>JAODKM010000037.1:20176213-20222905 GCA_026780845.1 Petrocephalus sullivani
GTTAAATTCGGCCTGATCCTCAAATGGATTTTCATCACTGACAGCAATCCAGCACACACAAGTCTTCCAGGCTGTCCACATACACAATGTCTGCTTTCCGCAGCGGTGACCTCGTGGTCCGAAGGGGCATCGTCCCGGGATGGATCACGCATGACCGCATGCCCCACCGTGTTAGTATTCTGCAAGCAGCTTCTGTCAGAGCTGAGAACTGGGCCTGGCTGCTCGGGGACTGGGGGCTGGTGGGGGGATTAAGGGGGTTGGTGAGGCGAATGACTGAACCGAGGCTGTCCTGTTAGAGAATATGACCTGCTATTTTACTGTTAGAGGATATGACCTGCTGTTGTCCTGTTAGAGGATATAACCTGCTGTTGTCCTGTTAGAGGATATGACCTGCTGTTGTTCTGTTAGAGGATATGACCTGCTGTTGTCCTGTTAGAGGATATGACCTGCTGTTGTTCTGTTAGAGGATATGACCTGCTGTTATACTGTTAGAGGATGGGACCTGCTGTTGTCCTGTTAGAGGATATGACCTGCTGTTGTCCTGTTAGAGGATATGACCTGCTGTTGTACTGTTAGAGGATATGACCTGCTGTTGTACTGTTAGAGGATATGACCTGCTATTGGCTGTTAGAGGATATGACCTGCTATTGCTATTATACTGTTAGAGGATATGACCTGCTGTTGTCCTGTTAGGGGATGTGACCTGCTGTTGTCTTGTTAGAGGATGTGACCTGCTGTTATACTGTTAGAGGCTGGGACCTGCTGTTGTACTGTTAGAGAATATGACCTGCTGTTGTACTGTTAGGCTGTTGTACTGTTAGAGGATGGGACCTGCTATTGTCCGGTTAGAGGATATGACCTGCTGTAATACTGTTAGAAGATATGACCTGCTGTTGTCCTGTTAGAGGATATGACCTGCTGTTATACTGTTAGGAGATATGACCTGCTGTTATACTGTTAGAAGATATGACCTGCTGTTGTCCTGTTAGAGGATATAACCTGCGGTTGTACTGTTAGATGATATAACCTGCTGTTGTACTGTTAGTGGATATGACCTGCTGTTGTCCTGTTAGAGGATGGGACCTGCTGATGTCCGGTTAGAGGATGGGACCTGCTGATGTCCGGTTAGAGAATATGACCTGCTGTTGTCCTGTTAGAGGATATGACCTGCTGTTGTACTGTTAGAGGATATGACCTGCTGTTATACTTTTAGAGGATGGGACTTGCTGTTGTATTGATAAAGTATATGACCTGCTGTTGTACTTTTAGAAAATGGAACCTGCTGTTGTCCCATTAGAGGATATGACATGCTGTTGTACTGTTAGAGGATAAGACCGCATGTTGTACTATTACCCGCAGTTTTACTGAACCCAAAACCCCCCTGGCAGACATTTTGCTAACTGCAGAAGAAATAACCCTCCTGGAAGAAATGTCCGGAATTTTGAATTGTCTATTATTTATATCCTTTCAACTATATTTGTCAGTTTTTTTCAGTTGGGTTTTTTAAACACCAGCTGGTGCTGTTTCAGTTTCGTGGCCACATACAGGCAATTATAACACATCGGAAGGCGTCCGCTAACGTGATGCATAATTCATTTTGCATGCACACTATCATTATTATTATTGTGATTGCATTTTGGTGGTGATGATGATGGTGGCCTTTCATGTGGTGCAGTGAAATGGAGGAACAAGATAGAGACTTTGGGTCTTGACAGGACCACGATTTGAGGCAGCGCTGAAGTGACCCCACCCCACTGACAACAAGGCCAGATAACAGTCCCCCTCCACACACACATACACACACACACACACCACAGGTCATCTGCAATGAATTGGTGTGGCTGATCCCTCTGAATGGCAGCATGCTGGGAGATGAGTGAGTGGGGGGGGGGTGGTGTTTCTGCGGAGATCCCGGGGACACATCACGTGCCTGATGACGGCATCACGAACACCAACGCCACGGCTCCATTTGCCGTCTCCTGTGCGTGACGGTTGCTAGGTTACGCCTCGCACCGCAGCATTATGCCCATGTCTCTCCCCACCTCCCCGTCCCAGATGCGCCCAGGCGAGGCCTACGCCGTCTACCACACCAGCCCCACGCTCTCCAGCCTCTCCAAGCCGGTGGTGCTGTGGACCCAGCAGGACGTCTGCAAGTGGCTGAAGAAACACTGTCCGCACAACTACCTGACCTACGTCGAGGCCTTCTCGCACCACGCCATCACAGGTAGCGGCGGCCCCTCCCCCTTCCCACCAGGGCCAGCTTGGAGGAGAATGAGGGGTGGATCAGGGTGTCACGGAACTTAATCACACTTCTGACAAATCGCAGACGGCCTTACACTTCTGACCCTCCCGGTAATGGCCAATTACAGGAGCCGTAACTAATCTCATCATATAATTCATCCCACTGAAGCCATTTCTCCAGGCTTCCTTTGGCTAGTCCTAGGCGGGTTGGGGGGCTTCATTTATCCCAGGAGCAACTCGCAAAATTCCAGCAGAGCTCCGTATGGGAAAAGGTGCCGGTTATCTGCGTTACAGCAGGATTGCATTTCCCCCGAGAGTCCCCGCTTACCGAACCCGAAAGGGATTTGGGAGTGGCTATGTTTGAACTAAAAGAAATGTTTTTAGTTCTGCCTAAGCCCCGTGTTTGAACTGCGGGATTTAATAAATGGTTTACGTCTAAATGTTTTACACTAAGACGTAAAAATCATTCATCGGCAAAAAAGAAGTTGCTTGTTCTGAATAATAATATGAGATGAGAAATAATTAACATTAACGAAGGAAAAGCTTCGCTCCCCCTGGGCATTCTGTTCCGTTCACATACATTGCAGAGGTAGATTTGCTACCTCGGATCCGGAGTTCTGATTCAAGTAGTCCTGGGTCCGATTGGGTTTGATGAGCACACATTTCAAGATGGGATTGTTTAGGAATCTTGCAGATTCTTCTGGGACTTGTGAGACTCTCAAAATAAAATTAATCTCAAACATTCATTAAGCATGTTATTGCATTTAGAATTCTTATTTATTTTTTGTAATTCCTTTGATATTGAATCTCTGCCCACTAACCATAAAGAATTGATTAACATGGATCAATACGTGATTTAAAAATGCAGTTAAAAATACGTTTTTTAGCCTTATATAGGCTTTTAAATTCTCCCTTTCCAGCATTTAGATCTCATTTTAAACATGCCCAAATTGAACAGAGCAGTCTCTGGGATCTTCAGCTCTGTCTTGGCCTGCCATCGGTCACTCTGCGTTTGATTAGTTCAGTCTTTCGCTCGAGGGCTTAATTTTAAACGTGATGCGGACCATTCGCTGTTTCCAAGCCCGGCCGTCTCGGCCTGTTTAATTCCTGCCAAATTGAATGTGCCTTTTTAATCCGGCACAAAAAAAACTCCTTGACTCTGAGTGGTAGCACAGAGCACGGTTGTGTCAATACACACCCCCAAGCCTGTTCCAGAAAACTGCCCCCCTTCCCTCCTCTCCTTTTGGCCCTTCACCCCCCAGGATGGACTCTGAGTTCCACTGAGGTATTATAACCGTGGGGGTGCAATGGACAGCACAAGACAGGCCTGATTCTAGCTATAAAAAGAGACGGATTTCTTTCAGGGGCGCTGGAAAGGAACAGATTGCCTCACAGGGTCACTTCCCCTCTCGGCAGGATTATAGCCATTTCACTTTCTGATCCCAGCTCTTTGGAGTCTCAGTCGAAAAACATGTTTTTTTCTTAACATTATTCTGGGAACGCGTCCGTGAACAGTTGTGCGATAGTTTTTATCGCCCGCTGCATTTAATAACGGGTCAGAAAGTTAACGTGCTGACGCAACAGACGCTAACGACCGAAGAAACCCAACTTGGCGGATCGCCTTGGTGTGAGAACGGATCGCGCCCTTTACCGTGAACGATAAAAGCGTAGCGGAACCGAACGGACGCTTTTTTGTCCTCACAGGAGCCTGGAGCGGGCCCGGTTCTCGATAGCAAGGCTCCCGCTATCTGCAGGCAATTATTAGTAGGCAAATTAAGCCAAACCCTAGGGGAATCGATCGAAGGCCTATTCATCTCCCGGCTAATCATTCATGGGAGATCAAGGGCGAAGCCGGGGGGGGTCCAGGGGGTCCTAGAAGCTAATGGCAGGACGTTTAGCTGCTCATAAGCACATCTTCACCAAATGCTTGGCGATATGCAGGATACAGGGGGTGGATCAGTCAAGAAAGGAATACAGACATCATTTGATCTTCCTAAGCCTGGGGGGGTGGGGGGAATCTGTGCGAGGCATTCATAGGCCAACCACAACAAGGAAGGAGGTGGAAATACAGAATACAATCAGCGCACACCCCATCCCCCCACTCCTGCCATGCCATACGGCTGGGGGTTCAAGCGCTGATATATTAGACGAAATAACAGCAGTTGCTTGGGATGAAAAGCAGATTAAAGTGGAATGAAACCGTACCCCAGGACAAGTCCTTAGGGCGAACCTAGACAAATCTGTTACCCAAGGTAACCTTGATGCTTATGAAAGCATTTTGTGTTGGGGGGGCACCAGCGTCCCAGCGTTCATTCTGGCCTGTAAAGTAACCCCCCCCGAGATCATGCAGACCAGTTAAGTAGGTGGAGGACTGCCAGTCCAAAAATTTCTCAGACCACAACCAGAAGTCGGGTGATGGGGCCACGTCTCCTAGGCCTGGCGGGGGCGGGGGGGGGCGGCAAGGTTGCGGGAAAGGGGATTATTTTTCCGCTCACAAGGCCCATTTCTCCTCAGAGGGCTTCAGCATCGCACAGCGAGGTGGGGGGGGGGGGTTAGCACTTTGCTGTCGTCAGCGAGAATAAAGGGCTTTTTTTCACTTGTCCGGGCAGACTTGTCTGACACCCCCGGGATCCGAGGCAGACTTTGTGTTTGTCCTCCCTGCCCATACTCTGTGTCGCTGGCAGCCACCAGATTCACTCACGTAACGCCGACACCCCCCATGTCCCTTTTAAGACGTCTCTATCCCCCCCCCCCCCCCCCCCCTCCCCCCCCCCCCCTTTTCACCCCCCCCCCCCCCCCCCCCCCCCCCCCCCCCCCCGCCCACCACCACCTCCCCGGCCGCTCTCCGGCTCTCCGTAATGAACACTCCTCCGAATCCGGCTCCCGGGCTGTTCCCGTCAAGCCCGGATCTAGCGGCCTCTCGCCCAGGAAGCCAAACCCATTAAATATTAATCGCCTGACCCGCCAATATCCCCCAAGATAAAAAATCATAGCTGGCACTTTATTAGAGTTATTTATATTTTATGAGTTGAATGGCTGCGGCTTCCTTACGCGCGGCCAGCGAGTCCGAGGTCACATGATATTTATGGTCTAACAAGCTACCGTTAACCTCTCCCGTGTCACATGATCCACAATCGCGAGCCCCGGCAAATTATGATGGATGGCGTGAGCATGTAAGAAAGCACATACCTGTTTCTCGCGTTTGTTTATTCTGTGGGGATGAGACAGAGTGCGGGAAGATTTATGGGGATAGGGGGTGATTTATATCTCTAATTATGATGTGGGTCTCTGAGCGGCAAGACGCAGCCGTGATAAATTCACGCCCTGCTCTCCGAAACTGAAGGACGCACATGAGGTGAACCTTTAACCGGGATGGGAAAGTTCTTTGTTTGTATGCAAATTAGATGCTTAGGTGAGTGGGGGGGGGGTAACGGGGGGGTTCAAACACAGCACCTTCCGCGTGCTTTAAAACCCATAGTCAGTCCCGTGATTGCTGGTGAGGGTCTCTCCTTTGGCTGTCTGTCTTGCCGTGCGGTACGTAGGTCAGGAGACACGCCCGGAATGGCGAGCGTCAACAAACAGGCTTCTCGGAAGTGCAGAGGACACTTCCGGAAAATTCCGGAAAATTCCGGAAAATTCCGGAAAACGCGAGCTGCCTCTAAGGGCACCTTTCTGCTGAGTAATCTTTGTTCTTTCCCCATTCCATCCCCTCCTCCTCCTCCCCTCCTCTCTTCTCATCTCTTCCGACCTCCTCGACCTTCTCCCCCCCCCCGCCTTCCTCCGGCCAAGGACGGGCGCTGCTGAGGCTGAACGCAGAGAAGCTGGAGCGCATGGGCATCGCGCAGGAGGCCCTGCGGCAGGAGGTCCTGCAGCAGGTGCTGCAGCTGCAGGTCCGAGAGGAGGTCCGAAACCTGCAGCTGCTCAGCCGAGGTATGGGTCTGATGGAGACGCCCCGGAAAAGGCGCGTTCCTGCTTACAAACATGCGGCTGACAAATTAATGGGCTCTTTGTCTGAACTGGGGAGGACAGAAAAATGGGTCCAGATATTATCAAAATGAGATCATTTAACATCATTCTGCTTGATAACACCCAAGGCAGCTGATTCTGTTCCCAAACTGATCCACACAATAACAGAATAAACGACGACATCGCTTCATCAAACCAAGGGCTTGTTAATTTAGCAGCAAACTCTGGATTGGCAGGCAAGAAGTCTGCTGGGGCGGAACAAATTAATCAACATGTTAATTGGAGGTAACTCAAACCACCCCAGTCACATGACCCCAGATGACCACACCCCCTCTCTCAGACTGCTGCCCTCAGCTGGCATCCCGGAGATCAGAGGGTCGCTGTCTGTGGTGTCTGTGCTGAAGGATGACTCCTCTGTCCTAGTCCTGCACAAATGTCAGAGACTCTCCAGAGCCACCTTACAGAGTAGAACACCAGGATTTCACACGAGATAGTGTGCCCCCAGGGTACAGTGAACATGAGTAGGGGCCGTTTAAACACTGCAGGGTTTCTGTTAATAGCGCGGGGCAAATTTAATTTAACAGTTCAACAGGCCTTGACTCCCAGATAGAGTCGGATAATTGAGTCAGCGAAACACCTGAGATGGGGAATCAGAACCTCTCGGACGGGGTTGAGATTGTCTGCGATCGTCACCATGATCCATCAGCACGTTCTTCACTGAGTTACTACAAAGTCGGCTTATCCCCTGTCGTCGGATTTGTCTATTTTTTTTTTGTTTTTTTTAAGAGCTTAAAGAGTCATATCTAATTCGTTTCTAAATTTAAGAAAATTATGTTAATCCCTTTTTGACTGAAGATTCAATAAATTTCACCTGTAAAATGCATTGCTTTATTACTGAATCATACGTTTCATGTGTGGAATGTTCCCTCACCCACCTGTAGGAACAGAGGGCAATATTTTCCTCATTTCCGTGTCCAGTTTCCCTCATCCATCCTTTGCACCCCACAGACGGTGCAGAGACGGCTGTTTAAATTGACCAAAGTATAATTAATTCTCCTGGAAGGACCCATGATCCAGAGACAGATGGTGCTGACATTAGCCCTGGCTGAGGCAAGATCTGCCATTGGGATGGATCCATGCCGTAGCCACGGACCAAAATGTGTCTCCATTGCACGCTCAAACTTTTCTGGAATTTTAACCGACACCAAAATTTTAGAGACCACTCAAATCGCGAGTGAGGTCATTTACATTTAACATTAAAGGCCCTCAATTTTTTTTTTCTGCTAACAGAGCACAAAGACGACTATTTAAATTAACCTTGGTTTGACTCCGAAGGGTCACGGCTTCAAAATGACTAGACATTTAGATAACGATTCGTTCTGTGAAATCCTAAATGAATTTCACACTATCATCGCTCATGCGTCAGATGATGTGTGTGGCGTTCGCGTACCTATGTGTGTTCTCTGGATGCTGAACTTCCTCCTCAGAGTCCAAAAAACATGCTGTTAGGCGAATTGAATCTCTACATAGCGTGTGTGTTTGTGTGTGTGTGATGGACTGCCATTGCATCCAGGGTGTCCATTAGCTTAGTCTTCCATGGATTGCCCCCCGTCGTGACCTAGTAGTGGATGAACAGTTGAAAGATGCATGGATACATTAGTCAAGATTCCCACACAAGTGCCCACCAGGGGCAGCGTGTGGCTCAGTAGGTTATGGTGCTGTGCTTATAATCGCATCGTTGCCGGTTCCAGTCCTGTGGTCAGTCGATTGATTTCACCATAGCGCCCCTCAGCAAGACCCTTAAACCGTGGAAGAGGAATTGGTGTGGCCAGTTGAGGTGCCTGTCCTGTGGTCTGTGTGGATCCCAATGCCCCAGTGTAGTAACGGGGACACTGTGCTGAAAAAATGGTGCCGTCCTTTGGATGAGACATAAAACTGAGGTCCTCATTCTCTGAGGTCATAAAAGATTCCTAGGCATCTTTCAAAAGAGTAGGGGTGGTACCACAATGTCCTGACTAAATTGCCCACTGTGGCCCTATCAAATCTGGCCTCCTAATCATCTCCTATATGTAATTGGTGAATTCTCTCCTGCCCCTTCTCCCCCTTAGTTACTGTATGGTAAGTGTACTGGTGCAGACTGGCTGCCATCGCATCATCCAGATGGGGGCTACACATTGCTGCTGGTTTAAGTGGTTCCCCATTGCTTCTGTAAGGCGCTTTGGGTGTCTTGAAAAGTGCTATATAAATATAACGTTCATTCGTTCAAATAGCTCCAGGGATTGTCTGACCCGGCTTTCTCAAAAATTGTCCATTATTTTGGATAAGAGCACCTGCTAAATAACTTAAATGTAGCTAATAATTAGTGAATTAAATTCTTTCAAATATAAAGTATATAGTATAACTAGTTGGTAGGGTCTCCCACTGGTTACATATCACTTTATGCTTAATTTAATGCTGCCAAATTTAAACATATATAATTGTAAGGTTTTGGTGCCACCACACTAAGGTAGTCAGCATTTTCCTCTCACAAATATCTGCTTGTTCCCTGGGTGTCCGGCTGCCGCCCGGCTTGGATTTACGCGTATCTTCTCTGATCGTTTGCGGTCATCACCACTAAACGCGAAACCACGTAGGAACGCCGAATAGGCGCTGATTGGTAGCGGTGCACGGAGGGTGCCCAATATCACACGATGTCGGCAAAATCTCACCACTTACACGTGTGACATTATATACGGCCCAAACTACAAAATTATAATCCATGCACATAATTGGACGGTACGCTTCGGGCTAAATGACCACGAGCATGAAATTATACACTTCGCAAGGAAGGGCGAGCTGTATTAATGAAAATGAATGTAAGAGGCAGAAATTATTTTTTTTAAATAATTGTTCTAAAAATTAAGACAAATGACGACACGCAGCAACCGCGCTAAATTTAATTACCTCTCCGCCAGCACCCCCTCTGCTGACGGGTGTCGTTGAGCGCGCCCAATATAACGGCAGATAACTTTAGCGATGGTGCGTTTTAACTGGAACGTGCCGAGCAGTTAAAACATGCCGTTAAATTTGAGTGCTGGCGTCGCCGGGCACAAATCAAAGAGAAGTCAGATTTAGAGTGCGTTAAGCAGCCGTAGGCCATTTTGGGGGGGGTAGGATACGAAGCCGTCGTCTTCCTGCTTGCTGAGGGCGAATCTTCACAACCTGCCGACGGAGCGTGCCTCTGCATAGCCGGGTAGCGCCAGCGATAATTAGGCAGCGTGCAATCGAATCACATAGTCAAATGGTGCTTAACGGCGCGGTCCGGGTGTGAATTTGCGGCTGTTAGTGGCAGGCCTGGTGCGTGGCCCAGCAGTTAGGCCTCTGTGCCTGTTATCTTTCCCAGGCTCAGCGGAAGAGTGACATCACTACCGAATCGCTGAGCAAGGCTTCCAAAAATTGTTGGGGTGCCCCACGTGAATGGCTAAGCCTAAGTTTTGCTCTCACCTGTATGTGTCTCAGCAGAGCATGATGGGAAATGTGGAAACTAACTAGGGTTGCCACCTTTCATGCAAAAAAATAAAGGACGCCTACCATAGTGGGGACTTGCCACAACCATGATGTACCAAATGATGCACCAGTGGTGGTAAATCAACTTCAAAACCAAATCAAAAATTAAAACCGCATTGAATAAAAAAGGGACGTACAATGTTACTGTCAAAAACGGGACGATTCCGTATTTTAAGGGACGGGTGGCAACCCTAAAACTAACACAGTTTCTGTTCTGTTCTGTTCTTCCGTTAACGACAACTAAATCTGCATTTCGCTTCCAGGTAAATCATTTTGACACATGAACTGTCCATCCTCCATGGAGGCTTATCCAGTGCAGGGTACCCCATGAGGCCTGCAGTCCTTCCAGCCTTAAAATGTCAGCCAGGGATTCTTAGCATTGTTAGTGAGTATTGGCTAACTTCTGTAGCCCCATTGCCCTCATTGGCTGTGACGGAGTCTCATGCTTTGGCTTGATGGCTCGGACCCCAGTCTGTACTTTGAAGTCTGAAATTCAGCCTCGCCAAGAGCTGGTGTTTCAGGGTTACATGATGCCCCCCCGCCTTTACTTTAGAACTGAGTTGCTGTATACTTTTGCATGACCTTCCCTGATCTTTCCCTGACCTTTATTGCCTCCCCTGGACCCAGTACCCCACCCTTACACAGTGGGAGCAAAGATGCTGCTGGACCAATAAGAACCACCTCTTGTTCAACCGGTCCCTTTTGACGGCTAAAACTCCTAGCTGTGACTTTGAAAGCCAGGGGTGCCACAGTGTCTTCAGGGTCCTAGATAAATTGTCTTAGATTATAGGTTATACAGAGTGTTGTGTGTCTGTCCGGCCCTTTAAGTGGCCCTTTAAGACGACAAGGGAACCAGGTGTGGCTGTATCACCCCTAGAAATAGTCCACGGCGGTTTCCACAGGCAAGACATTCGTGTAATTTATCGTTCCCTGGATCAAATCTGGCCGAGGCCGGGCTGCGTGGTGAAAATTGTATTTGAAGGACTATAGCGGGGCGTGTCGTGCCGCTTACCTGAGCCATTACCTGATATATTGCAATTGTTGAGGCTCCCCACTCCCTCCCCCCCAACCGGGACAGTTTTTGAAGTCGCTGGACCAGCTTCCTTTCAGCAGCAGGGGGACGGCGGGAAGCCCCCAGCGAATCCAAAAATCAGTAGGCTGCCCCCCCCCCCCCCCCCGGCTGGCCTGCAAAACAAAAGCAACCCGATTCTGCGAGGCTGAAGCTAGGTGGTGGTTGCCTGGATACCGACGGCGGGGTAGCGGTGAAAGTACTTCTTAAAATCGGCTGTGATGTCACCATCGCAACCTAAAGCTAGGCCCTGTTCTTACTTTAATATTGAGTGCTACAACACTGATAGGGGCAAAGGGGCAAGACAAAAGTAAAAGGACATTATCTGCACAACTGGAGTGGACTGTGTCTGTCCTTTAGCTCATTTCAGAAATAAATTAAATGCTTATGTAGAATCGACGTGTGTTGCCTCATTTGAATTAGTTGTAAATGGATAAATGTTTGGCATTTATGGCAGTATTACCTCTCTGTTCCTGGCATTGGAGGCAGGGGACTGCACATCGTGTACAGAGAGTGCAGAATGCGAGATGGGACGTGGGGTTTTCATTTGTTAACAATTGTTAATTTCCATGTTTTGCACCAGTAAGATGTGGCCATGAGGAGCTGTGGCGGTCGCCCAGGGAGACGCCCGTTGTTTGTTTGGTTTCTTTTGATGGCTTCTCGCTCTGGTTTCTTCGTGTTAATCTTTTGCTCGCCGCTCCATCAGAAGACTCAGTGTTTCCCTAGGAGAGAGTGAATATGCCATCTGCTCCAGTCCTGTGCACCTCTGTGGTGTTCATCAGAATGCATGGTGAAGTCACCCCCACGACTCGTCAGTGGCACCTACTGGCGGCCGCCTTAATTGGTCAGACCACGTCCTGACGTTTTGCTACCTTGCAGATTTAGCGCCCGTTTCGCATTTATGGGACTGTTCGGAGCATAAATTGACTGGCCCGAGGAAATGACATTTTGCAAAAAATTTGCAAGAAACACACCTCCACTCCAGACAGTACCCGGTTCGTTTAAAATGTCCCCCAGTAGGGACAATTCCCCTAAGCAGATTGTGACAGGGCTCTCGATTCACCACCCCCCCCCCCCAAATAAGTCTGTAATTAATTTCCAAGATCTGCCGGTTTGAATTAGCTTTCACAGTGCATTGACAGAGGCCACATTTGTTCAGTGTCAAAAATAACAATCCAGACAATGGTAGAATGTTCCAGACTCTGACAGCAGGTCTTCGACAGCCTGGATAGCTATCACTCAATTTCTTCAAGGTGCCCGTTAACATCTGGATTCGCTCGTCCTTCTTTTTCATTTACGGAAAAACCCAGTGCTTCTGGAATTTTCTAGCATCAGTTTTAGAGCAGATTCCAAATTGTTCTTGACATAACTGATAACAAAGACCGCTGCAAGAAAACTTCATGTCATGCGTCGCGCTGAACGTGGACCTTAAAACTCACCGGAATCCCCAAAGAAACGTCGAGGCATCATTCCACCCAAACCGGGCCTGTCTGCAGGCCTGATGTCTTGCCTCCGTACGTCAATGAGCACTGAAAAAGTGATTCCTGCAGCAGATGGTGGTAGGACAGGCGGAACAAGTGAGAGAGGGAGGAGCGGGGAGATGTTTGTCTAGATCCACAGCCATGAAGTGTTTATCGACTGAAATGCATTTCAGGCTCTTTAAAAGAAGACAGCATCATGTTATTTATTCAGTTTAAGGATGTTTCTAGGTCTCATTTAATAAGACGGGTGTCATGTTTTCTGTATCTCCGACAGAAGTGTTACAGGGTATGAATTGCTCTCGGCTTTCCTAAACAAGCCATCTAAAATGTGCTGCGCATCATTCAGATCGCTGCTGATAATTCCCTACGGGAGGAGCTTGTATGTGCCTATCACCTATCTCCAATTCTTCCTTCCTTAATCATGCTTCCTCTGTCTCCTTCGTCTCTTCCAGCTTCCTTTGGAAACCCTCCTTAGCGCATCTCTCCGTATGGCAGCCTTCTCAGACAAAATGGACTCCTGACTGCCCTGGGAGGGCCTGTTCGGCCCACATACGAGAAAGGAGGCGCGGACCCCGTCACCTTCTACCTTTAGCCAGCTAGAAACCCAATCCAAAAAAAACATTTTTTTTCTGGTTTTAGAGGATAACACTGTGTTTAAATATCGGTCTGATATTGTAATATACTGATACGACATGAAATTCAAAATGAAAAATCTACGAGGGAACCATTTCAGTGACTGCGGTCGTCACTCAGGACTGGTCACACGACTCTCTGTATCTAACAGGCACGTCTGAGGACCTGGACGACCGGGGCAGAGCTGAGTGCGTCTCCATAGTTAGCTTGTTTCTGTATTTCCGTTAGCGTCGCCTAGCGAGGCTCGTAGCACTAGCCGCACACTTCACGACTGACTGGTTAGTTCCTGTCATGTGACAAACTGGCCACCAATCAGCTTCGAATGTTCGTGCTGAATGTTTGTTTCCACAACTTCCTGTTTTTTGTGTTTTTTTTTAGTTTTCTTGGCGCAGACTGTACACGAAATCTGTGCCGACTCGACTGAATGTGGCTGCAAACAAACGCATCGTACCCACACATTAGTATGGCGTTTTACTTCTCAAAGTCTAGGTTTTTAACATGCTTTTTTTTCGGTATGGCCCATCTACACCCACCACGCAGTTTCATTTACATTAACTATCGATTTTGGCTCCCCTTCACCTACTCGAGCAATAATTAAGCAGGTGTAGGTTTTAGTGCTCTCCTTAACGGCTGCCGGTCTTGCTGACACGAGTACATTTTATTCAGAGCTTTTATGTCCCACACAGCAGCACAATTAGCATCTGCTCATACTTCATTCTTACTTGGTCTCTTCATTAGAGCCTTCGACCACACCTATTCGCTCAAACTCATTGGAAGTATCTCTTTGTGCAATGTGGTTGTGTAGGCTGTAGAGGGAAAAGGCAAAAGGAGGAGTTTGGATTGGGGCCCCCCAGCCTTGTGCCGGATGCTATAGCTGGTTAGGTCAAATCAAGTCAGGTTAAGCCAAGTGGGCTTCATTGTCATATAATCAATATACAGGTATACAGTGGCACAAAGTAACGTTCCCCCGGGACCCCAGTGTGTAGAACAAGTATATAAGTATAGCAAGTGATGGTGGGAGGGTTTTCACAGGACTTACGATGCAAAACCGGGGGGCCACAGGGGTGTATGTAGACCAGGGATGGGCAGTCTTATCCGCAAAGGGCTGGTACGTATGCAGGTTTCTGGGATAACCTTTAGGTTAGCTGTTCAAACCCAGGTGTGAGGACTCTTCGGCCAATCAGTCCTCTAATTAGTAACCTAATTAGAGAGTTGCAGCGAAAACCCGCATACACGGCGGCCCTTTGTGAATAGGATTGCCCACCCCTGATGTGGACTATAAGTAATACAACAGAATAAAGGGGTGGAATAAATGTAGTAAATTGAATTAAATTTAAGAGATGGATGGATGGATGAAAGTTGGGCAAGAAAAAAAGAAAGCAAAATATTGAAGTTACTCTCACTGGTCATCTTACCCTGAACTTCTGTACATTCCACAGGAAGTACACAGCAGAAATCCACACTGTACGTTTTCATTTCTCAAGAGGCTTCTGTAAAAGGCATGTACGAGTGAAACGGTTATGAAAGTGTAAAGCTGAACGGATTTATGCAATGACCGCCTGCCAGAAGATGACATATTTAGATTTTTACGCAGCTGTGCGTCTTTCCGTGTTCCAGTGTTGGCTCAGCTTTCTGGAACCGCTGCGGCTGATGCCCGGTGCGATTAAAATCCGAAAGGGAGACTATCACCTTGGCAGGATGGGTGAAAGGTGTTAAAGCGACTATCCTTCGAGGTATATTTCACAGCAAATCATCTGCAGTGTGTGGTCAGTCTGTCTAGAGCAGTGCTCTCCAAGCTTTTTTACAGTGAGAGCTACAGTGAGAGTAAGAAAATACTCTAGGGAGCTACTGAATGGAGTTTTACCATCTGGGAGGTCATCTTGGTATATTCCACCAACTGGGGGGGGCCCTCAGTATAATTTGTGGGGGGGGGGGCTGGCCAGCTGGCGACCACTGGCATAGAGTAATATGTGTGCTTTATCGAACATACACTGTTTCGATTGTGCTGTCAGCGCTCCGTGTTAAACCGTGTCACAGGACGCCTGCAGGAGCAGAGCTTCAGTTCTGGGTGCGTTCCGTCCACAGAACTCCCCGCCGGGGTGCAGCGCTTTGCTGTCAGCCCTGCCACACTACAGACCTCTTCAGCAGACCCCAACCCTCTGGATGTCGGACCGCCTGACTGTTATAAACGACCGCATTTAGTTTCTCGGCCAACAGATACATCGTTCATTTGTAATGACTGTATGCAATGTATTTGAATATGTAATTACCAGCTGTACAGATATTAATATTAACATTGTGGAATAAAAAATCTATTGTCTTTCTTTTTTTTTTTTAAATAAAATCCAATCCAGCTATATCTGTTTTACTTGCCATTTATCTTGTTTTTTGTTTCGTATAGTTTGCAACCAAGTACCTGGTGGCGCTGCAGTTCACCACTACAATTCTGGACTTGATTCCCGCCCCGTTGCAGTGTGTGTAGTGCCTGCGTGTTCTCACTGTATCCGCCCAGGTTTTGTGCCGGTGCTCCTGCTTTATTCGATCAGCCCGAGAACTGCAGAGCCGATTCCCAAAACTCACTCAATCGGTCTTTTGCTTTTCTTGAGATAAGACCCCCAGTTACCGGCTTCCTCATCATATGATACAGTGCTGGGAAACAGAACTCACTCAAGTTCAATCAATCGGAAATTTTCTTAAAACATCTTAAAACATGTCCCATGGACTGAATTTTAGAAACTGGCCCTTCAGTTGGGGGTTAAGGGCCATACTTACGGGTCCAACAGTGAAATTGCTTTGTGCCAACCCTGGAATTTGAACCAGTAACCATCTAATCATACACTATACTGCCAAAGGTATTGGGACATCCATCCAAAACATTGAATTCAGGTGTTCCAATCGCTTCCATGGCAGCAGGTGTATCAAATCAAGCCCCTAGGCATGTCGACTGCTTCTACAAACATTTGTGAAAGAATGGGTCACTCTCACAGTACCACACTCTCAGCTCAGTGAATTTGAGTGTGGTACTATGATAGGATGCCACCTGTGCAAAAAGTCCATTCGTGCACTTTCCTCACTACTAAATATTCCACAGTGAACTGTTAGTGGTATTGTAATGAAGTGGAAGCAACTGGGAACAACAGCAACTCAGCCAGAAGCGGTTGGCCAGGTAAAATCACAGAGCGGGGACAGTGCATGCTGAGGCGCACAGCGTGCAGAAGGTGCCAACTTTCTGCAGAGGCAATAGCTACAGACCTCCAAACTTCATGTGGCCTTCAGATTAGCTCAAGAACAGTGTGTAGAGAGCTTCATGGAATGGGTTTCCATGGCCGAGCGGCCGCATTAAAGCCTTAAATAACCAAGTGCGATGCAAAGCGTTGGATATAGTGGTGTAATTGGACTCTAGAACTGTGGAGACGTGTCCTCTGGAGTGACGAATCACGCTTCTCTGTCTGGCAATCCGATGGATGAGTCTGGGTTTGGTGGTTGCCAGGAGAACGGTACTTGCCTGACTGCATTGTGCCAAGTGTAAAGTTTGGTGGAGGGGAGATTATGGTGTGGGGATGTTTTCCAGGGGTTGGGCTTGGCCCCTTAGTGCCAGTGAAAGAAACTCTTAATGCTTCAGCATATGCAGCCATTTTGGACAATTTCATGCTCCCAACTTTGTGGGAAAAGTTGGGGATGGTCCCTTCCTGTTCCAACATGACTGCACACCAGTGCACAAAGCAAGGTCTATAAAGACATGGATTTGGTGTGGAGGAATTTGACTGGCCTGCACAGAGCCCTGACCTCAACCCGATAGAACACCTTTGGGATGAATTAAAGTGGAGACTGCGAGCCAGGCCTTCTCATCCAACATCAGTGCCTGACCTCACAAATGCTCTCCCATAAACACACTCCTCAACCTTGTGGAAAGCCTTCCCAGATGAGTTGAAGCTGCAAAGGGTGGGCCAGCTTCATACTAAAGCCTAAGTATTAAGAATGGGACGTCATTAAAGTTTATGTGTGTGTAAAGGCAGGCATCCCAATACTTTTTGCAATATAGTGTGTGTATATTGTCCTAAACCACCGCACCATCTCTAAAATTGACCACGAAAGGACTCGAACCCTCAATCTTGTGATCCAAAGTTAGATGCCTTATCTATTAGGCCACACAATCCCAGCACAAACTTTATAACAGAAAGGCACTAGACTAAAGCACTGTGATTAAAACCAACTCCTTAATCCACCCGTTCCTTCCAACTGAATTTTCCGAGTGAGTTTTGAAAATTTGCTTTTCAATTGTGGTTTGTGCAGACCAGTGTCTCTAAAATATGCATGTTCCCTGTGATGGGCTGTTATCTAGATGTCTCAGTAACCCAGGCTCTCAGTAACCCAGGACAAGACAAATTTCTCTGAAAAGAGGATGGAGCATTCCACTCACCATTAGTGTCATGCAAGAAGCAAGACAGCCTCATATTAGATATAAAGACTCTGTTCCATAAGAAAGACACATAATCTCTCCACAACTGATCCAGCTGCTCCGAGACCCAGGAATGAAGCTTGAAGTATGTGCTGAAATTGGCGCCATCCAGCATGTCAGTGATGCCCGGCACCACCTTTTTGGAGATCAGGTTTGGGGGGGTGTCACCGTTTTCATTCAATAAGCATTCAGTCAAGTGCGTCTCTCGATTTCCATCTCTTCCATTCCATAATTCCAATTGAATATTCAACCAAAAAATTGTTAATACGTAAGAAAAGCAAGTAAAAGTTGAATGGTTTACACCAAGCTTCCCTTCAGACAGTGTTGCATTAGTAACAAAAACACACTGACAGCTCATTAGGTCAGCAGCCTTACCTCCTGCAGCTCAGACTAGGTAATCCATCTGAAACTAAGCAGCTTTGGCCCTCCCAGTGGATCGGAGGCCAGCTAGGAAAGGTGGATTGCTGCTGGAAGAGGCATTGGTGCGGCCAGCAGGTTAGAGCCCATCCTGTGGTCGGGGTGG
Organism: Petrocephalus sullivani; assembly: GCA_026780845.1. Lineage (NCBI taxonomy): Eukaryota > Metazoa > Chordata > Actinopteri > Osteoglossiformes > Mormyridae > Petrocephalus > Petrocephalus sullivani. The sequence goes on from JAODKM010000037.1 coordinate 20,194,132, forward strand.
ATCCCAGTGCCCCAGTGCAGTGACAGGGACCCTGTGCTGTAAAAACCGAGGTCCTGACTCTGTGAGGTCATAAAAAATCCCTGGGCATCTTATGAAAGAGTAGGCGTGGTATCCCAATTGCCCTGGCTAAAACTGCCTACTGTGGCCCTATCAAATCTGGCCTCCTAATCATCCCCTATATCTGATTGGTGAATTCTCTCCTGCCCCTTCACCCCCTCAGCTACTGTGTGCTGAGTGTACTGGTGCAGACTGGTTGCATCATCCAGGTGGGGGCTACACAGTCCAGGTGGTTGAAGTGGTTCCCCATTGCTTCTGTAAAGTGCTTAGGGTGTCTCGAAAAGCACTATGTCAATTGCAACTTTCATTAATTACATGACCTTGACGTGTTACCAGCAGCCAGCCCGAATTGAAAACGAACCCTTTTCCCGTCTGTTCTTATATTACTCCAAAAAAGCTTTCCCCGCAGCCGCAGCCCCACGCCACCCCCCTCCGTGTTTATGCGATTGTGTTTCCTTGTATCTTAGCAACGGGCATTCTCCTTAGCAAATCACGGCCAGCTAAACGATTGCAGCAAACTGTCAATGTTTATACTTTTTGACGTTTTTTCATTCTTATTATTCAAACATCTTCCAAAACCATGTGGTTAGGTGAATTGCCGGCATTAAATATCCCATAGCATGATTGAGGCTACAGGCCCTGCAATGGAGTGGCATCTCATCCAGGGCTCGCCTGGCTTCAGCTCTGTGTTTCCTGGCATAGCCTCCAGGCATACTGTGACCCTGTAGTGGATAAGCAGTTATGGAAGATGAACGAGCAGATAATAATTTAATAACTTCCCAATACATGGACATTGGCAGTATATGATTTTTCACCGAAGTGGCATGTCTAGTGACCTGTCCTGCCTCACTGCCACCAATCATCAGTCTATTCCTTAAATAGTCTGAGGATTATGGGAAATAAATCGTACAGTCCCTTTGGAGCAGACCGCAGCCCAACTGGTGCTCAGGTCCTGTACAAGCCTGAAGCACTGGCGCCTCCTAGTGTAAAATGGAGAAATAACTGTAGGATTACCTGCATCCTATCTTTTTTGTGACGATAAATGTACATTTGCATTTTATGAATTTAGCAGACTCCTTAATCTAAAATTACATAAAACTGAAAAGGCAAGGTCAGCCAGTACCAGAAGCACTTGAATAGTAAATTTCCAAAGCTCACTCGGTCCACGTTTTGATGTATTTGGAATGAGACCTAAAGTCAGGCTTTCTCATCATACATGACAGCTCTGAGAACCAAAACTTATCATCCAACATCAGTGCCTGACCTCACAAATGCTCTCCTGGAAAAATTGTCAAAAATACCCATAAATATACTCCTGAACCTTGTGGAAAGCCTTCTCAGAAGAGTTGAAGCTGTTATAGCTGCAAATGGTGGCCCAACTCCATATTAAAGCCTAAGTATTAAGAATGAGACGTCATTAAAGTTCATGTGTGTTCAAAGGCAGGCGTCCCAAAGCTTTTGGTAATGTAGTGTGTGTATATTGTCCTAACCCACCAGACCATCTCTAGAATTGACCACGAAGAGACTCAAACCCTCAATCATCAGATGTCAGACACCTTATCTATTAGGCCACGCAATCATGGCACAAACTTCATAACAGAAAGGCACTACATTAAATCAATGACATTAAAAACCAAATTATTCATCCATTCTTTTTTCAAACTGAATTTTCAAGCATGCCTGATGGATTCATTGGTGCTATTTGGGGAGCCAAGGTGTCCTTAAAATTCTGTTCATATTAGAATGACTCAAAATCCCTGAAATGCAGCGTTGAGGTAAGTTCAGGTAAGAAATAGTTGGCAACGCTGCATTTCAGGGATTTTGAGTCATTCTGTGCTGCAGATGGGTTAAATGCGTTAATATTTTTAATCAGATTAATCACGATGCTGGATTAATCCGCGTTAACGTGTCAATTTTGACAGCCCTAATATACATATATATATATATACACACAAACACCTGTCTGAGTTCTTCAGGTATATATACATACAAACACCTGTCTGAGGTCTTCAGGTATATATACATACAAATACCTGTCAGAGCTCTTCAGGAATATCTACATACAAACACCCGTCTGAACTCTTCAGGTATACATATATACAAGCACATGTCTAAACACTTCTGAAGAGATGGAGAAGACCTTGCTATATGGGTGATTTATTCTACCCTTGGTAAACTGGGCGTATGGGTTTAATGTTTCCCAAAAGAGTAAAAACCACATAACGCTGCATCCCACTGACCTGCACAGACCCAAGCTAATGAGGCTCATATCGTATCAACGTGCAAGGTGACGGACAAGGTCAGCTGATTCTCTACAGGCAGAGTAGGGGTCACATTTGCATCCCTGCCAGGAGACTACAGACTCGGGTGACACGAGAAGCCCTACAGCTGCAACTTTTAAAAACTACTTAATCAAAATTGCCTGAATAAACAATCAATCTTTATAAGTGGAGGCAGTAAACATTGGATAGAAAAGGCAGGTAAAAAACATTATATGTCAGTCCCCATAAATTTTTGCCAGTTGTTTACAGATATTAAGCTTTATAGAGAGAAGAGTATTCTCAGAGTTGACGATGGATTCTGACTGGCAGAATCAATCAGAGAAACCAGCGGTGGTAAATTAGGAGTATGGCAATGTGCCCCATCCAGTATATTCCTCCTTGTGCCCCGTGCTGCCTATGACAGGTTCCAGAGCAGTATTCCACAAAAGCAGGGTTTCTTGATTAGTCAGATAACTTAAACCAAATGTAAGTATTGTCCAATAAGAATGATACTTACTTCTCCTTCCATTGGCCAATTTTCACATTGGCTTAAGTTAACCAACTAACTGGGAAATTCTACTTCCGTGAATAGCCCCCAGGTGCCCCTGACCAGGATAAGATGGGTGGGTAGTTGGCATCACATATCAATAAATCACTGAAATTCAGCATCTATGAGACTTACTCTAACGCTGAATGTGACTTCTACACTAGACTTATACACTAGACCCCAAAGTACAAGATTCAGCATGAGGTGGAAAACTGTGGGCGAAAGTCACTGAGAAAGCTGGGTGTCATGGCAACTCATAGAAGAGGAAGGGGATCTTCAGCTAGCTAGACAGATGTAAGCTCACGCAGAGCCTCGTGACAGATTACTGACTTTAATGGCTTATTTATCCTAAAATGGCTATAACTGTTGTTCTCCATCCAATAATAGCCTTAACCTGCCTTCCATCTTCCATAACTCTCTTCCGGCTTATGGTCACGGGGGGGGGGTCCAGAGCCCATGGGCGCAAAACAGGCAAAAACCCGGAATGGGGCACCAACCAATCACAGGGCAGACTCACACACCAGTCTTTCTTGGACTGTGGTGGGGAGGGACAGAGTGTCCAAAGAAAACCCTGTGACAATGTGGGTAGAACATGCAGACTGCCCACACATGGCAGGTTCCATGTGGCAGAGGTGCGAAACTACGCTGCTAATCACTGCAGCCCAGGGCTGCCCCGCCTTAATTCGCTCTTTCCTTTAATATAGCAAAGCAAATTTCTAGACTGCTTGTACAATCGGGCAGCAGGTGGCAGGCTTGTAACTCCAAGGTCCACGTGGCTCGACAGTGACACACTCCAGCAAGGTATTAATTTGCTAAACATTAAAAGATCATACTTTCTGAGAAAATGGGAGCATTTTATTGGCATAGTTGCTTACCACGCACTTTTATAAATAGCAACTGTTATAAATGACAACTGTTAATACTACTCCATGCACCATTTTAAAAAGAGCTATATGGAAGGTAATAACCTATTTCAAGTTTACTAAGGCAGAGGTTTTCCCGGGACATTGACTGTTTTACATTATGAAGTAACGGTGTAAGATTTCACCGCTGATCCAGATGAAACTAAACCACAGCTTTTTAAATCCGATGTAACCCAGCTTCTTAACGTAACCGCATATAGGCCTAGTTTTAGCTGGACGATGCGCGTCCGCACGTTGTGGGAATACAGAATGAGCTCGAGGTCAGGGGAATGTCGCCGAACATGTGCGATATGTCTCACGGAAACGCACGATTCTCTAGGATGGGAAACATCCCACATGCTTGGATGCGAAGTGGGGAAATAATCTGCCATCAAAATTATGGGTGACATATCTTCTCCGAAACATCCGATATTCGATCAACTGTGAAGTTCACCTCGGGTCGGTCAGTTTAATTAAGTACGATCTTAAGCCATAGTTGAATGGTTTGTAAGGTGACGTCAAATAATGAAGCATAATCGAATTAAACGTTTTTGTTAATTTCCTGTCATGTATGAAATATCCCACGATCATTTTCAGACTATGAAAGATAGGTGGATGGATGAATGAACAGACTAAAGACTGGGAATCCTCTTATTACTGAAACTAATGAGTACCTACTGCCACCTTCCGGGATTCTTATGCAATAAAAAAAATGATGGATTAAACCATTATCGAAACATTAGTTTCTCTTTCGAAATATACCAGGTCCACAAGCACGTAATTAATTGGTGTAATTTATTAAGTTTAAAGAAGACTTAAGTGAGTAGATGCGTCTATGGCAGCGGACCTCAGGTAAGACAGAAGTTTACAAAAGTTATTACCAGAATTATTAATGTGCATGTATTTCTACAGTGCTATTATAAATGCGTATTATAAACTGATAAAAATCATCAAAAACAGCAAAGTGCACTTTCATCTTATTTATAAATCTGCTTGGTAGCCAGTTAATTGTTTACTGGACCTATTTATTTACCGGCTTCTGCATATTTTTTTGGGGGGGGGATTAAACGCATAGCCGAAATAATCGCAGTTTTAACACACAATACAAATCGCTTACTGTAGTGGAGGTGTTTGGGGATCGGGAGATGTGTAAAGAGGGACGCAGGCAAAAGTACAATAAACATAATTTTCGGCGACCCCTCTCATTTACGCCGCGGAGGACTCGGGTGAAGGCGAAGCGATCGATTAACAACAACAAAAAAAAATCACACACATACAAACACAGCCATGAAAGCCAGCCGTGGCTTATTCCGTGAAATGCAACCATACCCCCCCCCGCCCCCCGTCTCTTTTCGTCATGACTGCACGGTAGTGCGTCGGCTGAATCGCACCAAACGGCCAGTTCTTGCATTGGTTTATTTAATTCTTTTTTTTTCCCAAATAGAAATATGAATTTGCGTGGTGGGGAATAAAAAAAAATAATAATAAATAACGCGAGAGTTTGCAAGTTGACTCCAGACTGTAGTTAGAGCTGTCAAAGGGAGAGCGGATCGCGCATGACCGACACACATTACTGTATACTGTACGCGGCCGCCGAGATATTATCGCCGCGAAAGGCAGCGATAATCCTGAGGTAAGGAAATGCGGACGGCGCCCAGAGCGAAAGCGCCCCTGGCCGCCCCATTATTTTTTCCTCCATCGCCTTTTCTTTTACTCCAGCCAACTGTGTTAACGCTGTCGAAATTACTGCACTAAACATATTTTTCTGACTCCCTTTAGCTGGCTACAACGCAGGGCTTTTTTTTTTTTACTCCTCCTTCGTATTAAAGTCGCCATTTTGCTTCAGTGTTTATAAAAGCTTCTTATGTGTATGTGTGTGTGTGTTTTTTTTAATTCTCCGTATAAGGATCCGACATTTACTCTCTCTTCGGAAGAAGGCGTCTTTTTTTTAAAATCTGGATTATTTATTTATATATTTATTTATTTATTTATTTATTTATTGCTTTAGGTCGATTTTAATGAGACTGCCGAGGTTAAACAAGGACCTCGTGGGTTACATATTAATGAAGGGACGAGACAGGAGGCGGCCGAAGGAGAAGCAAAAAATAAGGTGAAAGTGTTGAGGTTATTTTCATTCGCATCCCCCCTTTCCTCTCTTCCTCCCCCCTCCTCCTCCTCCTCCTCCTCCCCTGGATCCCGATCAGGGGCTGCCCGTCTGTGCGCATCGCCCGCCGGCAGGTGTGATCGCCATGTAGGAGCGGCAGACACGCAGCGCAGCGCACCGCCCGACCGACCCCACGTGGGTGACCCCCGACACCCAGGCTGCCCCGGCGGCGTCGGCCCGGCGACTCGGACCCCAGGTAGGTGTGGCCATCCCGCGGCGACAAGTCTCAACTCACCTCTCATGATTAATGCTATTATTAACACCGTAATCACCGTCATTATTATTGTTCTCGTGCTTATTGGTGTCAGGATCACTGGAAGTGCAACACTAAGGATAAAATGCATTAGTTTTACTATTATTACTATTACTACCACTAGTGTCAGCTGCATTAATAATGGTAACTAAGTCTTGCGTATTCTTAGGATTCCAGTCTAAGCTGCATAAATCAAAATCACATTTACTAAGATATAATTATAGGTAAGTAATAAAGAAAAGTCATGGCCAGAATGCCCAGCCCGAAGTGCTGTATCCTGGATCCTATATCTGCGATTATTTAGGCTGCGCCGTCTGCCTTCTCCGCTGATTGTCCCAGTTTCCGCTCCGGTGTGTCTGGACGCAGTAGCCGCCGTCCGGTGCGTGTTCGACGTGCGTGGGGCCTGGCATTCGGTGCCCGGTCCGACTGCAGGCTGCCGCTGGACGGGCTCCAGGAGGCGGCGCTCGGGTCCAAGCCGGGTTTTTTTTTTTAGTCCGGGGTCCGACAGCGTGCGTGCTCCCGGGGATGGGAACAGAGCCCACCCCCTCCTCCTGCAGACGGAAAGTCCGAGAGTACGTTGTGGGGAGGGCTGATGAGTGCGGGGAGATCATCCAGTAATTCGTTAGACTCCGAGCCCCCTCCCCGGTGCCGTGGGGATGCCGAGCAGGGACTGGCTGTTGGAAGGGGGGGGGGGTTCTGTAGTATGGGAGAGCTTTTTGTTGTTCAGGTGCCTCTGCCCTCTTCGTTTGTTGCATTTTAGTGCAGTTGAGAAAATGGACTTACGCAAATTATTTCAGTAAAAGCCGACAGCGGTGCGTGCCGCATGTCTTAAGGGACGAAATTGCGGACCTTTATTAGTTCTTAAGTTTAATTTTTTTCACTTACATCTATGCACTTACAGTTGCATTTTGGTTTTCCGTGTGACTTTACAGTTAAAGAGTAAACATTTGTACAGACCACATTGCTTAAACACGAAGGAATGGTCATTATACTGGACTGTAATTCATAAGAATAATGCTGTCTTTGGTGTGTTCCGTCTGCATGGGGGGAAAACAGGCATAAAATCTTTAAATTCATAAGGTAGAGTGTTTGAATATTTAAGGATGAAGACACCTTAGCTACTAAATAATTACCTCTGTCGGGTTTTGAAATATTCAGTTGTGAACAATAATAGCAGGGATGGTAATTACAGTAATATCTGCCATAATTTGTATGGTGTACAAATGAGACAATATATTGATTGACAAATTTTATCAGGCAGTAATGATCCTTATCAGCATAATCAGTGATTGCCAGCTTTCGCACTATGCAGGAGAGAACAGCGATTACCGAAATATACAGTATGCTGCAGGCAGCCCTCCAGGATACGTGTCAACATATAGCTCTCAAAGGCGTAGTCTTGCTGTGGAATTCTGCTTTTTATCTCGGCTCTTGCCGAATACGTGGAATTTTTCCGGCCTCCTTCCAGGAAACTTTAGTGAAAGCTCACTGGCTACATTCGGACCAGGTTCGGGGGGGTGTTGAGCGCACCTCTCTGCGAGGGCGTGGTGGGTAGCCATGGGCAGCCGCACGCCTTATGTAGCAGCGATTTGCTTGCATTGCTCGGTAATTGTGTGAATGAGGAAATGTGTGTTTTTCACTACCGCGAAAAATGTGTGGCAGAGGAAGAAAATGTCACTTGGAAATGTTTGGAATACAAACAGTACTTTTGGGGAAATCCTCACTGTGACAAACTTCGGGCCTAATCTACACAGTAGAAGTGTGGTCTTCGTGTTTGTTTTGTCATTATTTGTCATTATTTACTGAGCAGAAAAATGTGAATACAATTGGATGTTGAATATTTTATTTCATGGTTAGTTTTCCCCATATGGTCTACATAGTACAGAATTAGTTTGCTAAAAAATGAGCAACTGTGCCAATTTTTTTTGTATGATCTACCTGTGTTGTTGTGGAGTTTGTATGATCTTCCTGTGTTGATATGTAGTTTGTATGATCTTTCACTGTTGGTGTGGAGTTTGCATGATCTTTCTGTGTTGGTGTGGAGTTTGCATGATCTTTCAATGTTGCTGTGGAGTTGTCATGATCTTTCAGTGTTGCTGTGGAGTTTTCATGATCTTCCTGTGTTGGTGTGGAGATTCCTTGATCTTTCTGTGTTGGTGAGGAGTTTGCATGATCTTTCAGTGTTGGTGTGGAGTTTGCATGATCTTTCTGTGTTGGTGAGGAGTTTGCATGATCTTTCTGTGTTGGTGAGGAGTTTGCATGATTGTTCTGTGTTGGTGAGGAGTGTACATGATCTTCTCATGTTGTTGTGGAGTTTACATGATCTACCTGTGTTGATTTGGAGTTTACATGATTTTTCTCTGTTGATGTGGCGTGTACATGATCTTTCCGTATTGGTGTGGAGTTTGTATGATCTTTCAGTGTTGGTGTGGAGTTTGCATTATCTTCCTGTGTTGGTGTGGAATTTGTATGATCTTTCAGTGTTGGTGTGGAGTTTGCATGATCTTCCCATGTTTGTTGTGGAGTTTGCATGATCTTCCCATGTTGTTGTGGAGTTTACATGATCTACCTGTGTTGATGTGGAGTGTACATGATCTTTCCGTATTGGTGTGGAGTTTAAAAGGCCTTCCTGCGTTGACTGATCTCCCATCCAGGGTGTCGTTGTCTTGTTCCCTGTGCTTCATGGGACAGTCTTCAGCCTTACTGTGACCCTCTACTGGGTAAACAGCTATGGAAGATTGATGGATTATTATCATTATTTGTATTATTGCCACTGCTGCATTGTTTGTGCGCACATCATAGTAGCAGATGCTTTAACTAAAAGCTGTTAATGCTGCTTGACCAGGGGCCCTGGCGGGATTTGAACTTTCCTTAACCTGTGGGTTGCGAAGGTCATCACACTGACCTTCCTGTCTGTGCCCTGCAGCACTGTAATTTCCTACGTGCATCCGTAACCCAAATGAAGCCCCGCCCCCCTCTACGAAGCTCCCACATTCCTCAGTATAGAGCCACCTGTTTACGTGGGGTCAGCCATTGATCAGGATTGCTTACGGTATCGCATTTTTAACGACTGAGCTGTTACAAAGCAAATGGAAAAATTAAAAATGCTGATCAGCTGGAAAATAGTCCCTGACCCTTCTAAATAAGGTATTTGAGTAACATTCCTGGAAAATGCAAAAAGAATCTAATTTAGGTAATACATACACACATAAACACACACAACTGGAATGTATAATGTACCCCTCTGTGAATTGCATATCCAGTACAGGGTCACAGTCTCTGGAGCCTGGAATGGATGCCAGTGCGTTTCACAGTACACACACATGCGCACACTCAGACACACAGTCACACGCTGTGGGTGAATTAGGGACACCAGTCAGCTTAACTATGTGCCATTGGTCTCCAGCAGGGAACCAGAGGAAACCCACACAACACGGGGAGAACACGGTAACGCCACACATGAATCTATAACCCTAGACGGTCGACCCACTGAGTCATGGCCCTCTGGCTGTATCCATATAAAAACTCTCTGAGTCTGTGATGCGTTTCCCGGGCAGCTGAGGACGGATTTTACAGCCCAGCATTGCAGGTTGCGGAACACCACAGGTTTGACCCCGGGGGAGGGGAAGTTAAGCTGTATGATCCATGTCCCGTGTGTGTGACCAACAGGTATGGAGACTTCCAGCAGGACACTGGGGAAGCTGACCCCGGTTACGAACAAAGGCCGGCCGGGGAAGTTGCCCCACCTCCCCGAAACGGCCAGGATGCCGGACGCAGGGGACGGCAGGCACGGTGAGTCAGGCCAGGGGTGTCTCGTCATTCACGTTCGCCGGTGATCGGAGTGTGACCAGGCAGGAACCTCACCATGTCTTCTGGACCCTAATTGAGGATGCTCGGAACACCCTGACCCTCCATCACCTCCCCCTGGTGGCTGGTTAAAGGCAAGCCTGAGAGAGAGCCCCGAGAGAAAGGAAATTACTATAGAGATAGGAGCTTTGCAGGAAGAGGAAAATTATTATCACACTCATCTGAGCAGTTTATCGCAGCATGGCTGATGACATCACCATCTATAAATACCTGTGTAAATATATTTCAAATATTCGCATTTTTGAGCTGGTGAATTCCTGAAATGTGGGTTTGGAACCTTACCTGCTGGAAAGGAATGGACTTCCTCTGCTTAATAAGAAAATAAATAGTAATTAAAAGCCTTGACACTGCATTCCTTTGGATAATTGCTTAAATTTTACATGAGGCTTCCAGCTAAGGGTTTTCCTCTTAGGGTGGGGTTACTCACTTGGGCTGGACCTAATTTACCCCCCCCCCCCAACCCCAGCCTGATGTCCGCTTCCAGGCTAGCTGATGTCGCTTACGAACGTTTCTTCACTCTCCGCTAGCCGCTTTTATCACACCGCGCTAACGAGCGCCCGGCGCCATCAAAGAGGCGTACGCCTAATCTACCTCCAGCGTCTAATTGAAGGGTGAGCTTGGCGGTGTATTGGAGAGCGTATGGAACCACACTCTCTCACTCTCTCTCCCTCTCTCTCCCTCTCATAGGTAGGGGGGGTGTCTGTTCGGGAATGGGGGAATGTGTTTTTAATTTCAGTCATGCTAGGAATCAAAGACAAGGAGAACGCGAGCCGGATTCCATCGGAATGAGGATAAATAAATCCGATAATTCTTCACTGCCGGACCTATAAAATCGTGGTGGAACGGCTGTGTGAAGGGGGGGTGGGTCTTCTCCATGTCACCCCTCCCGTTTGCCCGGGACCCGTTCATTCGAGGCATTGTCGCGCATTCTTTTAGTTCTTGCTCGCCGAGTGCTCCAGACTGCGTGTGTCTGTTTTTGTTCCAGAACAAAGTGTCAGTTCGTCTCACCTCAGAATCCGAATCTGATGTCTGAGCAAACGGGAGCCGGTGTCCAGGTGGCGCGGGGAGGGAGGGTCGCCGAGAATTTTCCAGAATCTTCGCCCCGGCACTTCCTTCATATCTAGCAACCGGCCCCCTTCATGTTTCTCGCTGGGAATGTGCCTCCTGGTGGTGCCATCAAACGCGGTGGGATGGGGGTGTGGCTGCCGGCTACTCTGTCATCAGATAATTAATTTTTAATTAGGCCAAACGAGCTGTGCTGCCCGGGTTTCTCTGCCGGCGTCTTAGGCTCTGGCACAGACCCAGAGCGGGACGGGGACTTGACGCCGTTTCCGACAACACGCGGTTTGCCGCCGAAGCAGCCAGAACCTCGAGGACTGGATCCTTTATGAACCATTTAGTTTTACAAGGAATGAGATAATCGAGGCAATTTTGCCGTTTTAAAGGGCTTAGGGGTGTAATTTGTCCACGAGAGCTAAAACAACCAGCTCGGTGTGAGCAGAATCGCAGAACGTCGGTCAGGTAGCTTCGGCTTGGTTGTTTTGACGGCCCTTAATAGCAACCCCCCCCACCCCCTCCTCGGTCTTTATCCTGTTCTTTGTTTTAAAAAAATGCATAATAATTTTGATTTGATAAGACTTGGGGGGGGTTGTTTGTGGGAGCCAGAAACATTTACCTTGCAGGAACCCGCCCCCCACTACCTCCTGGAAGCATATTTCCATCTCCCCCTTCCACCCCCCAGTCGGTCTGGGCTCTACCTCTTTTGAGCAGCGATAATGCTTCCTAAGGACAAAAGCTAACATTTACACGGCCTTCCAGCCGCCTGGGTCTTCGCTGGGGAATAAGAGGATGGATTTCGAGTTGTTTTAAAACGTTTTTTCCACGCAGTAATGTGATCCATTTCGGTCTGCGGAATCCCACAGGATTGTCGTAATCCGTTTTGGATAAAGCTCAGCTTTCCACACCTTCTGGCAGGTGACATGTCGCCGTACGCGTTCCGTCAAATCCTTGGCGTCCTCTCCAGGTGACGTCCAGTTTACGCTCCCCGGGAAGCGAAAACGAAGCTTATTGTGGGATGTCAAAGGCATGGATGTGTAAACTAGCATTTATTCACCCCTAGTGCTGGTAATGGATGCCAGGTGGGGGTACATTGGTATCCAGGGACAGTAGAGGTCTTCGAAAAGGGCTGATAAGCGCTTTCACGACCTCAAGGGCAGAACTGGAACTCGTCAGGGAGCGTCTGGGGCCTGCAGGTGGGCCTCCTGTCCTGGGAAAAAAGGGGTGTGAAAAAAGGTTTGGGGGCTGACCAGGGCTCAGTCAGAGACTGGGTCCCCCTCCCATAATTCCCTGGAGGGGGTTGTTGGAGGGGTTTCTCAATGATCTGTTGAGAGATAGACGGTTTCAGTGTCAAGGCTCAGCGCTCAACGCGGTGGCCAGCTGCTTGGTTGGTCTCTTCAGCAAGTTACCGTAACACCCTCCATCAAAAATAATAAATATCACCCATCCATCTTCCAAGATAATAGATACCACACTTATCCTGTAACGGATAATCACAACGTCTGGATGAACCCCTGAGCTGACCCCCCCAGGCTGACTGTCACCCCGCAGGTGGATCCATCATGGCCCAGCTCCTGGGCACTGCCTTCCTAATCCCAGGCCACTTTGGGAGTCACCAGTCTATGGCACATGACAGATACCTGATGGGATTCCCGTTAGAAATTACCTGTATGGCTACTTACCTCCGCGGGGTCAAAGGGCTCAACGTGTGCAGTCGTTTATCAACCTGCCTTAGAGAAGTGAACAGACCCACTAGCTATGCGGTGGTGCGTCTTCCCCACGATTACCAGCAGGAGGCGCCAGTCCCAGCAGCGGCCTTTTCACCCCGCTTAAACCATGCATTTGTTTGGGGCCCCCTGCTGCCCACAAACAGTCACCACACTAAATGAATAATTAGACGTGTATGTTATTTAGGAGATGCTGAAGCAGCATGTTCTGCTAACCAGCTAGCTAGCTATTGTCTTCCGACTCTACTCGCTAGCTAACGATAACCTTGTATGCGGTCCATGAAGCAACCGTGTCCCAGTGGCGCCACTACGTCTCGCATAGGATTTGCCCTAGCTGACCGGTTTCTTCGCCACAATCACTCAAACGCCTGATGAGGATGCTGCAGACGGACACTGACAGAACGCAAGATGCGAACCTCCCTCTTGTGTTCGACGCGGTTTAACGGAGGTTAAACTCCCGCGGGGAGTCAAATGCTTCCCCTGTTTGTTTATGTGCGTTGGCTGTTTGCTGAAAGGGATCAGATTAATGTGGGAAAAGTCTTTGTTTTTCTGTGAGTTCAGTATCCTTCCTGTAAATGGGGCAGGCGGCATCGTGCGGTGGGGGGGGGGGGGGGCTCCATATACACGCTCTCACTGATTCCTGGGGGGGGGGTTGTAACGTCTGAGCACACATGTGGCCCAGCGGCACAGAGGCGCGTGGACAGCAGAAGAAGGCGCCTTGCTGAACGGGCAGCGGTGGGGGGGTCTGTAAGTGGATGGCGGTTCCTCTATTTGGCGACCCCCCCCCACCCCCGTTCATGTCTTTGCCTGGCTCTGGTCCAGTAGAAAATGAACAATGTGCAGCTGTAGTCCTAGACAGTGGGGGGGGCAGAATATGTGTCTGTGGGGTAGTGGGGGGGGCGGGTCATGTATAGATCAAATGTCCCCACAATGTGTTAAGAACCTGTTATTTTGATGTTGTCTGGACCATTTTATCAGAAACTCAATTTTATGAAAATATGTGTCTGCAGTTGTCAAATCAAAAATGTTGAAAGTCTTGAATTTTGCTCACTTGCTTACGGTTAAGGTTACGGCTGGGTAGGGGTTAGGCTTGTCATAGCCGGGATTAGGGTTTTTCACATAGAAATGACTGGAGGGTCTGCACACGATATGGATATCTAATTTGTGTGTGTGTGTGTGTGTGTGTGTGTGTGTGTGGCGGTTAGAGAACTAGGTCTCATTCCCATAGCAACACAAATGGCACATGGGATGAATTAATGATGCTCTCGCCGGCGACCGCACCTGGAGCATCCGAAAAATGCCCCCAGAATCACCCGTAACGGTGATGAGAGCGAGGTGGGGGGGCGGGAGCGGGGCCCCCGTGTGACAGGTGCCGACGCAGAGACATCCCGATTAATTTAGCTGTGAAATCTGATGACAGGCTAAACCGCCCTGCCTGTCGGTCGGCGTAGGATTAGGGGGACGATCCACCGGGATTGAATTGTTCCCTCTGGCAACCCGGGCACATTATCAGGTCGCACAGTTCTGTCTCACCTCCCTGAACTGGCATGACGATGTCATGCGCTTATCCGTAAGAGATCGTACGAGAAGTATCGCCGCCTGCTTCACACAAGCTCATGAGATGGAGGTAGGTGGTACTACAAAGATTACACGCCGATTGCAGAGAGCAAGACTGCAGTGTGTGTTCCATGTCATCACAGGCCTGTTAGAATGATTCGGAGTTACAGCATGGCAGCTTCTTCTCCTGGGGGTGATCTGTCGGTATCATATGTAACATGAAGCTGTCCTCTACCTGACAGGAACATGTATCTTCAGGGTTTTGGTTACGTTTTTTTTTTGTTTTGTTTTTTTATGGGCACCTTGGAAAACCCCGGGAATTCAAATCTCTCGGAATCACCTGCCAGGAGGTCATCTTACCAGAAATAGAACGCGGCGAATCCGTGAAGCCCGGACCTTAAGGGGCTGAACCATCAAGACCCGCTGACAGCTAATTAAATCGTAGCCAGTTGGCAAGCCCCCCCAAGCACTGTGAGAGAGCTGGTGTAGGGCTGCCGAGCATGATGGGAGATTGCGCTAACGAGGAAGCCCGTCCTCGTTAAACAGAGCAGAGACAGCCGCACTGGTGAAGCTCGGTTTGCGCCCGCTACGCCGGGGAGCCAGGAGTGATGCGATTGGCTGATGGCTTATTCCTCAGATGCCCAGAATCAGTCTCTGACCTCATGTGGGTCATTCGCCGGTGTTTATAGACACAATTTGCAGGTCTTCACGTCGAGGTGTTATGTTCGTTACCCTGAACACTGGCGGCCTTTTTACTGATTAGCGACACTAAGATAAAGGTGTGAACCCAGAGGGCAGTTCGAAGGACAGCACCACGTGTGGCCGGTACATTTCCACGCCTCTAATTCGGGCCGCAGTTGCGGGAAGGGGACAGCTGGAGTTAATAACATCTGCTGTTCCTCTAGGGAGGCAGTGGGAGGCAGTACCAGAACGCAGGGGACTAATCCGATAGGGACAGTGAACCAGAGCCCGTGATGATTCCCCCCGCCCCAGGTTATAGACGCCCAGCTGGCTCTGATTTACTTAATCAAGGGGTGTGAGACAAGAGGCCCAGCTGGGCTGATGAGAGGTGAATGTGCAGGGGGGTAGGTGTTGTAACACGTGCTTTCCAGCAGGATTTTCTTTTGGGTTATGGGGGGGGGGGGGGGGGGGGGGGGAAAATTGGTGCACAAAGCAGGGGACCCCGTGGATGGGATGCCACACCGTAACAGGGGCACATACACACATATCCACACCCTCATGCACTATGGGCAATTAGCCTGCCTGCATGTCTCTGGCTTCCAGGAGACCGGAGTGTTTGCCGGAAACCAGCGAACTTCAAATCAATAAATGAAAACATTGCCATGAATACAGAACGTGGGTGACAGTGAAAAGTCCATCACGCGTAAACTCCACATGGGGATGGGATTCAAATCAACACCTCTCAAGTTCTGGGAAGATGGTGTCACTCAGTTAAATAAGTCAATTAAATTAGCTTTAAATTCATATATATAAAATCTGTTTAAAATAAATGCGCTTCCTGCCTTTGGGATGGCGGGCAAAGTGTGACAAAGGGAAGCCTGAAATAGGGTTTGTGGGATTAATGAACTAGGGGAGAAAAACAGAGGCCAGGCAGTCTGCCTTTGTCACAGGAGGGCACAACAGGCGAAGAACGCACATAGGACAAGGTACACAAAGAGCCAGGGCTGAATGAGGGGAGCACCTGCTGGCTTCACCCTACCTGGGTCTGCGTTCCTCCCCCATCATACGCTCTCATTACAGATCACCCATTTCAGCAGGTGGCCCAGAGCAGTCATATGCCGAGCGACAGCAACACTCATAGTAAGGGGTAAAAACATGCCTCATCTATTAAATACACCACGGGACAGTACTGACTGATATATGCCCGTAAGTATTCATTTGAAATGCTTATAAATTAAAAATTATTTGATTGAATGATTTTGAATGGATCAGAAAGATCGGCCCTAAACATCTCAGTTCCTTTGCCTGTAGATAGTATACGTACAGTGAAAGAAACCCATAACAACATAATTCAACTATTACCAGAACATCAAACAATACTGACTGATACATGTCCATAAATATTCAAAATGCTTCAAGATTAATTACTCGAATGATTTTTGAATGGGTTATAAGGTTCACCGTAATCACCACAGTCCCTCTGCTTGTAGATGGTATAAGCACAATAAAAGTAGCAATCCGTAAAGACGTGTCAGCTATTACTATAATCAGTCAGTCTAAATTTATTTACATAACAATTTTCGACAGCTGCATCAAAATCACATTAAATAATGGGACAATAATGCCTGATATTTGACCATAAATATGAATTTGAAGTGTTTATAGTTTAAACATAAATGTATTGAATGATTCTGAATTGGTTAGAAGGATCAATCATAAACAACTCAGTTCCTCATAGATGGCTTGTACAGAAAGTAAGCCAAGAATAACGGGAGGGAATAGACTTCCATGGAGTTTCAGCCCGCCAGCTCCGGAGGTTGTAAGCCAGTCACTAGTAGGTGTGGCTGGAGCTCTTAGGCTGGCAGGGGGTCTCTCTACTCTACTCCCCGATGGCCAGTAAACAGGCTAAAGGTGGGTAACATGGGGGAAGAGCGGGAAGGCAGGGGAAGCGGTTACATCCAGCTTTAAAGTGTGCCTGCGTCTCGTGGTAGATGGGCGACCGGGGGCCATGACGGAAACCGAGTACTATTCTGGTTCTGAGAAGGTAGCATGTTCACACTGAAAAACTGTCAGGATGCGGGTCGCTCAGTGCACTCGCATGTCAGAGCGGATTAGCCGGCGATGGAGACTATAGCACCGATCCTGTTGCAATGTGCACCGCTGATCAGAAGTAGGGGATGTGGGGAGAGTTAGATGATAACTTTAAGATGGTAACAGTAGGGGGCAGTTAATGAGGGAACAGCTTATACATATGGTTAAAACGCAAGCGATTCCCTGTTATTTGTGCATTTCATTGAAGTATTATTACACTTTTAGTATGAAATTTTGATAGTTGTGTGTATGGTGCAATATTTCATGAACTTTAATGTATTTCAACTGGAATAAGCCAGCAAGGAATCCAATTACAGGGTTTTTGTAACTTTGTAAAACTACAAAATTAAAGGGTGTTGAATACTACTCGACTCATGGCTATATTTGTACATTCCTCTAAGTGCAAAGCATTTTGTTTAGAAGCTGAAAAAATGTACTAGGCTTAAAAAAATTGATTTCGATCTACTTGAAAGTTTCTTCTCTTTTTTTTGTTGTTCATCTATAATCACAGCCCATGTAAGAAGACTAGGCATGCCTGAGTTCCATATACAGCGAGATAATGAGGAACATTATTTGCAGATATGCAGACAAATAACAGACAAATAAACTGAATAAAATTCAATGAAAGCAATAGAATTACACTAGACTCGTTAGACTAATTGTTCACACTCAGTGGTCACTATATTAGGGACACCTAGTTCATTTCTGGTACCACCATTTCGCCTTCAGAAGCACATTAAGGGTAAAAGGGGGAAGTCTTTCTGCATGCCACTGTTGTGCGGCTATTGTTTTAGGCCTGTTATTTCTGCCTATTAGCTCTAACGAGTCTGGCCATTCTCTTGTGAACTCTCTCATTAACTAGGTGTTTTCAGCCAAAGAAATACAGTAGATTGGATTTTTTTTTTTTGATCATGAGACTTTCTGTAAACTCTAAACACTGCTGTGCATGAAAATCCCAGAAGAACGGCTATTTTCGAGATACTGATATCGCAACATTTGGTATCAGTGGTCACACCCTGTTCGATATCGCTATATGTGACTGGTCATAGTGAGTTTAACAAGCAGCCAAACTAGGTGTCCCTGTCTTTGTGCTGTATGTATTCAGATGCAGCCACAGAATTGCCTTTTAGTGGGGCAAATTATTTGCATTAACAAGCAGGTGTTCCTTACAAACTAACGTGTATATTAAAACATTTATTTTATCAGTCCATCTATCCACCCATCTTTCTTATCCATCCCTCCAGTACAGAATCAGTCTGGACCTCGTGCTCTATCCACGTGGCACAGGGCATACAGAAAGTCCTTAGACAGGGTGCCAGTCCTTTGCATGGCACACACTCATACATTCAGTTACACATTATGAACAATTTAGAAGCTAGAAAAATGTATAATAACATGATTCATATTCATACAGCATGTAAGGCCTTGCCGCAGTCAAAAAGGAAAATGCTTCAGAATATATTTGCCTTCTTATTTAATAAGTACACCAGAGCTGCCCAACTCTGCTCCGGGAGATCGACTCCCCTGCAGAGCTTAGGTGCAGCCCTTCATTTAACACACTATACCTTCAACATAACTGGCTCTAATACTGAGATGGTACTGAAGGGTCTGATTATCTGTATCAGGTGTGTTAAATTAGGGCTGCTCCTGAGCTCTGCAGGCTGGAAGATCTTCAGGAGCAGGGGTTGGGCAGCTCTGAAGTGCATAGATTTTTCTTTTTCTTGCTTGAGTCCTGTACCACCAATATCCTGAATTTGTGAACAAGACAGATGGTATGAATATCTCATGAGCACCTTCCTTATATTGTAATGCCACCCTGATTATCTGTGCTGTATCCCGGTATGTTTCATTGTTGTAAATTACAATAAGGGCAGTGATGGAAAAGTAACATACTACCTCGAAAATGGGCACATTGATCGCATTTTTCAACGCGATGGAACCAATCCAGGCACACTAGTCAGAAAGTAACTCCTAATCAAAATATGCACCTTTAAACTGCTACTTGTGCTCTTCTCTATCTACTCCTCCAGTACGCTGGACTGTGAAAAGACAATTAGAGTGATCTCAAGAGTGACTCGAGAGAGAAAAACAAAATTAAGCTGGGTGGGAAAAAGATTGCAGAAACTGCTGAAAAATGTCGCCGGTTTGCTTTCAAATTGCACCAAATTCGAGTTAATTCATCCTGCTGATGCTTCCTTCACTACCTCCATCATCAAATATTTAAGCACGTGTTTTAGCGGCACTGTCACCTTAACCAGGAGCTTATGGCGCTAATCGATTCAAAGCATTTTTCTTTGGAAATTCTCACCCTGGCTCCCAATATAACATCCATAACGTTATCTCCCCGGAGCACCTCTGCCTCGCTTCTAATTTTATTTCCACTGCTTAAATCGCTATTCCCTTTCTGATGCTGCTTTCTTTGCAGTCGGTTTTTGTAACTTGCTGGACTTAGAGATTAGGGCCGCGGGATTCTGAGCGAGGAAAATGGAACATTTTGGAGGGAGAGGAAGAGAATGGGACGAAAAGGGGAGAGAAAGGAGAGGCAGAGAAAAGCCATAGTGACAGCAGATTGTGTGACTGATGCCCTTCAACAGGGGCAGTCTAGCTTGTCAAATCGTCTGCTGCAAAATCAATTGGCATATCCATTCAACATGCTGTGAGATGTCATGCAACACAGTTTTATATTCCCAGATATAGCAATTGGTACAATGGTACTGTAGACTGTAGCTTTCACTGGTCACATTCAGTCCTCCTGCCAAGACACGTGGACCATCCAAGATCTCGGGGATGAAGGGCTTTAGCCCTGTGGCTGTGGAAAGGGGGAAAGGGGGCAGTGTAACGAATTTATGTTTGGGTTAAGGGCTGTTGGGAGGCAGAGATAAAGCCAAATGTGTTCCATTTAAATGGCCAAACTCAACTTTCAATAAAGTTTGAGGTAACTAGGCAGGATTCCGCATATTTTGTGCTCATAACCAAAAATTTGCAAATTGAAAAATGTAGGCTCGAGCAAGTGAGGATCATTTCATCAGACTTCAATATTATTTTAGTAGTGTTTTAATTTAAATTGAAGTTAAGTGCAGGACCTGATAAATTCATACCCTCATTTCTATGGATTGCAGAACCATGGTATACAACAAGGCAGTTTCAGTGTATGGGAATATAACTCAAGAAAATTAACACAGAAAAGGCAAAAAAAGCTTAATTTACATGTACAACTTTATTCACAACTATGCTTGCCTATTTTTTGTATTGTCTTATTTTATTCTTTTTTATTGTTATGTTATCTTATAAAATCTTATTATTTTCTTTCTCTATATATTACGCCTTCACTTTTAAGCACAGTCCTAAAAACACATCTCACTGCGTAGGTGCACAGTATATGTTTGTGCCAATGTCAAAGGAAAATACAAAATTTGATAAAAGATAAAACATGTAAATGTAATTTCACATACAGTATGAAGGGTCTGAATAGGTTTTCCTGTAAGACGTTACATATTAAAACATGGTAAAGCTATGTTGTTTGATAAAAGATGAGCTGAAAAGACCTTTCACAATGTGTTACTGCAAGGAAACATTTTTTTTCTGCAACAAAAAAAGTTGTAAGTTTGTGCTTGAAAGAGATAAGCAGTTATCACCCTGAATTTAAGGCTATGTCGTGTCAATGATAATGCTAGACACTGCAAGGAGCTGCGTATTCATATTTAAGTACCATGTCTTACATTTATTGAATTGCATCTGACAGTGAATACTCTCCCAGCCAAATTGCACAATAGCCTCTGATGGCTCTTTTTATCATTGACAAGAGAGCTGCACAGATCCTGTCAGAGGACTCATTGTAACTGGCAAATCTTACTAAACGTACTCTAATAAATCTGAGTTCTTTTTTCTTACTTGAAGTTCCAGGGCTCTATTAAGAGAATAATGCTGAAACTTCTAAAAACAGTATTTACTTAGATGGCTATTTAATTCAATTGATGTTTTAGTTTGTAGGTGAACAATTAGCTAGGTTAGTCTCATAATTAGTGTCTTTTATTTCGTAACCATTCATAAATTATGACAGCAAATGGGGGTTAGGGCTACCAGGGTTAGTTTCTCACTGTATGCATGCCGTTTGATTTGATAGCAGAACTCGGTGTTGCCACAGCGGGCCGAGTGTAAACGCTGTCAGCTGATCCCGGGGCTGGAGCTCATGCATTTCTGCACGACAAGCAAACACAACGCAGGGATGTGTCAGATTTCATCGAATCGCGCCAACAACATGCACAGAAACACAGGCCTGACATCTGGGGAACTGTTTTTTCAGGTCCGGCATTATTCCACTTTTTCGATGTCTGACCGTGCATCTCGAGGTCCTTGACTGTTGCGGCGACATCGTTTGTAGTCACTCTTCTTCCTTCAGAAGGCCGTGCTCTTCTCTCAAGCGTCTTGTCATCTTCTTCTCTGACTCCTTTCACCGCGCTGGCCATTTTTTAGTAGTGCGCAGCTGATTTTTACACTGAAAAGGTGAATGTCTATGACCTGCTCTTAACTTGCGTCTTTTTTGATTATTATTAGACCTTAAATAATTAGGCCTTGAATGTGTTTCTAGCTTTGCGTTTGTCTCGGTGTCCCATCTCTTTCTCAAAGTCAGCCTCTGCTTTCTGTCTTCACAGTTAGCATCCCGGACTCGCTGTTGGTGTGGATTTATTTCAGGAGACCCACTTTACCAGTAGAATTTAGGGTGGGCTGGAATTTTAACGGTAAACTGAATGGTAAAATTTTTCCTCCTTCTCTACTCTGCCTCCTCTCATTTAATCTCTCTCTCTCTTTATTTGCTGTCTCTCTCCATCCCTTTGGGTTGTCCTGGGCACGAGCATGATTAGGGGAATATCCCTTTGGCCAAAGTTTGTTCACGTCCTGGTAGGGGCAGTCCTAATTAGCTAGAGCGCCTGCTGTAAAATGGCACGTTAATCGTTATATTGTTACTTATTTTCGGTGCCCTCCTTACGGCGCGGTATAATATAATGTAAATCCCCCGTCTCCTCTTCATACCGCTGCCACTCTCTCTGTCCTCTCACATTCTCTTCCGAGGCTCTTTCTCCTTGCTCACCCACTTCCTCCCGTCAGCAGTGCTCAGACTTTGGCCCATTAGCTTAGTAACCAGTGGGCTGTGACAGTCCCAGTAATGGAGCTGCCATCTGAATGGAAGCAGCTTTTCCATTAATGTCTGTAATATTCTGACACCCAACACTGTCTGCTATTACATTTTATTACACTGGTCACCAGCTGGAAATTATTCAGCGGGGGGGAAGGAGGGGGGGTAGTGCTGTGACATAATTAGAGCGTCCCATGAGCTCTCGTACTTGGCAACGATTCAGGAAACTCAGTGTGTATGTATGATTGGCAAATGAGGCATTATGGGATACAGATATGGAACCAAGGATGATGGCCAGTCGGATATCAGAAATATAATCAAGTCTTAAGACTCAATAAAAATGCTAAATATCTTTTAAGGGTTATTTAGAGTGTTTGATTGTTGCATTAAGGTATAGTAAACTGCTTTTCACCGCTTTAATGTCTTACTTCTGTGTGTTCGACAATTTTATACGTAATATTGCAAATACCTTCGCAGGCCACGCAAATAAGTTTACAGTGTCATGCTTCCAATATATGCCAGTCTTGCACCAATCAGACAGATAAAAACTCGCAAGATGAAAAACTGATGTGGTAATGTGTGTGTGTGTGTGTGGATCACATATATATTACTACACTGTGGGGACCAAATGTCTCCACAACATAATAAAAACCTGTTATTTTGATGTCACGGGGACCCCATTTTCAGTCCTCAGAAGGAGAAATTCAGTTTTCTAAAAATCTGTGACTGCAATCAAAAAACAAAAAATGTCAAACATGCTGTATGTCGCTTGATCACTTATGGTTAAGATTAGGGCTGGATAGGGGTTAAGGTTGGTATTCTTGAGATTAGGGTTTTTTCCATAGAAATGAATGGAGAGTCCCCACAAAGATATGGATACAAACATAAGTGTGTATGGTAGGGGTGCCTGTGTGCGGCCATTTGCTTTCATTCTGAAGCACTATAAGAAGTCTGCTATTGGAGGATGATAGAGGAATCACATTTTTATTATAATCATCTCTGGAATAGGTGGGAGGATAGGTATAATACTAATTCAGTCCACCTCTTTCTGTTTCATTAATATTAACAATGTACGTATGTGAAGAGATTGTTTTTTTCCTTAAATTCCATAGATGTAAACAGCTTTAATTGATGTAATGGCAATCATTAATTTCAATGCTAATTGCATAAATGAGGACAACTGAGTGTATTACTAGGTTCCCTGGCTACTTAAGTTGAACCAGGATGTCCACCAAAACAAAGACACACCAGAGATCATTTAATCTGAAACCTTCTGTCCCGTAGAGAATGGATAGACTCTTTGTCAATAATTTATTAGTGTCAAGCAGCCCTGCCACAGGCAGAAGCAACATAACTTCCTGCTATAAAACAGTGAAATCCTTACGTTTAGAAAGTGAATGATGATAATGATGATATATATGCTATGGGGTGGCACAGCGGCCTCACACCTCTGGAGATCAGGGTTTGAGTTTCCGCCTCAGATTAGGTGAAATCCTCTATAATAAGAAACTATCTACATTCTTGTTTGGTGTTTTCTGCATTAGATCGAGGTGGAGCCCCAGTAATCTGGGCACACCTAAAATTTGTCTGTCAGTTGGTGTACTCAATCCAGCCTCGTAATTTCTTGCCTGTTGGGGTCCCATAATTTTTAGACTGCCTGAGTTTTGTCATCTAATTCCCAGTCTGTTGGAGTTCCGCTCCTAGTTAGCAGGATTCCTGTCACCTACTGGTTCTCGGTTCCTGTTTCGTTTCCTCCCTCCTGTTTCTTGGCCAATAATGTCTTTGTTTCCATCTCCAGCATTCACCAATCGCCTTGGCTCGGATCCGCTGCTCCACATGTTCTTTCGGAGCCGTCCGACCTGTCAGCAACCCCGTGTCACGTCAGTTTCCTGTTTCCAATTGCGTTTCCACAGAATTCTGCACCACCGCGTCAACGCATTGACAGTAGGGTGGGATGGCCAGGTTCAAGATGGCACTCATTTTGTCTGTTGTTAGTGGCAGATGTTTCAGTTAATAAAATGAGTTGCATTGTTCACAGCAAGAAATTTTATTGGAAATAGACTAAACCATGTCTGGTATAAGAGATCGGGTCAGGCAATATTTTAAACCCATTTCTTTCATTGGGTGTACTGCAAACAATACATTTATTTTTTAATGACCAGTCTGATGTAAATTAAGAAACATTGAAAAAGATGGATAGCACTTTTGACTGGTCAAGTTTGCAAAGATTAGAGTGGCAGTAACTCAACAACAAATTTATTTCAAGTGCAGCAGAAATGGAATGGTAGACGAGGTCAAGCCTGAGAATGTTTACAGTGGATAACACTGTGGCAATCATACAGAAACTAGCAAGTGGTGAAAATAAACCAACAATAAGTGTGAAAAAACATTTACACAGCCAATATTAGGCTGCTTTCAGATTGGATCTTTTTATTGGAAAACCCAACAGCCAGCAAATACATCTTAGAGAGAAAATGTGGGGAATTCAAACTATACATCCAGTGAAATCGTTTAGTTAAACTAATACTTTCTGTCATTTTCTTGAACCTATGGATATTAGGGAGACAGTGTGTTTTCGTCTGTAATAGATCTTGTCAATCTTTTCATCACTTATTAAATTCTTATTAAATATCTTGCATAAATATTTGAGATATTTCACATTAGATGTTTTCAAATCACGAATGGCATATGTGCAATATTTTGCTGTTATTTGAGAGTTACTCTGACAACTGTGACATAATTGAAATGACATGTTCATTTTTGACTATTGGCTGATATGTAATGACAGGTGACATCATATTGATTATGACACCACAGTAACATGGATTCTTATGTCACAATTGTTGGTTTTCTTATGTCTATTTAACAAGTGTTTTGTCTGTGCTATTGCAGTGTTTTGCTAAAATATACTAAAGTAATTTATGCAGCACTGCTTTGAGTACTAACATAAAACAAATAATTGCTGTATTTGTATATTGTAATACAATATAAACTCGAAATGAAAAATAAAAGGAAATTGAAATTTACGTAGATCTCTGGTCCAACTTTAAGTCAGTATAATACATCTAATGAAGTTCAGTTCTTTATTGTTTTCGTTGTACATAGCAGCACAATGGGGTTGAGTTAACGACACCCTCGAGTGGTGCAAACAAAAACACAAGACGAGACATGTAATGATTCCTTTTATATTATAATTTTAGTTGGTCAAAATATAGGCTATTCCAAACAATTTTTGAAAATAAACTGGAACGACAGAGTGTGATAGATGAGGAGGAAATTAAGTCAGCGCTGAGATAAGGAGGAGCCCTTTCCCCCCTCGAGTTTGCCGGGCGCCGGATAGGTGCGCTGCAGAGGGGAGTGCGCGGCCCACCAGCCTGTCATTCCTCGCACCAGTCTTGGGGCCCCCATTTATCAACATGGCACAGGCCACTGGCCAAGCGCGCCTTTCCATCATTACACCTCTCACTGCGTGATCCATACCACTTACTCCACCTTCATTCAGCAGGATTAATAACATCTCTTTCAACCTTCACACCGTGATAAATAGACACGATGAGAACAAAGGAAGAGAGGAATGAAAAAGCACCACAAGTAGCAGTTCCAGTGAACTTCATGAGAGCGGCTGGGGCACAGCCACAATGCATGGGCACAGCCACAATGCATGGGCCCAGCCGCAATGCATGGGCACAGCCACAATGCATGGGCCCAGCAGTAAAATGCATGGAACACTTATTCATTTGCCAAGCATTATACTAAGTTTAATTGCATAAAACCAAATGCTGGAACTGGACAAAGATCCACTAAGAAAGTCACTCTGATTAGCTTGCCTTTAGTTCCACCACTGTTTTCTGATTTTAAGAACGCCTTCGGAATTCCAAAGGCGTTCATAAAATTGCTTGTACCATCTGAAAGGCAATTGGTCAAAAGCAATCATTTACAAAATGTGCTAAAACACAACTAATTGATAGGATGTCAACAAAAATGTTTATTTCATACTGTATCGTAATATGCATATTACCTTTTGTTAGATTATGTTATTTTTAAAGTAATATATAAAATAGAATTATAAATATGACAAAATGCAGTTTAACTAGCCTGGAAATTAGCAGTACTGCAGTACGTCTGCACCTAAGCTATTCGAACAAAACAATACTTAAAGATGATAAATTGTTTACCTGTAAATACTGTACATAAGGGACATTGATAGCATGTATTTTTTATTTTTGATCAATTTTCCCAAAATTGAAATGTCACCACAGAATATATCATTAGTTTAACCTGCTTCTGACATTTATGGGACAAAGAATTTAACTCTTCTTTTATACTCAATACACGTCCTCAAATCTTAAAATTCTTAATCTTAATCTGCTGTCATCTGGCATAATTAAATATTACTTCAGTGATTTGACACTGTTGGAAGAAAAAGAGCATAAGTGATTGCGTACTGGTAACTAAAAGATATTTCCTAATGATGTTACCAACTATACTGACACGACAGTTATATGATATATAATATAATATATAATAAATGTAATCAATGGTTGTCATGTTAATTTCTGGCACAAATTACTCTGAATTAGTTCTATTGGCGGGTGACATCAGATTGACTAATCATTATTTCTGTCATTTTAATATCCATTAACTTCCATTAGCACTATTTAAGATTGAAATGTCACAGTAGAATATCTCATTAGTTTATCCTGCCTCTGACATTTGTGAAATAAGTTTAACTCATCTTGTTATATATATATATATATATATATATATGTGTGTGTGTGTGTGTGTGTGCATGTATTTGTAATTATTACAGTGTGGGGACCCAATGTCCCCAAAATGTGATAAAAACCTGTTACTTTTTACCTTGTGGGGTCCCAACAAGGATAACGTCAATTTTTATAAAAATCTGGGACAGCACTTAAAAAACTAAAAATGCCAAAAGTTTTGTATTTTGTTTGGTTATTTATGGGAAAGCTCAGGGCTAGGTAGGGGTTAAGGTTGTAATATTTGGAATTAGGGTTATGCTCATAGGAATTAATGGAGAGTCCTCATAAAGGTAGGAATACATAGACTGTGTGTGTGTGTGTGTGTGTGTGTGTGTGTGTGTGTGTGTGTGTGTAAAGATTTTCTTTTAATTGATGATGAAATCTACTCTATGATTTGAAATTGTACATGACTCATTTTTAGCAAAGCAAATTCCTGAAATGTATTTTTGGATGCAGAAACACTGGGAGGGCAAACGTGCTCAGGTATGCAAATTGGAACAGAGCCAGTTCAGGAAAAAAGCATGTCTGACGCCCTCTGATCTACCCATCCAAACACTTATGCTGGGCAGAGAGGCCTGGTGCTTATGCCAGGCCACAAGGGGCACGAGGGTAAGGTACGCTCTGTGCAGTGCAGGGCAGACGCAGTCACACACCACGGGCGGCTTAGAGAGGCTGATTAGCCAAACCGCAGGAGAGCGGGAGGAAGCCAGCACAATGCAGGGAAAACCGGCAAACTCCCCACACACACACGCACAGCAGAGGCAGGATTGTAAGCGCCAGCCCTAGAGGACTGAGGTGACAGCACTACCCCCTGAGCCGCCCCATCTCGCAGCCACACCAGCAGCGCTTCCAAGGTGCACTGCTCAGCTTACCATTTTAAAAGTGTCGCACACTTGTTTTGCTCATAATTATACGTCCCGTTATGGAGAATATACACGTTTGCGTCCGACCCTTTCATCATACTCAAAATATGCACATGATGGCAAATTTCATTTTCGTTATTCGTGCTTTTTATCAGTTAAGCCGTCTATTCACTGCCCGGTGGGGAAATAATCGAAACTAACATTGACGCCGAGGCGGGGATAGAACCGGAAAATGGATAATTTCTTTGAATCCCCGGATATGCGTGAGTTTACAGTGAAGACTAACAGCACTCGTTAGATGTTAATATGTGTTTCTTCTGGGCTTGTTTTCTTATGGTTTTAGGAGAAGCCTGCTAGCAACAGGAAGCGGCAGAACACACATGTCACTTTCCGTGTTCGTTCCCCTGTACCCAGAGGGGCTTCCTCTCCATTCCCCCTGCTCGCTGCCTTCTATCTCATCACCGGAGATAGCGAGACCTCTGCTAATGATCGGTGACACATCACTGAGGGCAGCCGGCTGTTTGCAGTCAGCTGTGCGTGTTCTTAATGATTATTTTAGAAGTGTCACGCTGGTGTCAGCCTCTTGAGTAAGAAAGAGCCGGGCGGCGGGAAGGGGGAAGGCGGGCAGGAGGCGTAGGCAGGCGCCCGGGCTCTTACTTCACCGTTAGCCTCTCTGGAGATGAGCACTTCAGCGTGAGTGGGCCTGGGGGGGGGGGGGGGGGGGGTAAAAAGGGGGGAGGGGGTTCCGTGTTGTGGTTTTTTTTTTAGGTTAGAAAAGAAAAATTCTACCCGAGAAATAAAAGGGGTAAGTGTCGTTGGGTTCTTTTTATTGTGGGTGTAAAGATTGTTCT
>JAODKM010000037.1:20232519-20255583 GCA_026780845.1 Petrocephalus sullivani
CCTGCCTGCCTTTCTCTGTCTGCCTCTCTCTATCTGCCTGCCTATCTCTATCTGTCCACCTCTCTCTATCTGCCTCTCTCTGCCTTCCTCTCCCTCTGTCCACCTCTCTCTATCTGCCTCTCTCCCTGCCTGCCTTTCTCTGTCTGCCTCTCTCTATCTGCCTGCCTATCTCTATCTGTCCACCTCTCTCTATCTGCCTCTCTCTGCCTTCCTCTCCCTCTGTCCACCTCTCTCTATCTGTCTCTCTCCCTGCCTGCCTTTCTCTGTCTGCCTGCCTATCTCCCTCTGTCCACCTCTCTCTATCTGCCTCTCTTCCTGCCTGCCTTTCTCTGTCTGCCTCTCTCTATCTGCCTGCCTATCTCTATCTGTCCACCTCTCTCTATCTGCCTCTCTCCCTGCCTGCCTTTCTCTGTCTGTCTGCCTCTCTCTATCTGCCTGCCTATCTCCTTCTGTCCACCTCTCTCTATCTGCCTCTCTCCCTGCCTGCCTCTTTCTATCTGCCTCTCTCTCTGCCTGCCTCTCTGCCTGTCTCTCTCTCCCCTTCTCACAGTCCCCCTTCCCTTTTTCTTTATTTTCTTCCCTTACTCTTCTTCTCTGCCATTTCTTCCTCTCTGTCCCCTCCTCTATCACTCCTTCTCTCCATCTATTACTCTTTCTCCCACCATCAGCTTCTCTCCTTTTCTCCCTCCATCTCTCATTCCGCCACCCTCTCCCCCTTCCCTTCTCTGCATCTTGCTTTCTTTCTCCCCTTTGTCTCTCCCTTCCCCGTCTCCCCCTCCCCTCCTCCTTCTACCTGTCTTATGTCTATAAACACACCTATACTTTTGACCAGCTCCAATATCACTTTTTCTTTCCTGTTTCTCTTGTAGAAGTACAAACAGTAGAACATTAAATCATCAATCATTGGATGGATGCTTTATTAATTCTGAAGGAAATCGCATGAGTAAATGAGAAATAAAAGCGGCAGATGATTTATTAGCCTCTGGATAAATGAAGCATAGGCAGGCAGGATGAAGGCCTGTCCAGTGGAGGCCCTCACGCCGACCCCTGTCGCTCTCCCCCCATGCAGGGATGCTCTGCACACTTCTGCAGCCTCATGGGCTACCAGTACCATCAAAAGCGCTGCGGCAAGGAGCTGTCCGAGGCTGACAAGCCGGTCTTCAAGTGCCAGCACTGCGGCAAAACCTACCGGTCCAAAGCAGGCCGGGACTATCACCTGCGCTCCGAACACGCCGCCCCACCCGCAGGCTGCCCCACGGTAACGGAGGCCGCGTCCATCCGACGAGGACGTCGCTGTCTTTGCTCTGTTGCCGTGGAGTCGCTCTGTAACTGCTAACATTGTTGGGTTGCATAATCGTCTTGTATTTTTTTGGAACACAACAGTTTAGAGTGTTTATTTATGCAAGCTGCGAATCCTCGGGGTAACTTGTCAAGTTTTCTTGCAAATTTGTAATACATTTGCTTTCATTACTATATTCCTTGTAATTATAATAACTTCCCACATAGCATAACTGCTGTAACACGCTACCACACTGCGTGACTCCGCTGTCTCCTCACAGCTAACTTAGCAATAACAATCATCTTCATTGGCTAAACCCAGGAGTAACGATTTTTCTCATTGGCTAATTTTGCCAACCTTTGGGCAACCTTGCCCCTTCGACCTTCGGAGGCTGGTTGTCTGCTGCCGTCCTATGGAGGGCGCCGCTGAGCTTTCCTCTGTGTGCAGCTAAAAGCGGAGGACTTGCCGGCGACGCAGAATCCGGACGAGCCTGGAAAAGACGCGGAGCCGGCGAAGCTGGAGGAACAGGAGAAGCAGGAGACGCAGGACACGCCGGAGCAGGAGGAGGAGCAGAACTTGGAGGAGGACTTTGAGAGGACCCCGAGTGGGAGGGTAAGGCGTCGCTCTGCCCAGGTGGCTGTCTTCCACCTGCAGGAGATCGCAGAGGACGAGCTCGCCAAGGAATGGGGAGCGAAACGGCGCAACAAGGACGACCTCGTCCCCGACATCAAGAGGGTGAGGAGTGTCCCGTCGTCAAACCACAGCTTATCACTTTCTGGGTCTTTGATCGCCTGCATGACAGTGCTTCATATCACCATGTCGCTTTCCTCCTCAGCTTAACTACACTCGCCCTGGACTTCCAAAATTCAGCCCCCGGATGTTGGACAACTGGAAGAATGAAGTCAAGGAGAAGGGCTTCCTGTGTTGCCCGAACTCAGTAAGGCCGCTCTCCTCTGCTTCCCGAGGACGTGCTCGCGGGGACGCCCGTTGCCGCGACGAGCGTTGCCTTGACGACGTGTCCTCGCGTTTTTGCTTTCTGTCACAGAACTGTGAAGCGGTGTATTCAAGCGTGTCGGGACTCAAGGCTCATTTAGCAAACTGCAACAAGGTATGACCTTCCGTCGAACATGTTCCCCACATCACGTCTCCTCTGATGCGTTTGTTAGGATGCCACGGGTCGCCTAAAGGTGTCATTCCTCTGCTTGCAGGGTGATGGTGTTGCGGGAAAGTACCGGTGTCTGCTGTGCCAGAAGGAATTCAGCTCAGAGAGTGGTGTGAAATACCACATAAACAAGACACACTCTCAGGTGTGCACCCCCAGTATGTCCTATTCAATATCCCACTCAAAAGTACAACAGCAGACCCCACTCAGATCAACGTCCTACTCTAGGGTACAACAGCAGACCTGACTCGGATCATACCCGAACCTCCGGTTGGCTGCTTGCCGCTCAAATGGGGCAGTTAAATATGACATTAGTGCCATATTGAGGTCTGCGTGGGAAGAGCCACCTATTTGTTTGGAAAGTCAGGGGTGATTAAATCAGCAGCTTAATTTCCAGGTCGCCCGAGTTCTCCAAGCAGGTTGTTTACAGCGAGAGCAGCAGCTCGGCTCCGGTATCAGTGTCTCCTTTCACCTTGATTGGCCGGCTTAGTGTAGTTCCCCGTCATTGTTACCAATTTTATGCTCTGTCTCTTGCTCCAAGCATCGCTGGAGCTCCTCAGAGACACTTCAAGGTTTAATGAAGAAAGGATAACACTGGATGTATTTAATCCTATCTCTTAATCCTGTTTTTTTGTTGCCGCAGTGTCTGCCATGAATTTTAAGGAGAGCTTCACATTTAATTTATTTAGTCAACACTTTTATCCAAAGAGAATGTATGAGAAGGTATTTAGTCATTAATTGGGGGTTAATGACCTTGCTCAAAGACTCAGTGGTGAAATCACTCAATCAAACCTGGGATTTGAACTGGCAAACCTGCAAATGACAGGCACGGCGCCCTAACCTACTGGGCCACACAGCGCCCCCTAGTGGCAGCAATGCATCCAGCAGTGTTCTCCTCATCACCATGCCTGCATCCTGTTCTCATTTCCGGCCCGCAGAACTGGTTCCGGGCAGCCAGCCACGAGACGGCCGGCATCAAGAGGAAGGAGCCTCAGAATGGCCTGAAGATGGACCCCCAGGGTGGCGGGTGCTGCAGCGGCACCGGGAAAAAGAGGGGCCGCAAACCCAAGGAGCGGCCCCCCGACGCCACCCAGAAGGACGAGGAGGAACCCGTCGCGTCAGAGACTCAGAGCCCCAGCCCCACCCCCGCTGTGTCAGCTGGGGGGGGCACCCAAAACAGAGACATTTCCCCCCCAGCTAGGAGACGGGCCACATCCAAGAAGGTGCTGAGCACCGAGTAAATTGGCACACCGCACCCACACAGCAGTCCATCGATGCACTGTCCAAGACTGGTCCCAAGGTGCTCTTCTGTCAGAAATGTGATGAAATAGTTAAGGGCAGAAGCAAAGGATTGGGGGGGGGGATTTGCGCTTACATTAACTTCAGATTGACCTAGTGATTTTAACCTTGCATATAAATATATACAGTGTCTACTGATATATATATAATACTCTTTACCATTCCATTCCTAGGCCTTATTTAAATTCTTACACTACTCACAAAAGGGGTAAATTGTAGCCAGTCAAAAAAAAACCCTTTTATATAACTTTTTTTTAAGCCGTAATACTTCAGTGTATTTTAAATATTTATCTTGACTATACCTGTTCACGCAGTAGTTCCATGTTGTGTTTTTTCAGAGGAGTTAGTAAAACTAAGCTAAATTGACATCCAGGCTTAAGCTGTCGGCTCATTTCCGCAACCGGAGGGGTCAAAGCGTTTGCACGCGTTCGATTTCACTTTTCACGTCTGGTGTCTTTGTTGCCATCTCCTGTTTGACTGTGGCAGCTGAATATTGAGGCGTCTGTTGTCTCTAGCTATCACGAGATAACGGATAGCATTCGGGATAGCAACAGTATGGTTTTTTGTGTTTTTTTTATGTCAGCACAAAGTCCGGACACGTAAGCTGTGATTGGCTCACATATCCTTTGTTCTTAAACAGTAGTTCAGTAGTTACAGCTTTGAAGCTTGAATGTGGTTAAGACTTTAAATCCTGGAGTTATCTGCACAGAAAATGAGAAAATGCAATTTTTTTTTTTTAACTGAAGAAATATTGATTTCTCTGTTTCTCTATAGTTGATCCCACAAATGGCACTTAGGTGAAATGCAGCAAGTATAGATAATAGGTTTGTCTAAGGAAATAAATACATATTAAATAATTGGATTAGATAAAAAATATTTTTGCACAAGTCATCCTTCCAAAGGATAAGGCCTTTAGAGAAGTACTTTTAAGATGAAATATCTTCCAAAAATTAAAATCTTTAAAGTTAAAAGTCTGAAATGATAACTAATATATTATTAATAGCAGTAATACTTATTAAAATTTATTTTTAAATTACTATATCTGTTGTAGCTGGATATTTACAATATTGAAGAATATAGTTTCTCAAATAAATGACAATTAATTAAATGAAACGGACAATTAGCTTAAATTAGCTTATTTTCATCATCAAGTGAAATGTAATTATATCTGAACTTGCAACAAAGAACAAAGCTGTTCTGGCAGTAGCTTTTCGTTCCCCCTTATAACAACATTGGAGTAGTAAAATGAAAAGGTGGGTAATCCAGGTCCAAATAGTTAAAATCCAGACCAGGATTTTGTTTCAACCAACTAGTTGAGCACTCTGTGACTGTGACTCTTAATGGTCAACTGGTTGGTTGAAAGAAAATCCTGGTCTGATTTTTTTTTACTTTTTGGACCTGGATTACCCACCTCTGGTTAAATGTGAATAAAACTACCCATATAAGAAATGGGAAGGCTGTTACTGCAGGAGCTGTTGTGGGTTTGGCATCTGCTAAGTGTGTTTGGACAGGGTGCCTCCAGTGAAAATGTAGAGAATTCCTTTTGGCATTTTCAGGTTGAAGCATCCATTCAGCACACAACACCAATGAGACCAGTCAACAGAGTTACAGCCAGAGGCACATTAATATCAATGACGCACCAATTTATTGGAGGCCCCTGGGCTTCTGCCTGGGTAACCCCATGTATTACAGGGCTCCAGGCTAGAATCCTCGCAGCGTTTCAGATTTGGACGTCTCATCAGACCTGTAGATAGCCATTGTGCGTTGTGCTTTCCCCTGGCAGTTACGAGCAGTTATAAGATGCACTTTAATGCTGTTTTCACTATTCACCTCATGAGCACTGGTGGAGTTGGTTAATTTCCATGTTCAAGAAGGTGCATGTCCCTAATGTAACTGACCAACAGCTTGGGCATGACTAGGCTGGGGGCTTTCTGTCCCTGGTTGTTTTCTTGAATCTTTAAAAAGGCTGAGTCATTTTCATGAAAAGCCATAACAAGGAAATAAAAAATTACTTTTATAACCTTTTAGATTAAAAATAAAAATGTTGTGACACTAAGTATATTGTATGACACAACTGGTCTTGACCGAAGAACATGTCTTGTGGACATATTTCATAGATGAACTCTTAGAATATATATGATTTGATTATATATCGCTCCTGTTACAAAGAATGACATTACAGAAGAGTTTAGAAAGCTGGTTAAATATTGCAGATGCAGTTTAAGATAATCAGTTATGTAGCTTTACCAAACATTAAAATTTAATTTAAAGTTCGATCGTTACCTTTCAGTAGGCCTGAATCCTTTAAACTTATGTTGATTTTAGCATCTGGACTTTGTTATCCAGCATTTTGATGGGTGATCAGATGTTTTGGGAGCTATTATATTCTTTAACCGAAAGCGTAATTATTAACATTATATGATCCTTGTAGTGTAGCCTCGTTAATCGCTTAATCGGCCTTAAGCTGGCCTTACCATTGGGTTGATTTTTGACAGGCACGTGCTGAAGTAGATTAGCTAGGCCTTCTCATCCATTTTCCTTACAGTCTGCCAAGTCTGAATGGTGAGAGGAATCATTTTAAAAGCTTTCCTGTTTTCGTGGATTGTACTTTTCAAAGTAGCATTACGCTGTTGGGTTTATGTGCGTCGTCTTCGTTTTCTTACCGGCCTTTTCTGTGTGATTGCTAATGACTCACGTTTGACACTACTTCTCTGAGAACGCTGCAGCCTAAACAACGCGTCTTCCCTAAGCAACGTGCGGTGCATATTTTGAAGCATAAAACAGTAATATTACCTTAGAGATACAGCAATATGTGTATTATGCTGTGGTTTTCAGTGAAGCCAAAAATCAGAATGAGAGGCACTGGTATAGAAGGGCCGATTGTGTCCTGCCTGGCTCTTTAATCTTTACACGGTCAGGCACGTTCGGCGTTTATTTAGTTGTTTCCCCCTGTCGATGAGCTGCGTTTATTTTAGCACTGTCCATTCAGATATCCATGTAGAAAATGTGTTTTTTAAACTCTTAAGTGGAGTATAGCAGAGACAGGGCCTGTTTTATGTCTTGTTCATTTACTATCCTATGAAATACGCTTGAATTACTGTTTCTGGTGCGCCTGAGGACCCGGACTCTGTGATTGAAGACAACCTCAGTAGCCTCCGTTTTCCATGCTCTTATTCTAATTTTATTCCTGAAGATTTTGTTTCTAATTAAAAAATATCTACATATAAACAAAGATGATCCTTTCAAAGAAACTGTTAGAATCGATATAACCAATAAAGAATGAATCTGCAAGATTTACAAACATGAAGTTTTTACCAAGCCTGGGTCCACAGAGTACGTCGTTTTAGGGTTTTAGGGTTGATTTCTCTGTCATCCATCCTACTCGAGGCTATTTAATATGGGGAATATTCAGACCATTAATATATAAGTAATATTTTACAGATTGTTGTATTTACTGTGCATCGGTACTCTTCATATAATTAATAAAAACACTGACTGTGTTGCATCTTTTTGTGCTTGCATATTTTGACAATTTTTGGCAGAACTAACATTAGCAAACTTTTAAAAAATATTTTATTGGTTTGCCACTCAATTTAATAATTTCTACTATTATAATAATTATAGTACAGTTATGTCCAAGTTACCTGTATAATTAATAGCACTACATTATTTCAATTTATTAAATTAATAAGGGCTGCCCCATGGGGCATCCTGAGAGTTTGCGGGATCCCCCCCCAAGTTGCTGGACATCATGGCCGGCCAGTACACTGTTACGGGGAGTGCTGTGCGGATTAGAGGGGGGGCCTTTTATGGGTTCCTCTTAAGGGAACCTCTGAGGGTTTGTCAGGGGTGTGTTCTTGCTCCTACTCTGTTCAGTGTTTGCATAGACTGGGTGTTGGGCAGGGTCGTGGGGTCCATCACCTGTGCGGCATCTGTTGGTGACGAAAGATTCACTGATCTTGACTTTGCGACGATGCTGTGATCTTCGTGGAGTCGATAGAGGCTTTGATCAGGGCTCTCTTGAGACCGAGTCAGGAGACTGAGTGTCTGGATTTGCAAGTGTCCTGGATAAAAACCCAAAGATCCAGGCCTCTAATGACCTCTTGGGCACAGCCATCAGCAGTGTGTCTGTCTGCGGGGAAAATGTCGACCAGAGCGGGTCACTTACCTCGGCAGTAACATTCACGTCTCTGGTGACTCTTCCTATGAAGTCAGTAGATGGATTGGGAGAGCATGGGGGGTCATGGGATCGCTAGAAAGGGGTGTGTGGCACTCCCAGTATCTTTGTAATTGGACAAAGGTCCAAGTCTTTACAGTCCTGGTGGTCCCTGTTTTGCAATATGGCTACTATACAGTGACCTGAGATAAAGACAGGACTCCTTTGGTACTGTGTCTCTTCGGCTAATCCTTGGGCACCACCGGTTTGACTTTGTGTCGAATGAGCACTTGCTCAGGGAGTCCGTAATGTTGCACATTACCTGCATTGTGAGGGAGCCTCGGCTATGGCACTATGGCCATGTGGTGCGATTCCCCGAGGGTGATCCGGCTCACAGAATCCTCATTGCTGAAGACCTCAGCAACTGGACCAAGCCAAGAGGAGGCCCACATAACACATGGCTGCAGCCATTTCTGGAGGGGGGTTGCCAACTGGGATCCCAAGGCATTTCATCATATGGTGGGTACGGCAACATCCTGCAGGTGTATGCTCCCCAATC
The DNA here is from genome assembly GCA_026780845.1 of Petrocephalus sullivani. Taxonomy (NCBI): domain Eukaryota; kingdom Metazoa; phylum Chordata; class Actinopteri; order Osteoglossiformes; family Mormyridae; genus Petrocephalus; species Petrocephalus sullivani. Next base: position 20,240,975 of record JAODKM010000037.1, read on the forward strand.
TGACCTGACCTGACCTGACCTAAGGTCCTCCATTAACAAGTGAATGGCAGAGCAGTGTCTCGGGTTTCAGTAAACTTGTGTTGTCCGTGTATGATTTGTCACCAAATGTTATAGAGGCGGGAGTGAACAAGTTAGTGACCGATTCTGAAAGAATCTTTTAGGCAAATTAACTCAACAGGACTATGGAAGAGGATTAGGGCCACCGTGAAAATATTATTTCAGATCTGACTTTAATCTCAGAATTCTTACTTTAATCTCAGATAAAGTCAGAATTCTGAGATTAAAGTCAGAACTGAAATAATATTTTCACGGTGGCCCTTATCCTTTTCCGTAGTAACCGAAAACAATCATAATTTATAGGATCTGTGGAACTACATCTCCCAGCACGCCCCGACGGCTGATTATAGAACTGCATCTCCCGGCATGCCCCGACGGCTGATTATAGAACTGCATCTCCCGGCATGCATCGCGGGCGGCCGCGACAGCTGGTTGTCAGGAAAGGAGGACAGCGATGTCTGCCGTGTGCGCGGAAGGGAGAGCCTCCGCCGAGATGGAGCGTGTGGAGAAGGCTTCCTCCCGGTCCGACAGGTGAGTCCCGCCTTTCCGCCAAACGCTGGCGCGGCGGAGACTTTATCGGGCCGGACTTTCATATCCGTGGTTCACATGTGACGGCCGCCCGGTCCGAACATGGTAAGGGAGAGAGGCGGGCAGGAAGCGCCGGCGAAACGTGGTGCCGATGCGCCCCGCGACAGCGCAGTCTGCGGCGTCCCAAATGTAAAATTATCCACCAGCAGAGTGACACGGCCTCCTAAAAATACACCGTCCGGCGGCCGCTCCTGCCCCGCGGCCCGGCTGCCTCCGTGCCCATCACAGGCGGGAAGTAAGCTGCCTGTAAGAATGCTACGTCCGAATCCCAAATACAGCCACCTCGCTGCAGAAAGGTCGCGGGGAAGCGACGTGCGGTGTCGCCCGTCCCGGCCGGCCCGAACCCCGTGGCGGAACGCGCGTCAGAAATGTCAGTACGTCGTACAAAAAATTTATTATATATATATTTTCCTTTTTCTTGGAAAGAGGTCCTACCCTTGTGGTACTTGGATAAACTCAGCGAAACGTCCCACACATTCTCGGTACCTGCTGCGCCACAAGAGGGGGCAGCGGCATAAGTGAAGGCGAAGCTGGACCGCCAGGCGCGGGCACGCCGATCGGGAGCGCGCCCCGCCGCTGGGCCGCAGTTGTCATGTACACGTGATTAAGTGGTGTTATCCCTGTCCAGTGGCTCGTGATTAAAATTAGATTTTTTATCGCCTTCTCCCCTCCATAAAATTCTACGGTCACTACTAATGCTAGTATATTGAGGATATGTTTAGGACGTAGGTCGTCCATGGCTGGTTAAAATGTGGTTTCTATTATTATGGTATTTGGGCAAAAACATGCCAAACCTAAGTATGCACTTCCCTGCACACCTATAACAAAGTAAAGAAAAGTAAAGTACAGGAGTGTTTAATGGCAGGTGTGAGTCAAGGCATAACATGAAATAACATTCCCCCAAGACCGCGGTGCATCATACAGACAGCCAGTGACAGTAGGGGGTTTTCACAGGATTTAAAGTGCTAAACAGTGGATGGTGTGAAACAGGGGAGGGTGGGCAAGGTCTAATCAGTTTGCTGCAGTCCATACTAACATCTAACCAGGTAGGGGTATGGTCTTTTTACAGCATACAGTAAAATTCTCCCGGAGTCCACAAAACATATAGGACCATGTGCACTTTAAAGGGCACTTATGTGGTCTTCAGCAAAAATTTAGTTTTTCCAGTGTTTTGGGGATACCTGATAAAAAGCATTGCGATAGCCTAGTAAGTAATAAGTTGTATATGTAAAACACTTTGCCCGCTATTTGGAATAAGCGCGCTTTTCCACCACAGGAAGTTTGGTACTTTCGGTACGGTACTTTTGCTTTTCCATTGACTTCCAGTCGAGTACCAGTACCAAAAAGTCAATTACCGAAAGTGCCAAACCAGTTGGGGTACTTCTTTGGTACTTCGGTACTGTAGGGCGTAACTTGCGACGCTTTCGCTGTCGATTGGTTATGCAAATAGCCCGATTCTGCGATCAATGCCATCGCTGTCTTGACAAAACATTACGAACTCAGAAAACAGCAATAAACGAAGTAAAAAGAAATAATAATTGCGATCTGGTCAGAAGAACAGATATAACACGATCTAGATGACATGACATAAGAAATTAAAAAAAAATGTATTTTATTTAATATATACTACTGCAGCACGATACTGGAGAGTCTCCAGATATAGCGATGTGATTTTGTTGTAATAAATATTGGAGTATTTATAAGTTAGTTAACATAAAATAAAAAAAATAGTTAACATAAATTTCTCACAAACCTGTCTAGGAGTGATTTAAATAGCAAGGGTGAGCATGATTATGATCATCTCGGAGAATGCATGCAGCGCCCAAGCAAAAGCAGCGGAGGTAAACTTTAAACTGATTTTAAAAACATAAATTGGATATAAATATAATATATGCAAGGAATAATCATTAAAATTGCAAAGTTAGCTAAGCCTTTTCCCTACGCCAAATGTTTTAGCAAAACATTAACCCCCTACGCCGTCCGTAATGTCCGTACAGAACAAAAAGTAAGAAAAAGTATCATCTGCTCATTAGCGATGTAAGAACTGCATGTGCATAACATGCAATGTTTAGATTTAATATCCGACATCGCCCAGCTGCACACTACAGCTATTGTTCGAATTCAGAACAAAGTGCCCCGCCTTACGTTGTCCTTTTATTCAGCGTCAGTACCAGTTTTTATGCCAGTGGAAAACCAACACAAAAGAAATACCAAAATTTTAGTACTTTATTGAGGTCCCGAAAGTACCAAAAATACGGTACTTGCTGCGGTGGAAAACGCCCTATGACATGTTAATTCTGGAAGATGGGAAGTGCATTTTTTACATTTGTGGCTCACCTCTCTGTTTTGACTGGGATAATTTGGCTAAGAAATGTCCGAACTTGAACACGTAACTTCCAGCTGGGCCACAGTGTCCTATTTTGGGAGCTTGAATCTGACACCTATGTGCACAGCTGCTGTAAAACCTGTCAGCACAAACTGTTGCATAATACCAGTTCCAGTGCAGTGCAGCATGAATGAGTTTGATGGTTTTATTATCTTTTTGTGTTAGTTTTAATCTTTAATGGGCCTCTGGGACGTGCAGTGATGAGTGTCTGTCTTCCCAGTTTTTGTTATTATTATTTTTCAATAGTTTACTGGTTATTCTTCTACATACACATGACAGGCCTCAGGTATCCTGCCAGTATGGTGTGTTATTCGACACCCCAGCCTTCTGTAGCTTTGGACACGTGCCTTTGCTTTGCCAGACACTGAGGTGAACTCTAGTGTGTGCTGGAGCGTCTGTGGAGTCCTTGGCAGGATTGGGGATGATTATATCGCACACTTCGCCTGGTTCACTGGCCTGAGTCTGTTTGGGCACTCAGCGGTTCACCCGCCCTTAGGCTTACCCTGGAGGTGTTGTACTGAGACTAACCCCACAGGGGAGTGCAGTCGTGTTTCATCATGGTATTTATGCTCATGTGTCCCTGTGATGGGATTCAGGGAGATGTTGGGGGACAGTGCTATCAGGCAGCAGAGCTGTGTTTTCCTCTTATCTTGGCGTCCCTTGATGCGTGTTGCCATTGGCAACGCTGCCTCAGCCCTGCCTGCCTGTCTGAGCATGCTCCTTATGTATGTTTTTGTTTTTGTTACTAAGCGTGAGTGTTTCCCACCTGGAAAATGGACAAACCGGGGCACAAACCCTTTTTATAGTGGGGGGGGGGTGAGGACCTCGCGTCCAAACAGTCTGTGTCCCGCCCCTCCCCGGCTGCTCTAGTGAACCACTGTCGCAGTGAATGTCACAGACTGATGACTGGACAGTGCCAAAATGGGATCAGCCAGAGACTTGTGCCTTGCGTGCACGTGTGTGTGTGTGTGTGTGTATGCGCGCGTGCGTGCGTGCGTGTGTCACTGGGAGTGGAGGGGAGGGTCGCTTACGAACACCCTGCTATTAATAACACCTAACAAACAGAGTCCGCAGGCACGCTTGTCCCTTTCTGTCCTCTGGCCGCTACGGCGACGGACGCCCCACCATGCTTTCATTTCTCACTCTGCCCATGCTGTCCGTCTCCAGGAAACTGAAACTTTTCTCTTAGAGCCGCAAAGCCAGGCATAGTTTCGTTTCAGGTCTCCCTCTCTGTTTTCCCCCCGGGCCGGTGTAGGGGAGGGGCTCTCGGTGCTGCTGTTGTATCGGTGCAGTGCAGTGTGTTACTCGCGCGGACTCGCGGGTGCAGATCGCCTGCCAGCCGCTGATCATGAACAGCCTTCCGGCGTACTCTGGGGCGCGGATATCTGGCTGCTGGGCGCTGCGCTCTGATGGCAGGTAAGCCTCCACCTCTGACCACTTGCTTCCTTTGGCTGCTTGGAGCTCTTACAGGAGGCTGCAGCTGTCAGGAATTTTTGATTGTGTAATGTTAAAAAGATCTGCATAAAAACAATAAAATCTTAAACTTTTTTTTGCTTCATCATCATTACCATTATTATTATTATTATTAATAATAATAATAATAATAACAATGCCGTTTTTATTTTATTATAATAAGTAGTAGTAATAACATGTTGTTTTATGTCTGTTTCACACACCATTTTTTGGATAAATGATGTAATAATCTATTGCCACAAAGTGTTGTCAAATGCCATGGGGCAACTGTGCTGTGAAAGGCACTATATAAAGATAACTTTCAACTGAAAGTCTATTTTTTTTGTAGTTGTTACTTTGTATTACTTTGTGTTTTGTCCAGCACTTTATCAACCCAGAAGCAAATGTGCTCTTTGGGTCCTAGTTGTCCAGTGTAGAGTAGAGTGCTACTGTGATCATTTAGCATCGTCATGCTGAGCTGTAGAATCGGTGCCATGGTGCCATTCCGAAGTGGAGAGACTCGTAGGCAAGCTGTAACATGCAGGCTAATCGTTCTCCTAGCTACGCTCCTGCTGAACAATTGCTTGTAAATGCTGAATGAACACTTTCAGTTTACATGTCTCCTCTCAAACCCCCTCCCCCCCACCCTTTGTCTTCAGCACTGACCAATCAGTCTGAGATAGGAGAGGCTCTGTTAACCTTTGACCCTTGAGCATGTCTCCTACAGGTATTTAGGGGCAGTAAAGTAATCAGGCATAGGCAAGGGGGGGCAGAGTATAATTACACAGCGCTGGTCTTAGAGACCCTGGAACTTTCTCTAAACATGTCCCGCTTTGTCTGGTCAACATTTGCCGAAGTATGGAGATCCAGGGTCTTACAGTTGTAAGTGTTTGTCTTTTCAATTTCCTGGGTTTTATCCATTCGGTCTGTGGTACATTAAGTGTTTAGATAAAGCTTGCTGACTTCTGCATGGACTTTGGGTCTCGGTTGCAGTCTTAATGATAAGCATTAATTTGGTCTATAGTGGGTAATGTAGCTTTTTTGATTATTAAAGACACCCTCCATGTAATATTGTTGGTGTTACATCAATAATTGAATTGTTTTGATTGATTCTTCAGCTCGAGGGCACAAGCTTAGTCAGCAGTGGCATCCTTATACTGGTTTTGTTTCATATTTTAGTTACCTTGACAGATTTTCCCCTCCATGCAAGTTAGCTAACCTGTTTTTCATTACTGAGATCATTAACTGCTGCATCTTGCCATATGCTGGGACTTCAGAAATCAGCCTCACATGACTGTCCTGTGCATGCAAATCTCATGCCATGTTTTAGTCAGCTGACGTGACTAGACGTCGAGATTTGGGAAGGGCTTCCCGTGCATGCAAATGCCGCTGTTTGTTTTTGACGACACTCTTTTCAGCTGAATCATAGACATTTTGTACAGTAGTGTACTTCTCCACATGGTAGGTACAGTGAATTTCTATGTTGCTGTGTTACTGGGGTAAAAAAACATGGACTGCGGTGTGCCCTGTTCTTCAAAATCTGATTTATCTCAGAAAACGAACCCCAAATCCTAAGCTTTTTCCTTCCTGTATTTGGTACTAAATAATATCAGTACCATCCTTCCTGGATTTGGTACTAAATAATATCAGTACCAGCCAAGTATGTTTAGGTGGCACGAGTACATAGGCAGGAGAAGCGTGTCCTGCATAGCACAAGGTGTTCGAACCTTAAACCTGGCAGTACTATTAGCAGCTTGTACACTGGGGAGACTCAACCAAGCCAGAGACGTCGTGTGGCCAAGGTGTCGGCCTTCACAGCAAGATGGAGGGGTCTAATGGGGCTTCCTTAATTCTGGTCTTTTCCAGCGGCAGCAGTGAGGATTCCTTAGACAGGCTCTTGCCCCCCGTCAGCACTGGACTGTCACCGCGGAAGCGCACCACTAGCCAGTGCAAGTCTGAGCCCCCCCTCTTGAGAACCAGCAAGCGGACGATCTACACAGCAGGACGGCCACCATGGTACAACGAGCATGGCACGCAGTCCAAGGAAGCCTTTGTCATCGGTAGGCCACCTCAGCACCTCTGTGTGTGTTTAGGCATACAGAAGTATTACTACTAGCGCTCAGACATACCCTACTGGTAGTAACAAATTATCCAGTCATCCATTTATTTTCCAGTACAGATGAATAAAAGCTTATTAACCCAATGTATGGTGGAGAAAGATCAACGTGTGAATGTGCCCGAAACATTTCCCATCTGCCCGTTGGCGCCCGTTGGCACCCCTTGGCCGTTTGCCCGTTGACGCCCCTTGACCATTTGCCCGTTGACCGTTTTCCCGTTGGCACCCCTTGGCCGTTTGCCCGTTGGCGCCCCTTGACCGTTTCCCTGTTGATGTTGCTTAGTCTACCTTGATTCGATTCTCTTGCCGCCCCATCACAGGACTTTGTGGCGGCAGTGCCTCTGGAAAGACTACGGTGGCCAGGAAGATCATAGAGGCTCTGGATGTGCCCTGGGTGGTGCTTCTGTCCATGGACTCCTTCTATAAGGTGAAACTGAGAGAGATGTTGCTGAGTAGACGGGGCAGGGCAGGAAAAGAGACAACTTGAATGGGCCAGCCATGATGTAGAGGTTCTCCTCAGGATAACATCAGCCTGTTGGGAGCTGCCATATCTGATCACTAGATGTGGCCTCCCCCAGTTATTCTCTTTCCCAAAAACCAGGTCACCTAGACACTCCTGGCCTGTTTAAAACCCACAATTTTGCAGAGTCTCCTCATGGGCAGGGGAAGATAATGGGATTCCTGAATGATAAGTTTGGGGGTGGGACGTTGTCAAAGAAACCCTATCTCTTAGCAACACTTGCCATTACACAATGTTCCAGCATCTGTGCCTGACTGATCTGAGATTTTCCTGCGGGCTGAGGTGCCTTGTTGTAAATTGTGGTCAGGGTCCTTTGAAAGTTATCATAGCAACTGTTCTTCTGTATCAGTGGCCTAAGCATTTTATTTGGGCAGTTTCCCCTGAAAACCCCATGAATTATGACATGACTCCCAACAGTGGCCAAGCGAGGCTCTCTCTGAGCAGCCTTGGGGTCTGGTGATTGGGGAGACCTAAGGCCCTGTTCGTCTCAGTAAAGAAGCTAACCTAATGCCAAAGCAGTTGACGCAGTCTCAGTTATCAGACTCCAGTCTATGGCCCTGCCAGGTGCTGTAGGATTTTCATTACACTGTTAATTATAAAGCCCCTTTGATTGGCCAATTGCGCGGGGAAGTAAAGATGGGGTTGCCAAATGCCCTGGAAGAGGTGTAAACAGCAAGCACTCGGCTTGACGCAGAAAGGGGTCAGAGTGTCCCGATCGCACCTAAATTTAGTCCTGCTAACTTCAGCTGACCTTCATAGGGAGAAGATGCACATCCGGGCCTTGACGGTACAGGCGCTGACTCTTTTTGGGGCTCCTACACCACTCTCCGCTGCAGGTTCTCTCCCGCGAGCAGCAGGTCCTAGCTGCCAGCAACGACTACAACTTTGACCATCCGGACGCATTCGACTTTGACCTGCTGGTGGCGACACTGCGCAAGCTGAAGCAGGGGAAGAGTGTTAAGATTCCCGTGTACGACTTCACCACACACGGACGGCAGAAGGAGTGGGTGAGGCCCCAGCTGCCGCCGGTAGCCCGCCTTTAGCGGCTTGCATGCTCGCAAGCGCATAGCCAGACTTTGTTTGCCGTCACTACAGCAACATCCCCATGCGTTTCCTCTGAGGACACGGACCGTGTGACGTTTGGTTTCCATTCTCAGAGCAAACAAAAAAATAACATATCTGAGTGTGTGTGTGTGTGTGTGTGTGTGTGTATATATATATATATATATATATATATAATATGCAGCTGTAGCCAACAAATTCTGGGTACATTAAAAGATTTCTTTATCTGAACATGTGTGAAACTTCACTGACATAAAGTAAAATTAGTTTCCATGTTCAGAGAGTTACAAATGTGTATTTAGTGATGTACCTAACCCTAGTAGTGTAAGCCATCTCTTCTTTGTCTCCCACTTTCTAGAAAACGGTATATGGAGCCAGCGTGATCATCTTCGAGGGGATCATGTCCTTTGCAGATAAAGAGCTCCTGAAGGTAGGGCTTTTCCATCCCCACTGCCTTGCCCTCCCCGCTGCCATCACCGCGGTAACCTGGACCGCCGCCATCCCCACCCCTCTTCCCCCAGCTCCTTGACATGAAGATCTTCGTAGACACGGACTCGGACATTCGGCTGGTGCGCCGGCTGCGGCGGGACATCACAGAGCGCGGCCGCGACATCGACGGCGTCATCAAGCAGTACAACAAGTTTGTCAAGCCGGCCTTCGAGCAGTACATCGAGCCCACCATGCGCCTGGCGGACATTGTGGTGCCCCGCGGTGAGGCCCCCTTGGCTGCTGCACACATACGGCCGTCCCGAGAGCATGATCGCAGGCTTCCTGATTGCCTCTTTCAACCGGGTGTCTTCAGTGAGCAAGTGTGTCATTTCCTGGCACATGGGAGTGTTATCATATGATGGAGAAGTTCGGAATTGCTGTATTTCACCATTGGCACCTACATGTCTCAGGAATTTGTTTTGGTGCATGGTCAGACACCAGCAACATGTAACTGAATAAAAATATTTAAAAAATACAGATATTTATTTTAAATACAGATTACATTATAGAATGCAGATATTACACATAAATTACACATTTATTGCCAGTAACAGAGACAACAAGGACTATGAATTGATGATAATTATAATAATGCCTTAACAGCTTCTATTAAGTAGCATCACTGCACATGGGTCACCATGTTGTTACTGACTGCTAGTCTGGAAGACAATAGTGAGTATCTAAGACTCTCATTTGACAATCCTATCACTCTGATTGGTCATTAAATATCTGCAAACCATGCTTCAAACATACAACAAAAACAGTGCATCAGCTCTGTTGGTCTTCCTCAGAGTTTCAGGGTGTTCTAGATACTCATATGATGCTCACTACACTAGCTTCCCACCCCCCGTAGGTCTCCAGGCTTCCAGGTGCTGTCACTAGGCTAATTATTTGTTAGCGGAAGTCAACAGGAGGTCGGTCTTCAGAGAGATTATTCCAAGCATCCCGATGGATTGATAGGTCTCGAGTTTACCCCCTGCCCTCTCTTCGCAGGTGGGGGCAATATGGTCGCCATCGACTTGATTGTCCAGCATGTGCACAGCCAGCTGGAAGAAGTAAGTGAGCGTGCTTTTGTGCTTCTTTGGGGTGGGGGGTGGGTGGGGGTAATGGGGCTGCGGGCTGTTGTGTTCAATCAAGTGTGTCACAACCTGGGCTGTTTTGAATTTTGAAAAAGATTGTTTACATTTCAGTTGGTAAATAAACCTGTAAGCGTATGAATGGCAAACAAAGGGTTTAATTTAGTGCTACAGCCAGTTGTTTGTGTAGTTGTGTGCTTTGCGAACTGGTCCTTTTGCTCATAAGCCTTTATGCAAATGCATCTTGGGATATGTCCGCACACGTGACCGCCATCCATGGTTGTGGCAGAGCATTGACCTCATAAAACTTTCTCCAGTCTAGGGCTTTCATTCTTTGGCATGGGGCCTCGAAATTTTGATTGTGTAGCATTTTTTTGGCATTGGTAATATTTAGTCCTGGAGAGGTGCGGAAGTGCCAGGGGACGCCACTTGCTTCCTTTGTAGCTAAACAAGAGGCAGCCTCTGGCCGAAGAGGTGGCCGTGACCCTGAAAGACGGACATCTTTCGCAGACTGAGCAGAGTCCGCTTGCCGTTTGCCTGCATGACGTGTTGGGTGGTGGAACGTGCATGCTTTGCATGTGTGAAGTCTGCTTTCCAAACCATACAAACAAACCAAACTGGACGTGACATTTCAATTAAAGGCAGACGTTGCATTTCTGCATCGCTCTGTTCTCAATTTGTGTCTCGGAGAGCGGCTGGATTTCGTTGTAGTTCTGGCAGTAAATAGTGGTGGTTAGATGTAAAAATCCGGTATGAATCGCTCGATTACCAGCGCCGTGTCATTGTCATGGAGTTCTAGGAAGTGGCAGAACTAGGAGTTTATGTGGACAGAGATTATATTTCAAACCATATTCAGGTGCAGAGTTTGAGCCTCCCTCCCCCATCTCCTTTCAGGAATTGTGCTGTTTCCCTTTCACATTACGCAATTGCATAACGTTATAAAAATTCCCTCTCCTTCCCCACCCAAAATTAAGCCTCAAATACTCCTTGCCAGTGTACTTGCGCCCTCTAGTGTAGGAGAGGTTAAATTGAAACCCCTCTGTCTGCATAGTTATTTGCTTTGTTTCATTACAGCAAGGGGCTTTCAACCTTTATTAAACCCGGAGCCCAGATGATAATAGATCAGTCCCAGCTAGGGACCATCTACTACTAATGCGTGATCACATAAGTAATAATTATGGACTTCATTTGTAAAATGTCAGGAAGATTTAATGGTTGATGTCAAGTATATTTAGTGTGGAAGGGGAAAAAAAAATCCAGCCGACTTAATACAAGACACCGGACGACATAATTTTCCATGGTAAATTTTCGGGAAACCAGCGTTCCGCCTGATTCATTGCTCCCTGTGTGCACTAATGGACGGGATTGGAGGTTCACCTGTTTTGTTATGTCTCCCGTGTTGCCTGCCTGTGGCCTTGCCTTACCTGGACCGCTCTCTCACTGTGTCCACACAGCGCGAGCTCAGCGTCAGGTACAGTAACTCACCCTTCTACCGCTCTGCCTCTTGCTCTGTGCCACCCGCCAGTCGGCCAGTCTGCTGCACCGCCCCCGGGCTCGATTCCCCACCCCCGCAGAGAGACAGATTTGCAGCTCCCTCTAAAATGCAGTGCTTTTGTTTTCCATACATTCTGCCCAAATTCCAGAGGCGTGTGGCTCATTGGGTTAAGATGCTGTGCCTGTCATCGGCAGGTCGCTGGTTCGAGTCCCAGGTGGCAGCAAAGTGGTTTCACTGTCGGGCCCGTGAGCAAGGCCCTTAACCCCTGACTGCTCCAAGAACTGCCTGACCCTGCTTTCTCAATAAATAAATCCACATCACTTTAGATAAGTTTCTGCTACATAAAAAAAGTGTAGCTACAATCAGCGCACATGTTTGGGCATTTACCATAATTATAATAATAATAATAATAATAATAATAATAAGTTGGCATCAGGGCAGTTCTGGTTAATGCGCTTAACACTGGTTGCAGCAGGCTGACAAAAAAAACCCAAAAAAATCTCTTCTTTCTTATATCTATAAAATTCAATCAGATCACCATGTGGCTGCTCCGTTCCTCCGCATGCATTCTGTGTCTATAAATATCGGCCTGTGGCACCGTTCCTGCACCCAGATGTAGGTTTGCGCCATTGTAAGGCGAGCGTCTCTCTTACGATGAACTTTCCAGTATCCACCCCAAGCAAAAGTGAGAAGGGTTGGGTGTTTTTTCTTTCTTTCTTTCTTTCCATTAAGTAAGCCCCGTTGTCTCGACCACATGGCTTTTTAGACACAGGATGTATAATGGGGCGTAGTGGCAGCTCAGACGCCGGTGGAGCATTTACCACGCCGCCTGTGAGCGCCTTCTCCCCTCCGCTAGAGTGCGACTGGCTCAGCCTGCGTATCTGATGTGCGTCCGCCGGGACTTTTCCCTCCGCCCACTTCTATGCTTTCGACGCAGTGCATCGACAGGCAGTGATGAATGCAAACACAACAGTCTGGGCTGCCCTGCATGGTGAAACATCTATATTCTCATTCATCTGGTGTAATGTGCCCCTTTCCCATTTTTGTTTTGTTTTGTCTGTCTGTTCCTTCCGTGTTGTTCTCGTCTCCTTCCATGATTCTGCCAATGTTTCCGACAAACCTGCTCTCCGTAGAGGATGCTGCGCTGGGATATGTGAGGATTTTTACGTACAATTTGCGTGTCTTTTCTTTTTAATGTGTGACAAAGCTTAATTCATGGCTTTTGATTTGAAGTGTGGTTTTGGTGCATTGATGCTGCCTAGAGATCGCATAACTCTTAAGGACTCGCTGGTCTGACGGTCAGCCAAAAGGGAGCTTTTCGAACGTTTTGTGTTCCATAAGCGTGCACGGCGTCCTGATTTTATACCCAGACCGAAGGGTTAAATGCTAGATGACAACGCCCAAAGACGCCAGTGGTAACTAACGATGTCAGCTTCAGAAAAATTTGTTTAGCGGAGTAATAATATGTCAGGTTTCAATAAGCCAGTCACAGAAAATCATCCTGCTACGGACACACAGCAAAACAAGCGCATATATTAAGCATTAGTGGGGGAGCTGCCTGCATTTCTGTTGTAAGCCTACTTAAGTGCATTTCTCAAAACCTCTTACTCCACTCATCTGTTCATTTTAGATGTTTATTCCTTTTGTACTTGTTTATTCATTTATGAATAGGCATACCTTTTGATATGCTATTTAGGGAATTCGTTGCATTTCCTTTGAAATCAATAAAGTATCTGTCCGTTGTCAGGTCAGTCTTGTTAGGCTTGTTTTTTGTGAAATGCATAGGCCTAATGAAAGAATACACTTCTCCGAATTTAAATGTTACTGACCTTATGTAGTTTTTGACATAATAAACATGTTATACAAATGTCTAACTAGTAAAGAAAATTAAATTTATACTTTATCACGCATTTATACTTTATTCTCCATATTTGATGCAGTTTTAAATATTTGTCAGTATATTCAGGCCACCAGAAATGCATCCTGTGCCTAGTTTCCATTTTAAAATGCACCTGAGCTATTATGGTAAAATATAGGCTGTGTCGATGACCTTAAAGCAGACCGTGGCGTTAACGAGGAATCGTACAGGTAAAATGTTTTTATAGCTTATAATAAAATTGTGGGCAGAAATGTCTGGTTTCCTGCCAGTGCCAAATTAGCTGTTACTCAGCGACATTTTAATAGACGCAGCGTATTTGGCACAGAGAGGTAGTCTATAGACAGAACAGCTACGACCTTGTCAGCTAGCTAAATTATTACTAATGATCTGGTCATAACACTATGATCCCTCGTCAAATAAGTGGCGATGGTTGGAAAATCATTTTCTGACTGAGCTTTGCTTATGTTGCCTTGCAGAATTAACTCCGAAGCGATTCAGCCTTCTTCCATGTTACGTCGGTGATGGTTGAAAGTGACTTTGCAGAAATTCTTTTCATGTTTTCTATATAAGGAGTCGTTGCCAATGAACTCGGTGCAATTTTGGCCCTTGTTTTGGACCTTGTAGTACCCTCTGCTCAGCGGTGAAGATTTAGGGTCAAACGTAAAGCTTTCAGCCATCCCCGTGTAAATCCTAAAAGAGGTGCTGTCATTCATTTAAGGGTTTAAAAGGACACTTTTCTTGGGGGGCTGACTCCCATTTAGTATAGAAATCAGACTAGTGCACCTGTCCACTAACTTTCCTGCCTGCTGATTGCTGCCTTCTGTTTCCTCTGGCCTGTCCGTTACGGCGGGCGTCTGCCACACCCCGTCCACGACAGTCTCGGCTGGGTGTGCCAGATGGCAGCCGCTATTACTGCCGTGCATGCATGGGGGCAGACTGCGGTTGTGCTCCCTTTGGGTGTGTGAGACTTTGTCCTGCTCCCTCCTTCCCTCCCTCCCTCCCTCTCTCTCTCTCAGACTCTGACTGCCCCCTCCCCTCGTGGTTGTTATGGTTACAGGGCAGCCCTTGCCTCGGCCCACCAAGCCCAACCTCTCCCCCAGACCCTCAGCGTGCTGGAGAGCACCCCCCAGGTCCGGGGCATGCACACTATCATCAGGTCAGCGAATCCCCCCCCCTCATGCTCCCTGTATAACACAAACCCTTCCCCAGTTCTTTGCCCACACCTGTTGGCTGTGCCCCCCTAATCCCCATCCACCCTGCTGTCAGTTCCCCTGCTCTGGTGCCCCCTGTGGGTCCCTCCCTCATCTTCCCCCACGTCTCACGCGCCCGCTCTTGGGTCACATGACCCACCAGTTATCTATGGTGTGGTTCCTCACTATTTGAATCGTAATGCATTCTGTAGCACGTATATGTATTACACTATGTAACAAATTTTTATTTTTATTTTGTTCCTGGGTACAAAGTGTGTTTTCCTAACCCGTTATGGCTA
>JAODKM010000037.1:20259342-20271000 GCA_026780845.1 Petrocephalus sullivani
GGCGGGGGCCAGGGGGGGTGGACCCCACACGGGGGGCGGGTGGCCAGGGACGACCCGCCTGGGGGGGTAGCCCACCGCTTTGGGCCCCCCCCCCCCCCACACACAGCTGCACTACCTCCGCCTTCCCAAAGACATCAGCGAGGACCATGTGATTCTGATGGACTGCACCGTGTCCACAGGGGCGGCAGCCATGATGGCCATCCGCGTCCTGCTGGTAGGCTCCCCTCTCCCTCTCCCCTCTCCCTCTCCCCCTCTCTCTCCCCCTCTTTTTTTTTGATATGGTTTTTTTTTTGGTTTATTTTTTTTTTTTTCTTTAAGTTCCTGATGTTTGACTGAAGTGCTGTGCTATTGTGTAAATAAAGCAGTTTCCAAGTCTCTCTCTCGCTCCCCCATCATTTACTTCTGTCTTCCAGTTCTTTTCACAACTTGCAACACTGTTTAAAGTTGTATGAAGCTTTAGGGAAGTTGCATACTTGTCAATATCCATTCATTAATTATAACGGGATATTATCTACCTCACCTGAACGTCACTGTGGATAAAAGGATTCGCTAAGTAAAATGCAATATTAATATTTATTTTTTAAAAATATATATGCATTACTAAGAATTTCTGCAATACTGTTACAAAGGACTGCTGTGGATTGCCGCCCCATCCTGTAGCTGGTTAGTAGTGTAGTTGACGTATGGTACGTCAGCAAATCAGAGCAGATCACTGACTAATGGAAAATAGAGGCAGAAGAATGACCTACCTCTCAAATAGCCTGATTAGAAAGAGACAGCCTTCCATTACCTTCTCGCTGGGGCTCTGTTGAGTGCCCGTGAGCATGCCCCCCCCCCCGTGACCTGGCTTTAAGCACGTCCCCGGCCTCCTCCACAGGACCATGACGTGCAGGAGGACAAGATCTTGCTGGTCTCGCTGCTGATGGCAGAGATGGGGGTACATTCGGTGGCGTACGCCTTCCCGTCGGTCAAGATCATCACCACCGCCGTCGACAAGAAGGTCAACGACCTCTTCCACATAATCCCCGGGATCGGTGAGTCTGGCCCAGAGGGGTCCTCTCTTTAAATCGTTCCTCATCCTGGTCCTCAGGGACCCACAGACAGTCCACATTTTTGCCTACTGGGAGCTGGGCGGGAGCAAAAACGTGGGCCGTCTCTGGGTCCCGGAGGACTGGACTGCTTTAAATATGTAAAACACTGCTTTAAATAGTCATCATGGCTGTCGCTCTATATGCGTTTTACATTTTGCAGAAGTCATAAAGCTATCTGGGCAGTAACCTTACACTTATGATGTACAATATGCCACGCTTGTACATTGCTTTGGGCAAAAATATCTGCTAAATATATGTGAAAATAAAAAAAAATGCATATTCATTTTATAAATTACTTATATAAATATATAAGTAAAATATTTTATCTAAAACCACTAATATTACAATACATAAAAATAAATTGTAAAAGAATAAGTAACAGGAATTTCTTCTGGACAGTCACTGATATCTTGCTGGATGGGTAGAGTTGTGTAGTTTTGGTTATCAAGCCTAATTTTCCAATCCTAATTTTTTCAGGTGGCTTGAGACTTTTGCACTATGTGAGCTCACTATTTTCCTGTAAAATGGTACACAAGGTCGTTGGATTGGCAGTGACATAAAAGTAACCAAAACGAGCTTCACCTGTTTTATTCCTCCGCTTTGTGTTGTGTTTTTCCCCTCTTGCCTTCTGCAGTTCTGATACTTTGTAGTGCTTTTAAGGGCATGTTGAGTGTAAGTTCAATTTAAACCCCCTCAACGCGGGAGGGGGGCACAGCGGGACACAGGATGGCACGGTAAAGTACAGCGTCGGCCATCAGGAAGATTAAACGGACAGGAGCTTCATGTTGAGAGCCGCGGGGCTTAACTCCCACACACACGAGGCAACAAACCACCCAGCGTTGGCCGGAAATATTCATTTTTCCATATACATTGACCTTTTTTTTATTATTTTTATTCCAAAAGGAAATTTTGGGGACCGTTACTTCGGCACGGACGCCCCACTGGACTGGAGCGACGATGAGATGGACGAGCCCAGTTACTGAAGAGCGGAGTGGGACAGGGACGGACTGGGACGGCCCCCACTACTGGTGTCAGTGGGGATTATGTGAAGGACCAGCCCCTTGGTCTAGATTCAAGGCCAAACATGGGCATCGTTACTTCTGAGGCAACTGTACATTATCGAAATATGTGAAGCATACATATATTTTGGTTTTATTATAAAAATTGTGAATAGTTGTTTTTTGAGTACATATTTCCAAAATATGTATGCTTTGTTAAAATATTTTTAACAGGTTGAAATCTGCTCCTTAAAAAATGCGCCCTTATAAGGAAGAATCATTCATCAGTCCCTTTTTCCTGACCGCTTCAAGTTCCGGCACGCCTCACCTTTGTATTTGGTTACATTTTATTGTGCCATTGTGTGACATATGTGCCTCGATTTAAAAAAAAAAAAACAAAACAAAACAAAAACAAGAAAGCAAGGAAAGAAATGCTTAAATGCTGAAAGTTGCAACTACTACTGCGTTCAAGGACCACCGCTTCGGAAAGTATGTGGGTGTGAGTGTGTTAAATCTTGTTTACGATACTGACCAAACTAGTTCCTGGATCGCAAGGTAGTCTCTTCTCAAGTGATTCTCGGGGAGGCTATTGCAATTTCCCCAGACACGTAGGCGCCTGATCCATCTAAAATATTTCAGTGTTCAAGGACTGACCACAGGACTGACTCCAGGTGCCCTTCATTTAATAGTACTGTTTATCTTATGCAAGTCCGTTTTGAATGGTGCGCGAATGTGCGCTTTTGTCGATCTGATATGGGTTTTGTGATCTGGAGTGAGGAAGACAAGGTCAACCTTGCTACCTCAGAGTCTCCTGCCGGTGCGCTGACCATCATTCGGCAGCCAAACCGTCGGGTTGCGATTCGTTGGTTCTGTTCCGCTTAAGAGCTTAGAAAGATAATGACAATCACTCATGCAAAAAGCTTTGCTTTTGTTTCCCCCCCCAAAGCACCATTGGTTTGCTTTCATTATATTAAGAAAAAGCTTTTCCCCTCCATTTTTGTGCGTTATTCTTCCCCTGCATACAGGAAGCTGACCCGGACTACTTCTGGCATCTCTGTTGCACTATATTTACCAAATATGGGGTGGGCTTGTAAGACCAATCGGAAAATTCTTTTATCTAGATGCTGCCCACGGATTTGCGTACTACTTAACGGAATCTCATTTTATCTCTGGCATCCTTTCATGTTTGCGTTTCTGATGCTCATGCGTGTATTTATTTATGTGTGTATTTATTTGTCGATTGCAAATTGTTTTGCATTAAAATGATCACACAGTTGTCTGCTGCTCTTTGTTTGTAAAGGACCTTTACTGGAGATGCCATGATTTTTCAAAACATCTCTGTAGAGCCACATACCCGTCTTATGGAAATATTTCGATTTGCTCTAAATAACAATTACGCACTGGCCAGCAAGGGCCCCGACCCAAGACAAATCCTATGGGGAAAAACCAGACGAGACTCTTAAGCAGTTGGGTTTGCTAATTAAACAACGAGGGCACAGGAGTACTAGGAATTAGCGGACTGTCTGAGACACGTTGCAGTCCCCCTATGTCACACTTACTTGTGACGATATACTGTAGCACTATGTATTGTAATGTATTGGATCGTTAACACCACACTATTTCATCTGCCTTTGCAGGAGGTTTTCTGCAGTGTTTGTAGCATTTTTTATTCCTTCCACCTTTTTATATACTTAAACCGCTTAATGGAAATAACAGCATAATAAACGAACAGGCGGACAAAATGCCAGAGGGGAAATTCAACAGACATGCTCCAGCACTTCCGACACGAAATGACATTTCGGGGATTATGCTACTTCTGGGGATGGCCTACCCACACACACCTTACCTTGTCTTGTTTTACCCAAAAATGTGATTTCAGTAGCCGTCTGACCGAATAATTGCATTAAATGTTCTGCAAGTCTGCAGAATTGCACCTGATTCAGTGTTTCTTTGCCACCAGCTGTGCATTGCTTCATGCACGGGATCTGCAGCATAATTAAACCATGCGTGAGGTCTACGCTGTGCTAATATTAGCAGTCTGCAGCGTAATCGTCATTACATCTGTTCTTTGGTCTTTTTGTGTGTGTGTTTCTGAGTTAGCTTTGATATTTTCCATCGTCAGTTTCACTTTGAATGGTGGGAGCTTTGTGTTTCCTGCAGCGAGATACCGTTCCTCGGTACAGTTCTGTGCCTCGCCGTCGCGTTAGCACGTTGCTAATGATACGGGCGCCTGACCTTTACGACTATGAGGGATGATGTTCAAGTCCCAAGAAGAGGGACTGGCAAATAATGTCAATTGCTCTCTCGCTCCTCCTTCACGTTTCGCTTTCTATTTTTTTTTTTAAATAAAATTCTTTGAACCCTGCCCTTTAGCTGAGCCCATCCAGCTTAAACCCATTCTCCCATCTTCAAACTAGCGGCAGCCTTCACCGCCAAGGTCCGGGCGTCCGCGTTATCAGGTGTCTCCCAGCGCTGCTGGCCGTAACCTCACTGACACAGATAGCGGGGCTTGTGGGGACAGCTTGTTACTGCTTTCGTTGTGGTTGGCGCTGATCTTTCAGGCTGATGTGGCCACTCTGTATGCCAGACACCTCTGTCACCATAGTGGGCCGAGGGCTGTCAGCAAATATTGGTGTCATCAGTGGCAAATTTCTCCTCACAAAACCTCCATCTATACATCTGTTTTCCGACTGCTTCTCTGGTAAAGGATCATGGGTTTACCAGCTTTTAATGGAAGGAAGATTGAGTGAGGAGAATAAATGTGGACCTAATGCAGACGTTCTTCTCCTTAAGGCTTAGCAATCAGCTTTTCCACACGCATTCTGCTGCGTTAGTCAAACACTGACCCCTGGTATGATTCCGATAGCCAAAGCACAGTGAATTACACCAAAGGCTGTTTCTCGACACCACTGTCGGCAGATTTTATCTGTCGGTTCTTTGGTGGCGATGCTGCGAGCGCTCAAACTCAACACAGCTAAAGACTACAGGAAGGATATTGTGGTTCTCATCGCATGGAAACTGGCTCTGACATCTTTGATCATTTTTCCATTATTAACGCACTTTGTCAGGCGGCTTTCACCTGGTTCGTGATTGATAGGATCATAGAAACATTAAAAAAAAAACCTTCGCCCCTTTTATGCTGAGACTGTCTAGGAGTCTGGGAAGTTTATCTTTAGCGAATGATGCTGGCGATTCCTGCAATGAGGGTGAGACGTCACTTTCTTCTATATTCCTGTGCAAACCAGCTGGCTACCTGAAAGCACGCTTGGACATTGCTGTGGATTTTGAAGTTCTGCAAAAAGTAAAATCTCAAAATTCAGAAAGTATATGGTACCCTGCCTGGCTATTTATGGATTTGAAAATACATGACTAAAAATGGTTTGTGTTGATGGTGTGACATAGGAATTGAATTAATGTAGCTAGATAAGTCAAACGAAGGCTATGGGCGACCATTTGTATGTGGTCACAATCATCAAACATAGCCTCAGAGCAATATAGTAACTCGGAGGCCTGTGATTGGTCCAGCCATGAATGAGCATTATACTCTGGTGGGTATATCTAAGGTGTCATGGAAAGTTTACCACAAGCCAGTACAACTGACAAACAGGAAGAGCAGAACGCGTAAGCCGGAGGCACTTGGACGAGGAGAGGCATTCACCGCGCGCTCTGACACCCCATCAGTGGCGGGCCACCGCGGTCAAGAGCACCATCCCGACTGTCCACTCTGCTCCTGGACATAGGCATCTCTGCTGAAGTTCCTCCCTGTCCTTCTCATCTCCTGAGGTAGGCTGGGATGCTTATGGGTTTTTTTTTTTTTAACTATTTATCTATAAAACAAGTCTTAATGCTTTCTTTTAAAAGATAGTGAGGTTAGTAATTGTATATTTTTAACAGTAAGGATGAGCGTTGCATCTTTGCTGAAGTTTTTGCTGCAACATGTCCATTCAGCCTTAACATTAGCATGTGCTCAGCCTTACAGATTATCACGAGTCACACCACATTGCCGTCATACAGCTACCGTGCCCCACAGACACCGTGTGTCTCTATAGGCTCTCTATACGCCTGTATTGTTAAAGGAAGCATATTTGCAAAGTGTTAATTCTTTTGCGTATCCGGATGAGGAGCCTGGCTTTCAGCAAAGATGTTGAAGGTTCCAGAATGAGGAACAGCTACTAAAAGGCTATTTCCTATAAAGAGCTGATTTAAAACTTCCAGCTGTTTGAATGGGATGAAACAAGGCAATATGTGTAAAGCATAAAAAGCGGGACAGCCTTGGCTAAACCTCATTATGTAACGTGCGCCTGAGTGACTTTAAGTCTCCAGAATGTTCTTCTTACCCGTGATGAAAGCCCCCGGGTCTGGAATCTCCAATGGCCGGGACATTCGTACAAGTGCTAAAGTCTCCTGGTTTCTAGCTCATACAAAAGTAAGCTTTAAGGATCCCTGTTATGATATAGGTGTTAAATACGCAAGTTTTATCGCAAAATTCGAAGTAAGACCACTCTTTGTAAGAAACCCAGAGTGAAAATCTAACAGCTATCCAGTCTATTTATATAAATTAAAATACACTTGTAAGTTGCATAAAACATTCACATTCTTCCCCTATTCCAAAATCTTAATTGCAGTACACACATCAAATAAAAACTTACACACTTGCATGATTGATATTATTGTATTTTTAATAAAAAAATACAAGAAATACCTACTTTTCACAATAATACAAGAAACATGTATTTGTCACAATGCTTAAACATACATTAGTTATTATTGGTTAAATGGATGACAGTTTTAGGAGTTCCTGTGTTTCCTACGAGAGACAGAGATTGCAGGAAGGCCGGTTAAAAAGGTCATTTGATGCCTTCTCCATTGTGCTACAAACCCAAATGCAATTAGTTTAATTTAAGCAGAAAAAGTATATTCTTATTTCAGGGTGATTCGTAATTTTAGCCCCTTAGTCTTTATCTATTAATGCAGCATCTTATATTGTCAATCTATGAAAATAATGTTCTTAACGGTAATGTAAAGCCTCCTGAGTACACCACAGAGAATTAGAGCTGAAGTTATGTGATAATTCACACTCTGCTATACATATGTTACTACAAACAAAACCATGTAACAAGACTGTAATTAAGAACACAAAGGTATTGTTAGAGACATGGCACCATAGTTTTAATATTCTTTTTACATTAGCCTCAGTATCTGAACTATGCAATGTTATCCAAATGAATGCAGGCCTATATTTGACCTTATTTCATTTGGTCAGTTTTTGGCGCTGATTTTTTTAACGGTCTTTTCTCGTAATGCTTGACGTCTCTCTCTCTTATATTTTGCCGTTAACCGTCTGCCGCAGGAAACGTCCGACACGTGTGTCTCGCACACGCTCGCCTGCTGTGATTCTCGTTTTTCACTGCGATACCGTGTTTAATCGTCGCCGAACTCCATCTGAGCCCCGACACGAGTGCAGTAGCTCCCAGACGAGCTTCGTTGGGCGCCTCCGAGCAACGATTCCAGGACTGTCCATCCTGAGAATGGTACGATATGCCGTCAATCTCAGGTTCGTCAGCCCAAGAATCGCTGTCTCATTCAAACCAAAGGATAACCATCCCCCAACTGCCTGACAAGTGACTGGAAGGATTCTGACAATTCCCGAAATTAAACCAGATGTGTGTTTGTCATAAAAAATGTATTATATAAAATGCATCTGTATAGTGAAGTATTTTTTTTGCGAATGTAACATGGTAGCTGTATGGCGGCCATTTTGGTTCATAGGCCCTGTTTGCGTGCTCTGTTCATTGTCAGTCCTGCTGTTACTGATCCCACAAATGCTGCCTTGACATTGGGCTCAGGATCATATTGACAGAAGGTTCTGGAGATGTACACGGCAATAATCAAAAATAAAACTTGCGTAAGCCTGGATCTTCTGAAAAACGTCATTAAAAGGCTTTCACATAGAATTGTATAAACTGTCACAATCATTTCTATCAAAGATAACTAGTAGGCTATTGAAATTTCAATTAAATCTGAGCATTCCTCTGATTTGTGGTTACTGATCTGGTGACAAGAAGGTAAAATGAAGCTTCACCCTGCTTATTATTCGTTATATGAGTGCTAATTGAGAACATTCATTGGTCTGGATTTTTTATCTGGAATTTCGTCTCGCCCCTTGGACCATTAGCAGTCAGCACAGAATGGTCCCTCATTGTCTAAGAGAGGGCAAGATGACGTTTCCTAGGAGACAAGCACCAATCTAAGTAATATCACACATGACTCAAGTGCGAGCCTGAAACTGAGCAAGTATATGATAGACGCGAGGCTGGGGGATGTGTGAATACGCCTGCATGTCCGAGGCCGGGAGAAGAGGCCGCGATTCGCAGATCGCCCCCCAGTCATCACTTTCCTGATGACTTATGTACACAGCTGTAAATCTGTACAAGAACCTGTTAGGCGGTTGGGGGGGGGGCACGTCGGAATTATGCGGAGTGCTATTGCCGGTTATATTTTATAGCGACAGAGCGCATAAACACGAGCGAAGGCGTACGAACGCCGGGCAGACGCATGCTCCTTAAAATCCGCAATGTGGTACTGAGGCAAATCAGTTTCCAAGACAACGGCTTAGTATAGGAATCCTGCACATATGACATTATGATGCAACTCCTTAACAAATACTTGTTTTAATAAATAGCTATTATTATTATTATTATTATTATTATTATTACAGCTGCTACTACTACTCGGCCTACTACTTCGGCCGATTTAGACATTTCAGTGTCTTTTCTAAACACTTCATTGTTATACTCGATGTCCAAACCCTACTAGAACTGCTCTTGAACTGCGACACGGAAACAGTCAACAAAAAACGTGTCACACGAATACACTTACAACCGGCTACCTGATTTTCAAAAGGTTCTACATATCTATTTTAAGGGGGGGGGGGGGGTAACGTACCTTAGTTGTGATCTTCTTACGCTGTTTGATGTTATGGCTTGCTATTGAAGTTGTATAGCTACTCCACCCTGTAAGAATGAACTGAAACCTACAATGATCATCCAACAGAAGGGTGACCAAAAAAATAATCGTGACTAATTAATATAACTATTTCTCAAAATTATTTAAATTGACTGGCGGAACAAGCTGAATTTAAACCACATTTCGTCCATTGATTTTCTCTACCTGCTTATGCAGTATAGGGGTCCGGTATTAACCTGTGTTTTATGTATCCGTGTTTTAGCGCTCCGTGGGTCGCACTTTAAAGCCTCGCACCACAGGGTTGGGGGGTGTGAATTACGCCTCCGTTCCATGTGCATCTTCTCTCTGGATCGCACGGCTTTCCTCTGGGTACTGCGGTTTCCACCCGTAATCCAGACACATGCAGTTCGACTTCTTGGTACCACTGAATTGCCCACAAAGTATGTGCGCCTTACACTGGACCGGCATCCAGTCCGTGCTTTACCCCAGCCTATGCTGAGTGGGATATTCTCCAGTGCCCTAACCAGCAAAATAGATTGGGAGATGGATAGACATTTAATTGCCCTCTTACCGGACAAAGTTATGGCTAAACATATGGTTTGGGGAACTGTATTATAGATCGTTTTTTTTTATTTGTATTTAGAGGGGAGCAGCACGGTGGTGCGGTGGTTTGCACTGTCGCCTCACATTTCTGGGACCAGGGTTCTAGTTGCATGACGAATGGAGCGTTCAGCAACAATAAATGACTTAAAACGCGTTCGCCGTCGCGCCTATTGTGGGCGCCCTATAATTTTCACCACTAGAGGGCGCGGCTTCCAAAGAAAAGTACACCGAGTTCTGGGAAGCAACAGGCCGGTCGAATGTTCATCATTGGATTCAATGTTACAGATTTTGTAAAGCAAACTGGAGACAAGATGCAGTTTTAAATCATTTAAATCAGTTAACTGATTCTAAACGCGTTAATGCGTGTTGTGCATTGTTTGCCCAATATTCGTTGGCTGTCAGGCGCACTTTCAGTACGTCTGTGCTGTAATTTCAAGTGTAACTATAGAAGTTGTGCCTGTCCAGAAATGCCGGTTATTAGAGCCGCTTAGAATTAAGAGTAATCGATTGCGTAATAAAGTTAGGCACATCGGTGTCTTACAATTCTACATTTATATTTGCATGTAAATATCTGAATGGCAAACACCCAGTCTGTAACCCCCCGGCATTGGGCATTTACTCCCGGAATTCGGTATTCTTTCCGCTATCCAAACACATGCATTTCGCGTCTCTAAATTGCCGGTACTGTGATGGACTTGCGCCTTTCCCCGGAGTCGATCTTATTCCTGCGGTAGGCATCTGATGATAATCGCATCGGGTACCCCTTTTAAAAGACGTGACGCCGGGTTACAGTGCGGTTCCGAACAAGGCTGTCGTGGCCCATTCTGCTGACGAAACAGCCGAATGGAAGCCAGTGATCCCGAGCTCAAGGCTTAACCTGCGCCGCAATGCCTCAGAACATGCAAGGGTTCTCGTACGGCTGAGCGCTGATTTGTAATGCATAGTTTCTCAACGTCATCGGGAACCTTTTAGTATTCCTTCTTAATAAACACGTAAGCATTTTATGTCTCAAAACGATATATGTGTATGCTATACACACATATACCAAGCGTATACATTACAACGTACGTGTGTGTGTGTGTGTGTGTGTGCATATAGTCACAGAATGAATATCATATTTCAGGGAGGCTCAGAAGTGGAAGCAGTTCAAAGCCTGAAGTGAACAGAAAGAACATTTGACCTCTGCAACATCCCTAAAGATTCCTGCCCAAGCTGTTCGAAAGGCAGTCTGTAAGCGAGCTGCAGCTTTGAATGACAGATAATAGGACAGAGAGCAGACCTTGGCTTCTGGGGTGGAGGGGGGGACATCAGAGCAGCAGGCTCGTTCTGTGTCCTCCCTCGCACACGCAAACAGTGAACAAACAGTGCAGCGGCGTTTGTGAGGCGCAAGAGGGCAGGAGCATGCGGGGGGGGGTCAGCTCGGCTATACCCCCTATACACACACACACACACTGCCTGGAGCCGTGTGATCATCTTCCCCACCGAGGTCACCACACCCGGGGGTTCGCGCTGCGATCGAGAGGCCGTGCCTGAGATGTGCAGGGCTCAGCGGGGGCGGGTAACTTCCCCATTCTCTCGTTTCCTGTCTGTGTGCTGACTGGATGCCACACCCTGCCCCCCCGGCGCCAGCGCACCCCCACACAGCCCTAATGAATCTCTCAGCCTTCTGCCTTGCCTCCTCCTCCTTCCAGCTAATTATAATCTTCAATTCCTCTCCGATCTGGAGGTCTAGAGGGAGTCCTCCCCCCCCTCCCCACACCAACCCCCCCCACACTCACATTTCTTTCTGAGTCTCAGGCCACTGAAATATAGGTTCTGACTCTAGCTGATGTACACCACCTTTTATAGTAACTGCGGGATCGCTGGAGGGGGTGCTGGATCGGGAAGCTTGGCCATCCTCAGATGGGGGGGGGGGGGGGGGACCCAGAACATTAAAACTTTACCCTCCTATTGGGGGGGCCCTGGAAGCGCGTTTTATACATGCCTACCCGCGCCCACCC
>JAODKM010000037.1:20290181-20306715 GCA_026780845.1 Petrocephalus sullivani
GTACGCACTGAGCACTGGCAATGATGTGACCCGGTGCGCCTTACTATCGGCCGTACGCACTGAGCACTGGTAATGATGGGACCCGGTGCGCCTTACTATCGGCCGTACGCACTGAGCACTGGTAATGATGGGACCCGGTGCGCTGCGCCTTACTATCGGCCGTACGCACTGAGCACTGGTAATGATGGGACCCGGTGCACCTTACTGCCGGCCGTACGCACTTAGCACTGGTAATGATGGGACCCGGTGCGCCTTACTGTCGGTAGGACTCTCCCGGGGTGCCGCGATATAGGCAGGGATCCGATCCGCTGAAGGCTTAATGGGGCTGCAGAAAGATATCCCGGGATGGATTTTAATTATTCCAGTTTTATTTTATTTCTGGAAGATTGGAGATGGCTCCTATAATTGCCTCTCTGCGTGATTATTTCCTATTTTGAGTGCGTTTCTCCTTTTGACCAGCCAGGCAGATGCACGGACGCCTAAATCCACCTGTGGCAGATTCCCGAGCTGACTCAGCACGTTATTCCCTGCGTCTCTATCGGGAAAAACAACCGAGAAAGTTACTGTGTGGGGACATACCATGAGGAAATGGGACTACCTTTAAATGTTACACCGCTCAGAAAACTAAGTGTCGATATGTTTTTTAGTTATCAGTTTTTATAGCACTTGCACAAGGTGTGTGTTCATTTTGCGTACAGGGACATAAAAATGGTTGTGGGGAAGTCCCAGAGAAAAATCTTTAAATGGTCGCTTAATAAAAAAAGACAAAGTGCCAAAACATTTTCGGTAACACTTTATATGAAGCCCATATTAGCTGTTCTTATAATTTATTGTAACCACCTGTCTCTCTCTCTCTCTCTCTCTCTATATATATATATATATATATATAGAGAGAGAGAGAGAGAGGCATAACACATTATAGCCATGTTTCCCATGCTAGATGAAAGTATCAATTATAATTTGTCAGTATAAGCATTTTTGTGCTGCATTATGAAGGTGTTTATAATGCTTCATAGAGCATTCATAATGCATAATACTCATTACTATGCTACGCCTTTTTATAAATATAGTCGGGTTTATAATACCTTCATAATGAATTCATAAAGAATTTGTAAAGCAGTATAATGACTGCTTTAAGTGTTACCACATTTATCAGATTTCATAACACTTCTCTGTTTGTATGTTTACATTTTGCGTATATGAACATTTAAAAAGTGGATACTGTGGTGACATCCCCGTGAAAAATAGGGACATCCCAAAGGGAAAACAAAAAGAAAAAACACTTAACTAAACCTGTGTGCGTTTTCACAAGAAAAAGGGAACCTAGAAAACGGTGGACATTATGACTTCCCCAAAAAAGCACTTTTGTAAACGTTAAAAAGTATCGAAAGATTCTATCCGTGTCCGTCCATCCTCAGTTCAGGTATGCTGACAGACAGATTGATGCTTTAATGCAGGTTCACAGCCGCACAAAACAATTTAAAGAAACAGCGTTTAGTGTGTAATACCCAGTAACAGTACATACCAAAAAAGAAGTATAAAAGCATTACGGGAAAGTATTGCACGGAATTCAATAGTAACGACCCATGCATAAATATTACAGCACAGTGGGTTGTACACTGAACGACTATGTGTGTCTTGTCCCCACCCTGCCAGGTGCACAGTAAGGACAAGAAGTACGTGTGCAAGGTGTGCAGCCGCGTCTTCATGTCGGCTGCCAGCGTCGGCATCAAGCATGGATCCCGTCGGCACGGCGTCTGCGCCGACTGCTCCGGGCGAGGCATGGCCGCGCTGCTGGACCAGGGCGGAGACGGGGGCGAGGAGGGCTCCCCCGAGGAGGACCTGTACCCCGGGGACCACCGCTTTCCGGACGGCGACGAGGAGATGCTGGCCGACGGGGAGATGATGGGGGACGTAGACGGGGACGAGGATGGCGGCAAGTGGAAGGACCACTCAGGAATGTCTCACCGGGACGCCATGTTGGACAATGACAAGGAGGAGAGCGACTCTGCACAGGAAGGGGAGAACCACGCTGGTAGTGACAAAGATTTCACCTGGATCTCTTAGTCCAGTTCTTTTTTGGGTGCAATCTCAAATTCGTAGGATAAGAGAGCCCCGGGGCTAAGGAGACCCACAACGTTAGAGACCACGCCAGGTGCGACATCTCATCTGCGTCGGTGGAGATGCTGGCTACTTTCAGTTCGTTTCGTTTCTGTTTCCTTTTTTTCCGAGGACGTGCTCCGTGGAGAGTCAGATAGGTAATGCTGAGCGTCGCCCTGGCATTTCGCGTCGCGCCGGCACCGGAGGCTTTTCACGTGTCTTCTGTGAACGCCGGGCTCCGACGTCGCCGGTCGCGGAGAGATGACGCTTTTACTTTTTAAATCGAGACGCGCGCCGCCTGGCGGCCGCTCCGTAAGCCGTCCCCCGTTACGAGGGTGTGTATCTATTGCAAAACTGTAGGTGTCTGGTAATTTTCAGCGGTTTTACGCACGTTGTCTTGCTGAAAACTGCCCCAGATTTGCACTTTAACGTCAAACAGATTCCTATCAGTTCCTAGATTCCGTGGTTTACAATTTATTTTAATTTACACTGAGGACTAGGTTACCACGCCAACCTTAAGGATAAAATGTCCTAATGACTGTTATCTATATTTCTGCAGATTTGCCTTTGTAAACGTTTTTTTTCCTCTGCCAGAATCTGCCAGATTTCGCGGTTCTATTAAATGTTAAGGAACGTGGAAAAATACATTTGTAAATACAAATATTATGCAGTGAAGATCAGCGGTGTGGGATATGAGGAGTTTCTTTTTTTTTGCTCCGATGCTGGTATGATGTGTATCAGGGGAAAGGAGGATGGGGGGGGGGGGGGGGGAGAGAGACATAAAGAGAGATGGGGAGATCTGAGAGCTCAGTAATAACCATCCGCTCTTTCGTTCTGTGCCCATTGGTCATTAGATGGCAGATGATGGCTGCTTTTAATCTGTCTGTTTTGCTTTCCAAAAGGACCACAGTCTCCATGCCGGTGAATTAGGGAAGGTTTGGGAATACTAAATATGCCTTTAACCTCTCACACTCCACCCTTTTTTTAATGTGAGGGGGTGAGATCAGCGGCGGTCCTCCAGAGATCCCCGGCTCGCAGTAGTGAGCGTGAAACGTGGGCGCCATGTCCTTTTTCTATGGAGACCAGTTTAATTAACGCTCATCCGTTCTTCCCGTCTCTCTCCAGTTTGCTCTAATAGGGGGGCTGCTCCTCTGTAAAGACCGCAAATATTCACGGACGTACTCCTTTTTTACTCACTTAATTTTCATATTTGCGTTTGTTGTTCAGATATGCACCTGTTTATGTATTTTTATGGGGAAAAACAACGCTGTCTCGTTTTATTTCAGAGTGAAACCTTTACTGATGTCTTTTCTCTTAAAAAAAGTCACAAAAACATAAACAAAAACGGAAAAAACAAGCTGCTTTGCTTGAAATGTAATACATTAAGTGACCTGTTATAAAGTGACGGTTGATTTCAGTCCAGGGGTTATTTATTGAACGTTGTTTTAAATGGAATAACTGTTTTTTAATGAGACATTCCTTCCTCTCGGTTCAGTCAGTCCTAAAGGCACAAATGGTTATTGTTGTGTAGTTTATTTTTTATTTTTGAGATCACTTCTCTGTTTGTGCCAGGATATTTGACCTTGGGAGTGAGACCGCTCTGATTTATTAAGTGCTGGATGCTAAGCTTTATTACGTGTTTCATTTTAATATTTTGTATCTGTAAAAAAAGAAAAGCTTTTATACTTTGCCTTTGTTGTGGACAGCAAAGCCGCGTGGCTTGCAAACTTTTTAATTGTGCCAGTTCTATGCTTTTTGTTGTAATTATTATTTTTGTATTCGTATTTGATTTGCAAAGAAAGGATTTTTTAATGCTAACTTATTGGTTCTGTATTGTCGGAAAGACGTATGCTTCTACCGCACATGCTTCTATATTACTAACATACACTAAATAATGAATATTATACCAAAAATAACTAACATACGTTGTATACATTAAGTGCTTTTGTTTGACCAGATGGTGTGCAGGTTCAAAGCTTTGAACTTCATTTTGCTTTGCTTTCCGGTTACAGTTCACGCTATACGCGTTAAGCATGCGATAAGATGCCAACTGCGAGCGGAGAAGGGGTCATATGAGCGACTGTTGTTTCGGATTGCGTTTCTTATTTTGCGAGGAGGAAGGCGAGGATCTCGGAGCGGTGGCGCAAGGCACAACCTGAACCGGATAAAGAGACGTGATCCCGGCCTTATCCACGCAGCTCCCACCGACGAGCTCCTGTACCGCCCCGCCTGGTCTATGTGAAACTCGGATCCTCAGTCTTAATACATATTTACACTCGGCACTGGGATTTTTTCTTTTTTTAACTATTTATTGTTCATGCATCGTTTATAATCGACATAAATATATCGGGGAAAACGTTACATAATTCCACAAAATGTTTTATTGCTGATGATAAAAAAATATCTAAAATATATAAATTAGTGTACAGCTAGTATTTTTTATAGAAATCCTTATTAACATTATGAATAATATAATTATTATTAGTCTACCACTGGTGCTTTGACCGTCCAAAATCATGCAGAATAATGTTTTCATTAACCTCTGTATTATTCGTTGTATCTAAATACCTACATGCAGACTAGCTGGCTATATTACGGAGTTTTAAACTAAATGATGGAATCCGTTGTTATTCAGGAATGATTCTTTCAGCCCAAGAGATGTGCCTGGATATATTCCTTCTTAATATGTTAGGATTTTGTTTCCCTTCCCTGTACCGAACGATATCAGACGTAGTGGTGGTGGTGTAATTGATATTGGTTGCTGCAAAAACATGGAAACCGGCCAGGTGTTTGTTTACAAGGCGGCGATCGAGTCAGACTGGCTCTCCAAAGGAATACCGGGAGATCGGGCCGTAACGGTACCGACGGGTGCGCCGGGCCGGGCCGGGCCACCGCTCGCTCGCCGAGCTCTCAGTGGTGCCCTTCTGTTCCTCAGTTAAACCAAAGCTCCGCTGGACCCTCTGCACACCACTGGTTGGTCTCACATAATGCAAACTGGAACTATTTGCAATATTACAGACGGAAAGAGTATTTAATAAGAAATTAAGTTCAGATCTTTACCCGTATAGCTTGATTCAGTACGTATGTGCAAATTATGAAGCCATAGGTATGGTTATTTCTAGATTATGCTATATATTTCAAATTCATTCTTTTAATTTTAGATTCTGTTATTTACTAAGAGTGTTGTGTGTATACCTTCACATTATATATAAATGATTATATATAAATGATATATTATTTATTTTTTCCAAAACGTTTCAAGAAGTCCTTGGTTGGAAAGGATCACACTTGAAGCGATGATAGTTCTCTGTGGGGAATACAGTTCATTATGATACTGACTTTATAATGATTATCAACCTGTGTTTGCGATGAAGAAGTGTTGAATAATTGAAAACCGATTTAGTTATCGCAATTAGTGGATGAAGATAACGGTGCGTTGTACTGTTTTTTCTGTATACGTATGATAGTACTGATCATCACATTTTTTCTAGCTGAAACATGAAACGCCTGTAGTTTTGATGGCGCACCTGTGGTGTGTCCGCGTCTCTTCTTAACTTCATGTTAGTGGGATTAGCTTGACTATTATTCGCAAAACCAATCAGTCTCAATAAATTGGAAATTGCTGCTGAAAATCGAGTCGCTCTCTTTCTCGTGTTTTTCATTTGCCCTCAATAAATTTACCCTGTAATCCGAATACGATCCATTCTTAGAATAACGAAAACTGGTATTCTTAGGCCTAGTCCTATATAAATACGAGAGCCCGCATCCAGACCGCGATGCAGGAGCTCACACTTAGCTATTCCACGAGTGGGTCCCCCCGGGGCCTTTTCTGGCTATTGAAAAGACCAGATTCTAGGTGAAATTTACCTGGGGCTTGAGGTTTTTTTAGGAAGATTGGCATCGGTGCTAAAATACTGGGGGCTATATCCCGGAGTGATCGGACCTAACGACGCCTTGATGGGGCCAGAATGCCTGTCGTTTCTTTGTTTGTCCAGATCTGTTTGATAACCTCAGACCCAAATTTCTTACTTACTCCCGTGCACAGGGGCGCCATGGAGGGGGCAGTTAGGGCGATTCTAAGGAGCCCCTGAGCGACAGGGCCGCAAAAATGTGGAACATTATATGATTGGTCTGGGTTAGGGGATCATAATCTCTAACGACACCCCGTGCTAATTCTGTCCTATCCAGGGCAAGACTTAAGACAGGTTAGGCAACGTTCCCTGCATGAAGTCGGCGTGAACATTATACGAGAATGGTGAGTCTGTAGAAACCCCCTTTTCTAAAGAAAATCATTTTAAAAATGCCAAATGCGCCCTGCTATCTGATAAAATGCTGATATTTAATTAACGCATCAAATTCCCCCAACACACCTTAACGAGGTTAAAGCCTCCGGGTGATCGTGCTGGTAAGGCTTCCTGGAGGAGGTCTGCCTGCTTCGACGCCGGCTTTCCAAAAATCCCCGTTCCTTCCCAGCACGCCCTTCTCGTTTACACCCCAGTCGAAGCGCGCTTTGCAGCCGCCAGCTGTTCCGCAATAAGGACTTGTCAGAGGTGAATATTTCTCCGTGATTTTGAGTCACACTTGAACGACGGACACCCGTTATGAAAGCTTTTAACAGGTGGCAGAAAATAAACAAATAGGCAAGTAAAATAGCAATACAGTGAGTTGTGACCTTTATATTTCACAGGGGTCTTTGTGCTGGCTGTACATATCATATCCGCATATTATATGCGACTCCGGTTTGTCTTAACATGTCAAAAGGTAAGACTGTAGATCGCTGTTGCTTTTGGCATTCCGAGTCCTTGTGATAAGTATTGGGGCTTGGAAGGAGTCCCGTAATAACAGGGTAACAGCGACCGGTCTTCCTAACACATTGTGGGGGGACATGGAAAGAAAACCTGCACCGTCCCAGCATTTCAACTGCGATATGAACGCGATCTTGGTAGTATGCAAACCCAGGCTCTCACTCAACCATAAGAAGGCAGACGCTATCCCAGTACCGTCACCCAGCAAGATTAAACAGGCGCCTGTATTTGGTTTTCAAACACCGCTGTTCTTTCTTGTTTGTTAAATTCCCGTGTCTGGGGAGTCAACAGAATACTTTCTGCAATTTACAACCACCCCCCCGCCCACCCCCACATGAATTGAACGGACACCAACAAAAAATTTCCACACAAGTTTATTTAAAAACCATGTGATTATCCAATTGGAAGAAAATTCAGGTTCTACGTTTTTGGCTGTCACAAAGAAGATCCTTCGCTTCCTTCTGTACCGATGGCCCCATCAAAACAACAATACAGTCCAGTGAAGTCGTCAGAGAACCTGACAGCACGGAAGTGGTATCGGATATGCAGACCCATCCAACGACAATCGGCCATTTTTGTACAATCACAGCACGATGTCAGTTTCTCATGAGTCCAAGACTCAAAACACTGACAACACATCTCTCAGAAAAGAAACGTCATAACACAAAGCACTTAAACCAGAAACGACAAAAGCACAGATTCAAGAGTCTTGCGCTCAATGGAGCTGCCATAAAAAAATCAATATAAGTCCATTGGCTTTGCTTTTGTGTTGTTATGCACATTAAAAACAGATAAAACATGAACCAAACGTGAACCACGTCTTCTGATGGGTGCGCACCGGTTTGGTTTGGTTAGCTTAATATCCTGACTGGGCTTTAGAGGGCGCCAAAAGCGCGATTATGGCCGCACGCCGCATTAAAAAAGAGGGAGGGATGCAGGGGAAACGCAAAGACACGTGCAACCGACCCACTGGAATGTCCAGGGCACGACACGCACAGCCCTTTGAAAGGGGGAGCACACAAACACACACACACACACACAATCTCAATTGGTCCTGCCTGTCAATAACAACAAAAACAGTTTAGAAGAGAGGAAGGTAACGCATATATCATTATAGCAGGGACCAAAAGCGCCACCATATGTGTGCTCAGGCCAACAGACAGGACTGACAGGGTAACATAGGATAGCGGGATAGCAGGGAGATAAGTGTGTTCGTGATTTCGATAATTAAAAACCACAGTAAAGCCAAAAGAAAAACGCAGCAGAAAGTAATGTAACAAAGATCTACAAAACATTCACAGAAACATCAGAAAAAGCACAAACGAGATAGAAAAGTCTTCTTTTTGTTTTTTTATACATTCATCACTGTTTTTTTCCACCCCATCCCAAAATATACATTGAATATTTACAAGTTATCTTCACTTTAACTTTTTAACTGCTTTTTAAAAAATCTGCAAAAATCTTTAAAACTTTCCATTTTATATTACAAAATAAAAAAAGAAAAACAAGCAGTTTTATCACGGTTTTCTTTATCTCCGTAAGAAAACGCCAAAAATACGTTTTAATCGCGAATCGTCACTGCCTATAAACGAACCTGCTCATTTTCCCCATACATCAAATCCTCTTTGGGACGAATCTTTGTTTCAACCAGCTCGTCTTTCCCTTGTGTACTGATTTCCAGACACTTTTTTCATTAAACAGGTTAAAAATATATATATAGGATATCCAAAATGGTCTACAACACTGAAACTCTCCCGAGGAAACGCAGAGCTTAAGGAGAAAACACCTTTCCCAGCACACTCACGAAACCAGAGCAAAGTGTGAACGCAACCCCTGCCAAGGCCGGGACAGATCGTGGTGACGAAGCACCGAGCGCTGGCTTTAGGGACCAGAATTGGCATCTTGCATAAACAACTTCCTTTTATAAACAAAGCTCAATTTCTGTATAAGCAACACCGTTCTGACACCAGTTTACTGCCCTAAAAAGCAAGACAATAAAAAATACCCAGAAAACATTTTTTTCTTTATAAAAAGGCAGCGACGACCGAAACTAATTTCTTCAAATGCTGTATATAAAAACTCCACATACAAAACATTTTGTGCAGTACAAGTTAGTGCAATTCAATTAGTTATTTTATTATATATATATATATATTTTGCTTAGCCCATTGGCACTTGGTGAATTTTCCAACGATAACTGGACTCGTAACAGTTTGCTGTGTGTGTGCGTAGGGGAGATGGGGGGCCGCTACGGGCCCCGCTGCTGGGGTTATATAGTTTTTTAATCCCCACCCAGCACCACTCTTCCCTTTCAGACAAAACAAAACAGGAAAAGAGAGCCATGTCCAGACTTTGTCTTATGGTTATCAGCACCCATCCAGTGTTGAGACGCCGCTGGGACTCACAGCTAAAGAGAGCGTACAGGACAGGCAGCGACATCGGCTCCCACACACACGCAGTTAGGCGCAAATACGGCAAATAATTACACGCGAGTAACTCAGTCATTAAACACGAAGTTCGAGTTAAAAGCAGATACTACACTTGGGCTGACGAGATCAAACGGCTGATTATGGTACCCGCGCATATACTGAGTCAAATATCAAACCAAGCCATCTTTATGGGAAGCAAATAATCCCTTTGATAATAATGCATAGATTTCGATAGAAAATGAACAGGTTTCTGTAAGTGTATAAGCGTGTTACAGTGCCGCGAACGGCCGTTTCCAAATCCTGTCAGCGAATGGTGACAATCCCGCCAAAAGTTTTCGTTTGAAAATAACGGCTCCCGACGGACGAAGGGCAGCCCCCGAAAGCACGACGTTTAACGGTCTCCTACAAAGACTCTCCGCAAGAAGAAAATAATCCATTTACAATCATAATACTGCATCTGCATAATGTTACAAAAATACCATATCAAAAATACAGCAGTCTCTAACTTGGCTTTCCGTATCCGCACTCAGACAAATTACCTTGTATTTCAGCGCTAAAAGTTAGCAAGACGATTCCTTTCGCTTATTATCGATTATGCGAGAGCTCGGCATTCAGCTTAACAACTAGGTTTCACTACTGTACATATACCGCAAGTCACGGGCGAACTAGCAGTTATTTGAAGAACTCAGTGAAAATTATGAAGAGGTGCAAATCTACATAAGAGGTATAGAAAAAAAAGAAAAATATGTATGAAATTTTCCTTAAAACAGTTTTCGGGTCTGAAAGCTTAACTTTTATTTGGTGATACAGAAAGCAGAAAAAGATTTGAAAGCTTTGCTTTTTAAAAAAAAATATGTATATATTATTTGCTTCCCAAAAAAGCGAAATTTTAACCTTCTGAGTTCAGCTTTCGGACCGGAGCTTTAACGTGTCAATAACGTATTCCTGGGCGGAATGTAAAACAATTTAGGAACTCAGAATTTAAGCAGAGAACGCGCTCCACTTTTCCTTTGGTAAAAGTACGGCTGAGTTGACGAAAAGTATTTTAGCGAGTAACGAGTAAAAAAAGAAATAAACTCGATGTTTTTCACAGGGCGCTTCCCTGAAGATAAAAAAGACCCACAGTTGTCCCTTTCCGTCAAAACTGTTGGTATACATCAATCCACGGATCGTATTAGGAGACAGCTTGATATTGCGAGGAGTTCATTTGAATACTAAGGTCTATTTATTAGGAGGGAGACTGAATGAAGCCAAATTAAATATTGGGGGTGTATTCCCTCCCGTCCACCCCGGTTCCCCCAGAAGCGAAACCCGCTCCTGCGGATTCATTTAAGTTCAGCACTTTGTACGATCATCATTCGAAAACTAAAAAAAGAAGCACAAAATAGTATCCTAAGTTAAGAACGTATATTCAAGGCCAAATCTTGTGCTATAACTGTAGTGTGTTTCGGTCTTCGTCATAAAAAAATTAAATTGTTAAAAAAAAAGTTCAGTTCAGAGTCAGGAAGTTTGTAAAATCGAGAAATGGTGGACAGGTATTGACCTGGAATGTCCTACTGAACTCTTTGTTCATTTGTTCAAATTGGTAGTGATAACAGCTACAATGAACAGTCTATGCCAGGTATCTGACAATATGGGGCTACAACTGAGCACATATACCAACAGTTTTCAAGGTGAGAAACAGCTCAAACAATCACTCCCCTGTGGAGAGACCCTTACATAAGATTTAAGGTGTCATACTACAGATGTAAATTTCTGACCATAAATGGAAAAAAGTAGCTTAATTAATCATACAACCAGGAAGAGAAGGACTTTTTGAATCCAAAAAGAGCTTATTGAAAATCTTCACCAGTAATGTCTTTTGGTGATGACATGAACAATCAGAAAATCCACACCAGCAGATTGAAGATTAATCATCTGAGTCAGGTAGGGTTTTTTTTTTCTTTTGCAGTTACATTCCCCAAAATTGTCGACATGTAAAAGCAATGCTGCTCAAGCAAATACGCCATTTTTTTCTCAAATTTTTGTTTTGTTGTTTTTTTTTTAAATCTGTTTTTTTGTTTTGTTTTTCTGTTAAGTGTATGCCTCCTGTATTCCATGGCCAGGGAAAGATTGCCCCCTAGTGGTGTGGCACAGAAAGTGTCAGGGCGGAGGCGGGGCACTGGGGTTTAATCACGTCCCCTCCAGCAGGATGTGGAGGAGGGAGGAGCAGAAGTGCGGGGTCGCAGGGCTCTGTGGGTCTGGCCCGGCGCCTCTCTGGCTGGCCCCAGGGCTCCGGGGCCCGGCTCAGTCCGTAAAGCGCTGGCAGGCCTTCTTCCACCGGCAGGCCGTGCACCACATGTCCTTCTTCTCCATGCCGTACACCTTACGGCACTTTTTGGCCTCACCGCGCGGCTTCCTGTAAGAGTCCCAGAGAAGCACCCAATCAGAGCCGGAGGGCGGGGTTTCACTGCTCACTAAAGTCCCCACATGATGCCTGGAAAGCTAAAAATTTTGGTCACTATCAGAACCCCTGAAGCCACCTCTCCTCAGTGCGGTCTATTCAGGAGGGTCCGAGCCCATGGGGGTGCTCTGCGGGGAACCTGTACCTGCTTCCTGTTGAGGGCTTGGGTGCAGCAATGGAGGGGGGGTGGCTCTTTGTGACAGTGGCGTGCTGGACCGGGTGCCGCTTCTCACCGACGCCCATGGGCCGGATCGGGCCGGCCGGGCCCTGGTGGGTGAACATGGAGGCCGTAAGAGACAGACCCACAGAAATCCGACGCTGGAAACAGGTCTGGAGTTTTCATGGTGCACTTTATCACGTACGTGGACCCCCCTCTGCGCACACGCGTGCACATACACACACACAAGCACACAGAATAGAGAGGAAGAATACATATTTGTTAAAACCCAAACCACGTCTTACAATGACAGTAAACAAGAAGCCAGGCTTGCCCTTCACACCTTTTGTTCAGATCAGGTTCCCGTGGCAGGAAACAGGAAGTGATGCGAGAGAGCGGCGGCAAGCACAATGTTTTTTTTATGCTTAAGAGTGACGGGGGGGGGGGGCAAAATAATGAGTGAAGACGACGAGACGCACCAGCTGCTCTGGGTGAGAAACGTGCCTGACTGCACTCAAGCAGGTGGCTACGGCTCTTCACCCCCAACCTGACACTCGCTGTACTTAACCTGAATGTCGCAGCCGTACGAGCGGGGAAAAGTAGATGTCGCCAATCACAGCAGGAAAGCACTCGGGGAAGCCTGAGGGCCCGATTAGCCGGCTCCCCAAAGCCGGATCAGGACGAGTGGCAGCGCGATCATCGGCAGCGATTGCGGCCGTCGGCAATGAGCGTGCCACTGTGACACTGGGCATGTCGGACTCGACCTGCTGGCGAATGCTTCACACTTAAGGAGGTAGGGGTCTGGACCAGAGACCGGGACACTGGGAGATAAGGTGCATCCCTCTCCGCCCCCCCCTCCCCGCCACCAGCGTTTTAGCCGATAACGAATGTCGGCTGAGTAAGCGGAGCCTGGAGAACCGAGTGGGGCTGAACGGCGCAGATGACTGGCTTCTGTTTTATTTCATTTCGCTCTGAAGCGCGGCACCATCAATCACCACACCGCTTTATAATGGGACCGATCCCCCCCGACTCTGCGCCCACATTCGGCCGGCAAAGTCTTTCTTGGCTGGAGACTCATGCGCAGGGTCTCCAGATGCGCCGTGTTAATATCGATTACCCAGAACACACCAGCCCTGGGTGATTCACGGTGCCATGCCCTACAGGGGATGCGCGGCCCTGATTAAACCCCAACCTGTAATACTCCATGTGATTTGGGCTAGGGGGGTCTTGGCCCTCTGTGATGTCATCATATTCTCCAATGTCTCATTAATGAACCCGATGTTGTACATTTATGTTTATATAGCAGATGCTTCTGTCCAAAGGAAAGTATAAAGCTCAAAGAACAGGGTCAGTCTGCATGTATTTGGGGTTAAGGGTCTTGTTCAAAGGTCATGTGGTAAGAACTGGTCTACCAACCGTGGGATCTGAAATGTGGAAAAGGAGCCCCAGCCTACTGAGCTACCCTCCACCCCATTCCTGCTCGTCAGTTACTCTTCCGGTTTTCAGTATCGTGATCAGGCAACTGCAAGGGTAACGCAAGGAAAATAAACAGCTTAAGCCAACGGGCAGCTTAATTACTTAGAGAAAGTATTGAAATCCATTAAAGGGCAATTTGTTATGGCAAACACCACGGCTTTAGCGTGCAGTGCTCCATTGCAGCTTTGTCATTAACATTCGGAAGGAGTTACCAGGCATGAATGTGACCGGTGTGGATGTGAGGCGATACGAAGCTCAAACAGACTGTTACCCTCCACTCGTAACGTAATGATTAAGTTGGTTTACCGTTTAATTCAACATTTGGTCCCTTCCAAATTGTTTTCGGGTTACTTTAATAAAACACGTTCTGGTACATTAGCAAACAGTGCATATGTGTCTAGTGGATTATTGACTGCCGTCCCACATCAACCGGACGCCTGTCTGTCCTGCGGAGAAGCACCCACGCATGCAGTAGCTTAAGCAATGCGTTAGAACCTTCTGGATGCACCAGCGTGGGGGTGGAGCCTACAGTCTAGTCCTTTCCTAAGATGCCTCACCTCTGTACAGTACTCGTCCACCCCCAACTGCTAAACGGCAGATTTAAATGTGATCTTCCTGTTGAGAGCATTCAGGGCTCCCCTGCCAGAAAGTGATATGCTTCCTAATTAACGCACCCCGCTGCTGCGGTAGAGAGCGGCGCCATTTTCATAACCCCTCTGATGGCCCCGGGTTCCTTTCTGTTGGGAGGACAGTGGGATTAAAGGGATACAGGAGCTATAGCTCTCTCTCCTGGTCCGGCGGGGTCCAGTTCTGCACTCTGAAGGCCAGGTGAGGCTGCATGAGGAGCCAGACAACAATGAAAATTTACTGACTGCTGGCTCCCCAACCTTACAACACATATTCAAATGGTAGTGAGACAGACCTATAGGAATATCGGAATTTCATGTAAATTAGAACATGGTCCATGGTGGAAAACCAACTTCACAAAATCCCACTTTCCCCTATTGTCCACCAGGTGGCAGCAGAGACCCACCCTAATTACAGTTGAACCTGGCGTGAGTCACCCCCCCCCCACTAATGAGAGGGGAAAGCTGCACACCAAGCCTGATGCCATGTCTTTTTTAGATGCAGCTCCCCCCAGAGGATGCTTCATCTTCCTGGCCTAAAAGTGGGCTCAGCCATATTTCCCTATGGTGTCAGTCATCGCAAGCCCTCTACAGCTGCCCTTTCGCAGCCATCTGCAAAATGGGGGCACTGTCAAGCTCATGGAGTGGGCCAGCCCAGTATGCAACCTGAACATTCCTGGGCTGAATCAAAGGCTTCCAGAATAATTTGGCAATGTCACTA
The DNA here is from genome assembly GCA_026780845.1 of Petrocephalus sullivani. Classification (NCBI taxonomy): domain Eukaryota; kingdom Metazoa; phylum Chordata; class Actinopteri; order Osteoglossiformes; family Mormyridae; genus Petrocephalus; species Petrocephalus sullivani. The sequence continues at coordinate 20,304,939 of JAODKM010000037.1, forward strand.
ACCACCCCGAGCAGGTGCTTGCTGATCACCATTGTGTTTCACTTCTGTCTTGCCTATAGAATAATAACCTGACATTTTAACTATACAGATAAATCCAAACAATTTATAAATGAGCAAAAAGTAAACTCCAGGCTGTACATGTCTGCATGCTTACAATTAAAATATCATATACAGTACGTGAAGATATCAAGGCCCCCCTGCCCTTCATTTTAGATTGACTTACTAGTCATGGCGCTTACTTCTCTTACGGTTTGGCTGCTAGTTACATCAGAGAGGCAGCAAGCAGCCATTTGCACATGCACATCGATGCACACAGCAAGCCCTAACAGGCACATGTGGAAGTCAGATGGACTGTTCAATGCATGGATGGATAGATGAACCGATGGGTAGAGATTTATTCATTTAATACTGCAGAATAAAACACAGCACTTTCTGTACTATCAAGCTTAAAAGGGGTGAGAGGGTATATACAGAAAGAGTGGATCTCGGTCGTCGAAAAGTTTAAGAGTTTCAGAACTTGTTCATTTCTCATTCACTGAGGGCCAGTCTGTTTATCTCTTTGGTACGTTTTTGACAAGCAGCGTCAATGCCAACACCATCCATCTCCCGGTGGACCCGTGTCATGCTAAACTGTGACCAGAATAGGAAACGCTCACTTTGTTTCTCTCGTTTCAGGTCAGGAGCCAGCCAAGCTCGTCAGTGTGAGCGGTGCAGGGAAAGCAGATAGATGTGTGCTGAGACACTCGGCCCTACATTCTATCCATCCTCAGCAGGAGAGCTTTTGCTCTCCTGTCCTCAGCAGGTACGCTCTGCTCTCGCTCTCCTATCCTCTCGCTCTCCTATCCTCAGCAGGTACGCTCCGATCTCGCTCTCCTGTCCTCAGCAGGTGGCTCCGCTCTCCTGTCCTCAGCAGGTACGCTCCGATCTCGCTCTCCTGTCCTCAGCAGGTGGCTCCGCTCTCCTGTCCTCAGCAGGTACTCCCCGCTCTCCTGTCCTCAGCAGGTACTCCCTGCTCTCGCTCTCCTATCCTCTCGCTCTCCTATCCTCAGCAGGTACGCCCCGCTCTCGCTCTCCTGTCCTCAGCAGGTGGCTCCGCTCTCCTGTCCTCAGCAGATATGCTCCGCTCTCGCTCTCCTGTCCTCAGCAGGTACTCCCCGCTCTCACTCTCCTGTCCTCAGCAAGTGGCTCCGCTCTCCTGTCCTCAGCAGGTACGCTCCGCTCTCGCTCTCCTGTCCTCAGCAGGTACGCTCCGCTCTCGCTCTCCTGTCCTCAGCAGGTACGCCCCGCTCTCGCTCTCCTATCCGTCCTCAGAAGGTACGCTGCGCTCACGCTCTCCTGTCCTCAGCAGGTACGCTGCGTTCTCCTGTTCATCCTCAGCAGGTACGCCCCAATCTCGCTCTCCTGTCCTCAGCAGGTGGCTCCGCTCTCCTGTCCTCAGCAGGTACTCCCCACTCTCCTGTCCTCAGCAGGTACTCCCCGCTCTCCTGTCCTCAGCAGGTACTCCCCGCTCTCGCTCTCCTATCCTCTCGCTCTCCTATCCTCAGCAGGTACGCCCCGCTCTCGCTCTCCTGTCCTCAGCAGGTGGCTCCGCTCTCCTGTCCTCAGCAGATATGCTCCGCTCTCGCTCTCCTGTCCTCAGCAGGTACTCCCCGCTCTCACTCTCCTGTCCTCAGCAAGTGGCTCCGCTCTCCTGTCCTCAGCAGGTACGCTCCGCTCTCGCTCTCCTGTCCTCAGCAGGTACGCTCCGCTCTCGCTCTCCTGTCCTCAGCAGGTACGC
>JAODKM010000037.1:20314102-20328086 GCA_026780845.1 Petrocephalus sullivani
GGGGCGGGGCGGGGGAGGGGGGGGGGGGGGGGGGTGTGGGGGGGATTGTTGTGGGGGGGGGGGGGGGGGGGGGGGGGGGGGGGGGCGGGGGGGTTAACATCTCCCCACGGAGACTTGACAGGGGGAGTAGCCTTCGAAGAGTCTATTATGTGCAAACAAGCACTCGGGTAGTTTGAGGAGCGGGGGCATTACTATTGATATTATGGGGCATTAAAGGATCACCAGTAAGTTTTAACCCTCCTTCAGCCAGACCCTTTACCCAACCACACATGTAACACATGATTGGACATCTGCTTGCATATATAACACTGGCAGGTTCTACTGGAAGCGGCCTGTGCGTTGCCGGGGTGACGGAAAAGTGGGGTTCTAAAGATCGGGAGGAACCAGGGGAACACGCTTCCAGGACAAGAGGGAAGAAGGTCTGGGGCTCGGTCAGCTCACCGGTAACCCTTTAAATACCACGGAGGGGGGCTGCCAGGAAATACTGACTCCGCTCTCGCCGTGCACGAAGTGGGGGCGTGCGGGGGTGCTCAGGGGAACGGCTGCCTGAAAAACACAGCGCAGGCTGGCGTGAGCGCGAGCGGGTGGGGGTGGGGGGGTGCAGGAGCCTCACAGGCAGGGCCGCACTCCTACACGGGTAGGTTGCTATAGAGACACGCTGCAAATTCTGAGATTTCTCGCGGTAATCGGAGCACCAATCAGAACAGGGCAATCCGTTCGCTTTGCATGAATGTAAATGCGGCGGTAACGGGTGATGGCCATATTAACAGGCATCTAAAGGGACGGGCCCCCCGAAGCTCGCCACGCTAAATCGGTGAGGTCAGTGAAGGAAGCTGGAAAGGACAGAATAAAATCACAATAAAACTCGACATAACCTCGAAAAGCAGAGATCATTTTTATTTAACCTTTGAGCAACTTCAACGTCACAATTTTACTGTTAACTACCTGTGATTTTCAAGCTCGCTGATGGCTTGAGACAGACACTAAGGACCATTACGCACATTTGTATAAACCCAGTGTTAAAATTCTACTGGACACTGTCCTTTTTGCAAATGATGCTAAAATTCTTAAACTATCTTAAAAATAAACAACTTAGATAGAAAGATTTCATTCTTGCTCAGTGGGTAAAAAGATCACCAAGCTTGGGTACCAGCAACCCAGGGTGGTGTGTCTTATTTGTCTTTGAGGTTTTGTATTCTGTTATTTGTTGCTTTAAAGTTGCTTTAAATTAAAAGTGCACATTAATAAGCCGAATGCCTCGGCCAAGAGGCAAACAGCTGCTTTGAATACAGTAATAAATATGCCAAAGAAGAAGAACATTTTTTAATGAAATTTCTGTTCCTTTTTATGGCAAAGAAATCAGAAGATCAACTAAATGAGGTTTAAAAAGCTAACTAACAGAATCTGTGAAACATAAAACCCAAGATTAAACTGTATCCTCTCTGGTGGGGGAGCCCATTACCTGGTAAGCATGGTCAGTGCGAATGTGGCAGAGCGTAGAGGGAGCTGATTGGCTGAGTGGGGTGGGGCAGGGCATGGCCCGCAGGGCGATGTGGGCCGGCTCAGAGTGGGGCAGCTCGGGCACCGGGAAGATGGGCGGGGCCGTGGCAGCGGTGGGGGAGGTGGGCGTCAGGCTGGACAGCCCGTCCGACAGTGTGTCCATGTTCACCTCGATCTCTGAGTAGTAAAAGTCCTCCTCTCCGTCACTGTAGTCTGAGTCGCCATTCCGCCTGGGGGTGGGGCAAGAAGACTGAAACTTCTGGGAAGACCACAGGGACAACACCTGTACTGGACTCCACCAGTTGTTGGTTAAAGGGTCTGGTGGTAACGGATTTGACGAGTTGTCCATTTTCCATCAGATCACACTTTGGCCAACAGGTGGCGTCAGTGTTCAGCTTCATTACTCAAGGCACTCGCTGGAGAAAGGTAGTGGCAGGACAGAGACTCAGCAAAAACTCACCACTGCACCAAAATTCTCCCACTTAAATTAAGCTGCTACCCAGGCACTGGAAAGGCAGAGAGCCTCACCCCAGGTGGACGGTGCGGATGTGCCTCTGTATCCCTGACGAGGTGCTGAGGACCTTTTCACAGTTCTTCCACAAACACTTGAACATCACCTTCATGGAATTCTGCAAAACAAAAAGGAAAGTCACCAACCTCCCACTTACAATTACTACCCCTCTCCATGTGACTGCTGTGAATCAATTCTGGTTATGACCACTAGATGGCACAGTGGTTGAGGCAATGACCCCCTAAAATCTAGAGGTGCAAAGGTCAGGAGTAGTCCTTGTGTTGGGGCTCTCAGACTGGACACCGCCAAGAAATCCTTGTGGATTGCGGTTCATAAGAAATGTAAGAAAATTTTTTAAATTTTGACCAGTTTTCTGGTTAAACAAATGAAATCCAAAGAATGTTCCCTTTAAGAATATTTCACCAGGAGTTCACAAGATTTAAGAACATTTAATTCAAAAGTGTACATATATATATATATATCTCTAAAGCCGCCATTCTCCTGCTGTGTAATAGGGAGGAAGGGTTCCGGAGCGAGGCCATGCCCGGCATGTCCGAGAGTTTAATTGGGCATGTTTACTCAGGCCGGTCCACTCGTTAATGATTAGCGGCATGCTTGGCACACAGATGCGGAGCCTGGTGCTGATGTCGCGACATGGGACACCAACCCTTCCCCTGGCTTACGAGACTTACCCCCTGACTCCAGGGGCACCGATGGTTCAAAATTAGTGTGTGTTTGGGGAGGGGGAGGGGTGGTGGGTATCATCACCCCTGTCAAAAACCTAGCCCATGAAAACATTACCCCAAAACGAAGTCAGACCGAAAACAGACAAAACCTGACAGCGGCACTTTCGGTCCTGCAGTGCCTGTGGTATATCTCAAAACAAACAGCCAGCCATGACACAGGGCCTCTAACTGCCCCCCATCCCCCCACCTTCCCTCCAAACACCCAGCGCCTTCTCTCGTCGCACCAACTCGTTCGAGAGGATGCCCATGGCCGGCCCGGGCACATCCCATTTCAGCAAGGGGCTGGATATGTACCGGTGTTTGCCCTCGAAAAAGTGTATCTGATTTTGGCACGATTATGCGAAACAGCCAACATCTCTGATGAGAAATTCTGTGGGCGTGGTCATATTGTTTTCCAAAACCACTCAGTCAGCGAGAAAAAACAACAGGACCGGTTTACCTGCTTCAAACTTAACCCTGTCTGCACTGGGCCAGGCCGCACACTGCCACAGGCCTGTTCCAGATAAGCCTCAGTGATGGGGGCTTGTGTTCATGCATATCCATGCAGCTGAATCCAGGACCCTGGATTCTACACTCAAACTCAGGACCAATGATCCAAGACCTAAGACTAACAACCAAAGAGCCTGGACCCAACACATAACATCTAGGACCTAGAAACCAGGACTGGGCATTTTTCATGTCAAACTGAAACTCGAATCTGCATTGCAATCAAGGCTCTGCATTAATGAAAATATACCCATATGTCAGAGACACAGAAAACAATTTCTTTAATTTTCTCTATTTCCAACTGGTCAGATACCGTACAAATTACTATGCTACTAATATATAAAGTATTATGATATTAAACATTTTCAAAATTTATAATGAGGGGATTTAATTGGCCCAGATGAGAAAATGTTTAATGTCATGCCGGAAAGCAGGAGTCAGCCCTAACGAGGCTTTAGCACTGCTGTTTTCTATTCATTTGCTGACATCTCATCGACAAGCTCCTTACGCGTTCATTATCTGCGGTTACAAGACAGCTCTGAAACAGGTTCTGAGAAACACCGGTATTTATAGAAGACCGCGACTCGTCCCGGGGTTTCGCGGTCGCAACACTTGCACAAAGAGCATAGCTGTTTGCGCAGGGAGAGGCTTGTGGATATATGCACTAGATACAGAAATTATACCTCGGGCCAGTTTGGATGAGGACCGTGCCCACTCCAGTTTTGACTCAGTGTACACCTTTGATTCCCGGGTTCCATCTTACTGGCCTGAGAGACAAGAGGTTGTACATGTGTTTGTTTTTTTGGGGGGGGGGGGCACACGACAGAAACCACACCTGCACGGCGAAATCTCAAAGGGACGTAGCTCTATGGCTTCGATACCTGATGATACTCTGAGCTGATGAGGTACGAAGTGGAGGGAGGACCACAACTGTATCCAACATGACGTGCAGATGAGAGAAGGGGCAGTCAGTCCCTGGTGCAACTGGGGGTTAAGGGTCAAGCTCAAGGTCCAAACAATGAAATCACTCTGCCAGTCACGGGATCTAAACCAGCTGAGAAATACCCTCCTCCCACACACACTGGGTGTGGCCCACTTCCACTTGGACCTAAGCTCTTCAGGTCTAACATCATCAGCCCAGGTCAGGCACCCCCTTATCCAAACTCCACCCACCCCTGAACCGATCTTCAGTCGTTTTCATCTGCCAGGCCCAAATTGGAACAATACTGCTTAATTACAGTCATCAGTGAAAAACAGATGATTAACAATTAACCTCTTGCCTTTGAGCGACAAGGAGAAGCCTGGAACGTAAAATATGTGACTATTGCATCAACAGTGCAATACTCTTTGTCCTATATATGCCATGTTACAGGCTAAGTTATTTATGGATCACTCAGGACAATACCAACCAAATATATTTACCATATGCATAGTCTTTACAAGCATCCATTTTATACTATGTTTGACTGGTGTGTCATGTGTGTAATTATGTATTAATTAAACTTTTCTTACAATTTATGCTACAAAATTTTATTGTATTGTAACCAATGTGCACAATGACTAATAAAAATTCCTTGATCCTAGATATTTACTAAAAACAGAAAACGTTCCTGTTAAGTCTCAGAGCCAATGTGAGGAAGAAGCAGCCCATTCTACACACCATCTATCACTTTGATTTCTACAGCCAGCTCCGTATAATAGCAACCACCTCTGAATAAGAAAGTTCAATGACCACATGATCACACCCCACGATCACACCCAAGCTTACTCTACACCTCCCAGCACCTGGATTCAAGGTGTGGGCACCTCTGGCCTGAGTCACAACTCAGATTTGCCCGGGGTACCTTGCGTTTTCTGGGGATGGGGTCCTCGAATAGGAAGTGTGTGGTCTCAGACTCCTCCGCGTTGTCGTCCCCCTGAGAAGGCAGCAGGAAGCCCTTGCTGACATCATTGGACAGTGGCGGAGACGGCGTGGAGGGCACCGACTGGTCACTGGCGTCCCAACTCCAGTTCCCGCTGGTGGAGCTGCTGTAACTAGCAGAGAGTGACTCCTTCCACCCCCTGCTGGCGGGTTCCGGTACTGCAGCTGAAGGAAAGTCAATGTGGATGAAGGTGTGGGTGGAGGTACGCATGTACTAGGAGGACCACACTTATTTATATCGATTAGGATAAATTAAAAAGAAACAATGAAGTATTTCCCTATGGTTGGCTGGATGAATGCTAAAGTACAGTGTTTATCTTATGTACATTCTAAAATATGCAAAAAGCTAAAAATATAAATATAAAATTAAATCATAAACGTTTAAACTTATAATTAAGCAGTTAGCCCAACTCCACATCCTCTGATTGGGGGGAAGAAACCAGTGGGGATAATATGCAAACTCTGCATCAGCACACAGCAGAGGTGGAATTCGAACCCTGGACCCAAATGTGTGGTAGCAGTGCGCCCCATTGTGCCATTAATTATTGTTATTATTAGTTTATAAGTCATATGAGCTTCCTCCTGTCCCTGTGCAGAAACATGAGATCCCAAATAAAACAATAATGATATAAATTTATCAAAATAATACGGAATCTATCCAGAGATAAACCCAGTACCTGCCTTGGATCTAGGAAGAGGAAGCTGTGAAGAGAAACTGTATTAAGTGAGCCAACCTATTTCCGTGTCAGAAACTGAGAATTATCAGCTAAATAACATCCGGGAAAAAAAACAAGAAAAACTCAACAAAGGGCGGTGTGACACTTGGACGAATGAGGAAAGTCAAACGTCAGCTGAAGGCTAATATCTGTGAAACACAGATCCCGACATCACTGTTTAAACTCAGCAGCTTACAGGAAAATGCCCACTGAAGGGGAGACGGCCAATCAATCGGGAGGGGCGGGGCTACCTGGGGTCCCAGGGGCGGTGTTGAGGACCATGGGGCTGGTGGACAGAGACGTGAGCACGGCGGCAGCCATCACCTCCTTGTCCGCATGACCCGCCGCCTTCCTGTAGGATGACAGGAACACGGTGAGGGCACATCCTCAGAAACAGAGGTGAAGAAAAACGGATGGAGAGAGGTGCTGGGAAAATGAAAGTCTGAGACAGGATGGTGGCCACCGTCAAAATTCACTCCTTCACCCCCGTCCCAACCAGGTAGAATCCCTGCCCACAGTAGACAAGGTTTTTTTTCCCCATAAATCCTCACTGATGCCAACAGGACCCGGGGCCAAACTTACGACAGCTCCAGAAAAAGTCCGGCTTGGCGATAAACAGAACGGCTGATGTATTTATTCCGTCTTTCTACTTGTTTGTTGCCAGTGATGGAAAATTCCAGAAGCGTAATAAATAGTTCTGTAGGTCCCCAGTGCGCTCTCTCTCGCTTCCTCCCTCAAGTGGCATGAAAACAGGCCACACTCTCCCACCCGGACCCCTTTTCTGGGGGGGGGGGGGTTGTTTGTTTATTGGGGGGAAAGATTAAAATGGCGCCTATAATAGCAAATTGCGAGGCTGTAGTGCATGGCTGCTTGCTGGGGTTGATCAGGCGGCCAGCCTTGAATGCAGGTCTGTGCAGGATGCAGAGGGATCCTCCCGCCAACTTCCACTCCGTTCCATCCGATTCAGTTCGAATGCTGTATTTGTGCTAAATGAGTATAGCGCCAAGTGACCAGTACGTTTAGCATACATGTAAAGAAAAACCTGCAATAACTAAAGATCGATCCTTCCTCTAATCACTTGCGCAGGGTCTTGGGGGTGAGGGGGGGCATTACAAGATGCTGACCCTGCATAAATCAATCATGTATGGGACATGGGTGGATTAAGCTGACTGCACGTCTCAGGACTGCTAAACGAGGAGAACACACACTCTCCGAACTCAGAGAGCCGAGGTGGGCTTCGAACACACATCCCTGGAGGTGTGAGGCAGCAACGTTGCCCGCTGAGCCTGCTCCCATCCAGTGTTGATGAAGAAAAGATAGACTTCTGCTTTTTCCTGGTTCCATTTGGTTTCTTGACCAGGCAGGAGTCAATCTGAGCGGGACGTCTCAGACAGGAGGCATGCGGGGTACAGAAACACGCACACACACAACCAGATTAGGTATCTATATCTTTATGGGGACTCTCCATTCATTTCTTAGGGCACCTAATCCCAACAATGACAACCCTAACTCCTACCCAGCCCTAACCATTACAGATCTTTATAAAACTGAGGTTTACCTTGTGGGGACATTTTTTTTTATTAAAAAGGCACACACACAGACACACACCAGGGCTTACAGCATCCCCCCGCCCGCCCGGCCGCCCACATGGCACCGCGAGGTGAACCGGGAGGTCTTTGAATTAAAAGGGAAACACTGCTGTTTTTTTTTTTTTTAAAGAAAACCCAGCCCCCATGGCTGGCCATGTTACATAAGCAGACATAACCCCTCCCCCCAAAGCCATAACAGCACCCTCGTCCTCCATATCCTGGGGGGGGGGATCACACAGACGGCCCCCGCAGCGTTGTGAGAGAGCGTCCCTCTGTAGGCCCCCGCCAGCCCGCTCTTTTCCGCACTGCCCCTTTAAGAGATACTCGCTGAAGCCGCTTCAGCCCCCGCCCCCAGACCGCTCCACTACACAACCAGACCAAACTGGTTTGGTCCACGCTGCAGAGCCAAGCCGAGCACTTGGCAGAGCTCAGCAGAGTCAAAATGCTGCCAAAACCCCTCTTTTTATTTATTTATTTTTTTTTACTGGGTCAACTTCCAAATATCACACAAAACAAGGGCCGGCCCGGCAGCCGACGGCGCACAGCAGATAAATAAAATATGAATAATTTTATAACGTCGACGCCGCAGCGGACTGTTCTGTGAAAGCTACCCCGCCCCCCGGCACCGTGCCTGTGTCCCGTTCCGGGTTTGACATACAAAGCCTCCAATATCTCGTGCGTTTTAAAAAAAACTTTTTTCCTTGTGGGGGAGGTAAGAAAAAAATGCAACCTGAGACATGCAGCCTGCGGGGGGCGCCGGGAAGGAGCACGTGGGGAGGATGGCGGCCGCGTGGCCGGGCGCCCGGCCGACAGAGACTCACAAAAAACGGATAAAAAAAAATGTAACGCAAACGGGACGCGCGGGCGCCCCGGAGGTCCTTGGCCGTAACGCCTGATGGGGTGTCATGTCGCCCTGTGTTCTACAGTTAGCTACGAATGCATCACCGCAGCAGCGTTTCCGTGCCAACTCCCCGCGGAACACGCACGACGGAGGAACGTGACTTAAAGGCCTCGCCGTAAATCGAACGCCTGCGGCCAATTCGCCGATGCTGGCACCCCCCCAGCCTGCTTTTCTTTATCTAAGTGAAGCCAAGCCCCCACCCACCAGATACTCCCAACACTAAGCTGCCGCAACAGCCAGCAACCCCCCCCCCCAAACGAAATGATAGTCTACAGTGTGCGTGTGCACGCCTGCACAGATTCCCAGTACTCATTCACTCAGTATGGTTTTACTGTGCCATTGTTTCCAGCATTCATTGTAAAGTTACTCATGGTGCACATTTAATGTCCCATTCTTTCAAACACCCATTCTTTACTTCCTGCTGAATTGTGTTTTTCTGTACTTCTTTGCAGAACTCAATCTTCATTTTCACTCAGTGTGTATTTACTGTATTAATTTATGAAGTACTCATTCTTCAAGTTTTCTCAATATGCATTTACTGTCTCACTTTGCCAGAGAACTCATTTTAAGCAATTCTTTAGAGTGCTTGTTCTTCAGTGTCACTGTGTTTTTTTCTACTTCAATCTGTGGAGTACTCATTCAATGCCATTCTTTTAAGTACTCAGTATTCAGTAACACTGTGTATTGTATACTTCTGTGTAGTACTCGTTCTTCAGGTCCTCTCAACATGTATTTACTGTCTAAATTCGCAGAAAACTCATTCTACCCTGCTTCTGGGTACTCATTCTTCAGTGTCACTGCGTTTATTTACTGTCTCGCTCTGTACTCCATTTGTGTACTTGTTCTGTGTAATTACTACCATGCCGTGTGATGGCCCCACTTTCTGTCTTGATGGCGGGGGCTCTTGCTGAGACTCGTCATTCCCTTTTAAAGCTAACAGCGCAGATCCGTTCTGTCCGAGGAGCTCCGCGTGGGCAGGGATACACTTGGCTCGAGCTAGAGCACAGGAAATCGGCTTCGATGAAAACGGACAAAACAAAAGGACAGAAAAAAAGGGAAAACGGCGTGGGCTGAGAGCCCCGGGACGTTTGAGTGGCTGCAGGGAGAGACACACACCAGCGCGACCCTGAGGGGGCAGGGGGCAAGGAGGGGAGTGGATTGAAGTGCAGGCCTGGATACTTTTTCCCATGCTGGGCTTCACTGAGGCTTCAGACGACTGACACGGGGATTAAATCAACATCCACGAGGTTCCCCTCACGCAAACACACCCATCAGCATCATTCCTCGAAACACATGTCAAAAATCCAGACCCGTTTAGACATTTCTGTCCAACTCAGTGAACAAGAAGAAGCGGCTTCCCTCAGCAGGAAACCTTGGTGCAGCATTCTGGCGATTTCTGGATCCCGCTCTGCCTGGAAACCGACACTTAACCCTGGATTCGCAGCGCCGAAAACACACTTTCCCAGGATACGCCGATCCAGTTAAGCGGACCAGCCCGGCCTGGCGGAGGAAGCGAAGGACAAGAGACGGGCGGCTGTCGGGGTGCGAGCTCCAGCAGGCAGAGAGGACCGCTGGTGCTGCAGTACCCTGCCCCCCCCCCGACCCCGCGGCTGTGAGTGTCAGGCGATAGCCGGCTTAAGTAAACAAGCCAGCCGGCGCGAGATAGGCCTCCCGAGGCGTGGGTTGATTAAGGGGCTGTGCTCCCATTGGCTGGAACGCCGCCAGTGGCCTGCGAGCAGGCAGCCGGGTAACAGGCGGGCAGGCCCCGGCGCTCTGGCTGCCGCCCGAGCTCCCACAGGACGGCGCTGTGCCAGCTCCCCTGCGGGGGCGGGGGGAACGAAAGCAGGGCCGAAAAAAAAGGGAGAAAACAAAAATGAAATGGGCGGCGGCAAGCCGGCCAATGGGAGCCCAGCGCTGCCACATACTGTAAGTGTGTGTGTCTGAGAGTGTCTGTACCAACATGGATCTCGTCATGCTAGCTCCCCCCCCCCCAGCTGTTTCTGTAAATGTGGCCAGAAAGCCTTCTAAGCTCAGCAATAACTTTATTCCACAGCCCAAAAAGACCAAACAAACATCATGTGCATGAAAATCAGGCATCCCGCGCAAACGTGTAACAGCTGCTAACGCAGGCGGATGTTGTTGTCAGTGAAATAAAAAGAGGAATGAAAGCAGAGAGAATGATCGAGAAAAAGAGAGAGGGGGTGAGAGGTAAAGAAGGGACCGCAGCGAGGTCCCCAATAAGCTTGGCTTGTCTGGCAGAGGAAGGAGGACCACAGTTAAGTAAGCAGGACAACCGAAGCGCTCCAGTAACTGCCACACCCACTTTGGCCCCACCCACATCTGGCTCCTCCCATTTGCCCAGAGACAGAGGCGGAGCCTCTTCGCAATGGAGAGCCGTCATTGGACCACAGACAACTGCTCTGGTCCAGTAAACATCAGCAGTGCTTCTGTTAAGGAAGTGTGTCATTCGACCCATATATAAAAGAATGATAGCAGCTACTAATCCATAATAATTCTGAAGAATAATTAACAATTAACATTTTATAATATTGGTAATTTTTTTGTATTACTTATTTGCTATATATTGGTTATGCTGCTATTTATAATCAGCTGTTTGGGCTATTTATGTTAATGCATGTCATATTGGAGTGCTCCCCTGCCAGCTAGTGTTCATGCCAGTATCCTCAGGGGCTCTCCGGTTACCACCCCCTCACATTCCAAAGACGTGCGCTCCAGGACTTCCAAGCCCCCCTGGCCACGTGGCCACCTCATGCTCTTGCACTTACTGGACGCACGAAACACGTTTCCCAAGGTCACCCGCAGATCCTGCCCCCTGACCCCAATATGAGCAGTGTCACGTAATGGAGTGTGGATAAACAGATCCCTTAATTTCCAATTCATAGTAGGAAAGGAAAGAAGATTAATTGTCATTGCTGGCACGCCACAGCACACAACAACGAAAGGTGTCCTCTGCATTTAACCCATGTGACATTGTGACACAGCAGTGGGCAGCTATTTCAGCACCCAGGGAGCAGTGCTTGGGGGCAGTACCTTGCTCAGGGCACCTCAGTGGTACTTGCAGGTCGGGGACTCGAACTGGTAACCTTTCAATTACACAGCAAATTCCCTAACCATTATGCCACCACTGCCCCAGTAACAGATAAATGAAGATTTCTTTACGTGTTCAAAATGTCCTTCTCTCAACTCGTAAACTGCATGTTAATCTCGAGGCCCTGGAGCCTGGAAATTATCCAGCCAAATCGAGGGCATCATGTTATAAAAACTTTTTAAGCATATATCTCCACCACAAGCCAGGAAACGCATGACAGACACATTATATGTCGGAAATACAGACTTCCCCGAACAGCGACGGGTCTAAAAGTGAGCCCATCGCGGTCCGAGTGGACGTCTCACGTTATACACGGCGTAAGCTGATAATTTTTACCTTCAGGGGGCCTGTGTGGGCTCCCACAGTCAGGCGGCCCCCGGGAAACATGGCGCTATATTTAACAAGTGGCTCGGGTTACTGGCACGGCGCGCCTGAAACACAGCCGTCACGCCGTTGCTGCGTGCTTGTGCTGGGCGGAACCGTGTCTGACTCTGGGCCCGGGCCCTTTGGGTTCCCCGGCAGCCATACTTGCCCCCCTCCCCAACAGAGAAAAGTGTGACACGGAGCTCACGTTTACAGAGATGATCTCTCCTCAACAGTCAAACAGAAGAAAGGACTCACATCGACCATGAACATTTGATGGACTGCGGGACAGTCCAGCCCCTCCTAGTCCAAGACTGGCACTGATAATGACTAATAACTCTGGACTCTATTTATCCATTTATAAATAGATCTATTTATTAATCACACATTCTACCCAGGCAATTTCATGCCAAATGTACACAGTCTCTCTCCACCAATCAGCATTCTTTCGTCTGTCTTAAAACCAAATTCATCAATCAATTTTATGTATATTATATGTATTTTATCTATAGTCTATTTACTACTTTTCACTTGCACTATGACCAGCGAGAGTGAAATCGCACCTCAGTGTATGACCCATGCAGCATGCGTCTGAATTTGATGACAGCAAATACCCTGAACAGTTTGTAAGAGCAGGACACCCAGCATCTCCGCTCGCAGGCGACGTTATGCTCATCCAGGCACTCATTGCACTTACAAGCACTCTTGCACTTTATACATTTATTACATTAAACATCCACAAATGCACACTGTTCATATAAACTGGAATGTATGTGAACATTGTCTTGTCTTAATTGTGTGTGTGTGTGTGTGTGCTGTCTGTCGCAGACAACTGCAGAGCAAACCCGTATGTGTGTGTGAATGTATTTGACCAAAAAACTGGATACTGATTCATCTAGGAAGTTCTTGCTCACTGTTTACATCGAACGTGCATGCCAAAGAGCCCTCACGGTGCACGCCTACTCCTCCCCAGCTGATGCCCATTGTCTCGTCTCTCCTGAGATGACCATAACCATCCCCCACCCAAGGAGCCAGCAGATCCCCCTCTCCGCCTGCGTCTATGCTCAGAGGGGAACATCGGCTTGCTCTTTTCAGGAAGTCAGTGTGTGTCACACTTTCTACTAGAAGAGGAAGGGACGTTGCAAAGTGTCACATCAGCGGATTCCATCGCATTGTCCGGCGCACCGGTCCGATCCTTTTCGCCACTGCGAGCTCAACCCAGAATAATTTTTAAAAAGTACAGGTGCATTCTCCGGACAATGAAAGCTCGGGAGGATCAGTGTGCTGCCTTTTGCCGGAGCCTGAGTGGAGAGGAGAGTGCTAAATGGACCATAGCTGGCCTGGAAAAGCAGATTTTCTGACACACTGCAGTGCATCTTCTGCAGCTCTCTGGATAAAGGATGGACAAGGTGGAGACCAAGGGGAGTCACTTTCCACATTTTGCCCATTCAAAAGATATTACCCCCATACCAAGGTGCAAAAATTCAAGGCACTGGCTGATGCTGTTGATACTGGTACTACATTTATTACTAGTGCTACTAGAAATGTTATGTAGTAAACAGCTGTTACTATAATTATGACTGCCATTACTTTCCCACTAATACTAGGGTTAGTACTTCTGTTCCCATTATCTTGTCACTAGTCACTTTAACTGTTCATTTGCACTCTCCAGGCCCCCAGTGTGGACAGTGACTCTCAAGTTGTCAATCTGGAGGATTCATGCTGCAGAAGATCATTCCCCCCGATGTGTGTGAGGAACAGGAGACCCTGAGATTAAGGCGGGGCGGGGGGGGGGGGGGGGCCCCGTTTCTCTCATCCCTCCCCAAGTGCGGGTTCATGAAAGTCCATCCAGCCAATCAGGGTCAACATACAAAACCACCTAGACCAATGACATGTTAGTGCGCCCCCCCCGATCTTTAAGCTGGGACACCCACATCATCCACTTAAAGGTCCAAGTGAAGTGCACCCTGAGGCACGATGAGGTCGAGGGTCCTGCCCCTGTCGCTGGGACAGCATGGGGGCGGGGGGCATCCCTGGAGGAATGTGTGTTACTCTCCCTCCTCGCTGTCCCATGCGCTCCTTCCCTCCCTCACTCCCCTGCCCTCGGGCTACGCGCTTTCCCCCCCCCCCTCCCAACTCTAG
>JAODKM010000037.1:20331867-20353805 GCA_026780845.1 Petrocephalus sullivani
ATGTGTGTGTGTGTGTGTGTGTGTATATATATATATATATATATATATATATATACACATACATATATACACATACACATTCATATATATATGTGTGTGTGTGTGTGTGTGTATATATATATTGGTCCAAAAAAACTTGAACGTCAGAAACCAGGCAGAGTACCTGGACAGTCCCCATGACTCACGGTGAATCCCAACCAGAGAGATTTACACGGTCAGGGAGTAACACGGTTACGAGTTTTGAGATCAGCCTTTCCAAACCGGCCACTAAGTGTAAAGCTGGAAACCCCACCCCCGCTGCTGTGGCGTGTGCGTGTGTTTGGATGTGTGTCTGCGCGCGCGTGTCACTGCTCCAGCTTATTTTAAGGCCATCCAAAGACATAACGTGCCATGCCCTGCGCCAAACCAACGATTCTGGCTCCGGGGGGCTGACGCGCTCGGTGTGCTTTCGTAGCAAAGCCCGCTGTACACCAGGTGCTGGGAATAGCCATGTAATAATTACAATTTGTATAAAAAAAAACTTCTAATTTTTTCTCATTTCGTTACTGCCTGAAATGGTGTGCTGGGTCGTGGGGGGGTTGGGGCGAGAGCGGAATGAGAGCTGCAGGGAACCTGCCAAACTTAGTCAGCTTAGATGTTTGTGTGACAAACTATAGAGCTGGACGATCCCTGACTTAAGTGAGTCGTCCTTCATTATTTATTAATAGCCGCCTATATCAAAAAAGGATTTACACTAGGATCAAGGTTGCCCCCGGTTACTTGTGCCAGGAACTACAGATAAGATGAGTATTAAATATATAAACAAATAGGTTTTTAGGATGGGCCGCCCCCGTCGTCATGTGACCGCCCCCGTCATCATGTGACCACCCTTGTCCACTCAGGAAGCCCTGCGATGCAGTCACATGACAGCCGCCGGCGGTCCATCGACGCCGGTGCCAGGGCAAACAATAGGGTTAGGGCTGCATTATTTTTACGGCTCTCCCGAAAAAGGCCTCCGGCTTCTTTTGAATAAATTCTACTTCCATTTCAAACGGGGGCGGTCTGGAGCAGGGCGAGATACGGGCAGCGCTAAAGAGAGCCAATTACGGGCGAGCGAGGTGGCGGTAACGCTATCAGACGCGCGCCGCGAAGCTCTCCGTGTGCATTGCACAAGAGGCCCGGGAATGCTCCTCCCGGGAGTTATCAGTGGGAGTAAGATATGAAGCCATTACCCACAACTGGAGTGAAAAGTTCAAAGAGGCAGGGGCAGTGGCTCCCAAGCTGGCCTTGTTGCCCCCCCCCCCCCGCCCCCCACCGCATTTTTGTACTCCGCTGTTGGCAGACCAGCTTCTACCAGGCTAAAGCCATGGCAGATGAGCTTCAAAACAGCTCTCCATCTTGGGACGCAGAAAGTCCCTGGTGAGAGTCTTTTATGGACTTCTTGGGTCCTCCCACAAACCGTCTCTAATCGCTTGCCAGAAGCAGAGGGACAGCTGCCATATTCTCTACACAGATCTGCGGTACTTCAGTATTTCACACGGTGACACTAACACAGCTCAAAGGTAATCGCTCAAACTAACTTAGACCCAGAAAGGAAATTCAGCCTCATTTAGCCTTTAAGGGGAAAAACTCCTGGGAAAATCACGTGCTATGAATTCTGGTTTTTACACACAGTGTCGTCTTTATCTGCCTCGTAAACTAGCCTATAACAATCCCAAATGTTAACAGCGTTAAGGTGCTTAATTACTGGTTCTGGATTAACTAGGTCTAGAATGTTTTATTGCAATCTTCAGTTTACAAACGGAATAACATGTAGCGATGCCATAAAAGGGGGGGCCTAGGACGATTCCAGGGGCCCCTGACTGACAGCGGCCCTAAAAAATTTCAAACATAAATGTTTTGGTCTTGGTTGGGAGCCCCAAAACAGTATGCTTTCACAAGGCCCAAAATCACACACGGCCCCTGATTACATAGTCATATTTAAACACTTTTGTCGATTTTAAAGTTTAACTTAAGCAGCGTCCCGCTGGGTTTTAATGATACTTTGGGCAGTTTTTAGGTCACAGGGGCATGGCTATGAAAAAAGGGGGGAAACCGGAGCTGTAATATAACATTAAATCTGCTACTGCCACAAATTCCATACACTAATAACTGAAGGGGGGTTAAGACAGGCCCCAGTCACCAATCATCTCGCGTTCTGAAAGACCTCATCGTCAACGTGTCCCTAATCGAAACGTCATCATCCTCACGTTTACCCGGATTTAGTTCGTAAAACATCTCATGCTCGGACCAGCAAAAGTGAATAGACAGCATCTCCAGGAACGTGGTCCTTGTGACTCGAGAACCCATGTCCCAGTGTACCTCAATAGGGCTTCTCAGACTTCTAAGCCTGACTGGCACATCAGAGTAAATCAGAGTCTTCAGCAGACAAATCAAACAACCACAACCCACGGTTTTTACAAGCTACCTAACTCACGTTTGAGACAGAAATCCCAATAATCTAAGCAATGCGACGGCTTAAACCCAGACTCCAGTGCAGGAAATTAATAATTCTGACCACTGCCCAAAAAATGCTCAGGAAGATTGTTTAAAATGTCCCCAAAAACATCAAGTCCTAAACATAAACATACCTGATGTTATTGATGACCTGAACAGGGAGTGTCATACAGGGTGACTGGAATGACCCGAGTTTAAAGGGAAATTCTGCTCTAAAACATAAAGCGAAAGAAGGGGAACCATCAGCTGGAAGTCAGGTTATTAAAGAAGAGCTTTGAAACACTGACGACTTCGCGTTACAGCTCAGAGACATCCGAGCATAACATCTGAGCGCAGGGGCACCAGAAAAAAAAAAAGTGGGATTTTATTTCTAGAAAATGTGGCCTGTCCTTTTTCTCCCTCTCCCTCCCTGGAGGCATACAATTATCCTGAACAGCGCACAGTAAATATAGACCTCCATTATTTATGCGAGAGGATCTGTGCCGGTCTAAACTGGCGCAAACTGTCCAAACGATAGTAACGAGAGGTTCGAAAAGGCTCAGCGAGAGCAGAAAACAGAACAAAATACACAAACAGCAGCCCTAACTGCCCTGGTGCGATGTGGGATTAAGTTCTTTTTTCCAGGGCTTACAGTGCGGCAAAACACTCTTATAAATAAAAAGAACACCACTGAACCGAAACGATAACCTGGACGAAAAACATTAGCCAATAACGACGAACGCTGGGTTATATTAAACGGTCCTTCACAGTTATGTGGCACCCAGGGTTCAAAGTCCTGTAATATTCCCATCCGTATCAACAGTAAATCCCATTGCTAGTGCAAAAGGGCGATTATGCTTCTCACTAATATTTGCTAAAATGTATCTTTAACTCGGAGAGAGATGGAGGGCAGTATAGGCTGAGCCTCTTGTGTAGGCCTCAGCAGTCAACTTGCAGAAGTACATTTATTTATTTAGCAGAAACTTTTATCCAAAAAGGCACAGCAGGGACAGACCCCGGGGCAACTGGGAGTTAAGGGCCTGGCTCAAGGGCCCAATGGTGAAATCAGCCTGGGGTTTGAACCGGAGAACTTCCGATCACAGGCAGGAGTCCTAAACCCCCGAGCCGCACAGCACCCCACATGTAGCTGGGAAAATGCCCATAAATATACTCTAAAATTACACAGTTGAGAAACCGCATCTCCTGGTCACATGGCACCAGACAGTTACGCAAACGAAAAGCCGCACGGGCCAGACCACGACGGACGCACTGGAGATGCACAGGGTAGGTTAGCCGTTACGGCCGTTAGTTGCCAACACCGGCAAAATGGCAGACCCCGTTCCTGGGCCGGGGGGGGCTTCAGACGGCAAAGCGTCCTTCATTACCGCATGAGCGGATGAATGAACAGGCCTGACTCACACTACGCAGAACGACAACACAGAACAGATGGACAGGTTTATAAAGCTCCTAATGAAAGACAGAAGATGGCTGAGGGGAAAACCACAGTTGTACCCATCCGCCATAGACGGGGGTGTGTGGGGGGGGGGGGTCGAGGGAGAAACCGGAAGGAGGACAGAAATGGATAGTGAGAGAAATTTGCATTTTCGGCAAAGGCGGAGCTTGGGAAAGGCTCACTTTTCCAAATCACTTTTAATGAAGTGTTGGGCAGAATGTTTAGAGACACAAGTATAATTTAACTTCATCCCCACAAACTGTGTAAGGCTATCAAAGAATAAATAAAGATATATTTACAAGTTTGTGGCGGGAATGAGTGCTCTGTTGTTTAACAAAACCCTGATGGACAGTATTACTAATCAGAAAAGAGGCCGGGAAGAATGAAAAGCACCAATTATTGTGAATATAGCATGCAAAATATATGCGATGCAACAAAATACTGTATAGCAAATTATGTACATCATGTATAACTACAACTAACCTACATTTTGTATAAAAAAGAAACAGCTTATGTTTCATTTTTTAAAAGAAAGATTTGTTTATCTATTTAACAAACTGCCAACCAGATTAACTTTGGTTGAATGTTTTTAAAGACTGGTCTTTACTCCCGTCGCTCTTGGAGAGACCAAGAGGCACGTATCCGGACTGTAAAAGCAGACGGTGAATGTCGTCCCTGTGAAGGCAGCAGCTCTGTGGTGTAAGACTGGAAAGCCTCCAGAGACTAAATGCTGAAGGTGATAATCACCAGGGTATGCCTTGAACATCTTGCACACTATGGATGTTCTTCCACATAGTTGCCGTGGATACCGGCGGAGCCACGGATGGCCCCATTTCAATGGGAGTAAAGGCCAAGTCCACATGACCCTGCAGACCACGGAAATCTGGTCTATCAGGAAGTAACCACTGTTGGACTGTGCACTATTTTGGTTGAAGTTCACCAAATCAGGTTTGATGTTCTGACCGAAATGCTTGTATCAGTAAGAAAGACAATTTTGGCAGAGGGGGCCGCATCCCCTTAGGAAGAGAAGCTGGTCCTTTCTAAAGAATCTGGACTCCAGCTCTCCAGCCCACGTGACCTTTCTGAGGAAGGTCGAGGACGAACCTGAGAAGTGAGCTCTGATTGGTGGACAGCATGAGAGGATCTCGTGGCAGGAAGCCAGTCAGAACAGGGGTTCCGCGCAGAGACGACCCGCGAGAGCCAGGCAGAGGAAGAGTCTCTAAAATCTTCGGGATGTGACATTATCGGTAAGGTACAGTAGCACATAAAAAAATAAAATCAAGTACAACAAAATAAAAATGATGATAAGGCTTAACACGGACACCACACCAGCCACCCCCCCACCCCAAGTACAGGGCAAGGACTATGACTTCCTGCCCCCGTTTTTGCCGATTTTAGTGACGCACCGACCCCTGGGGAGGAAACCTAGTGAAGGTGCAGTGACTGTGGCAGCCAAGCGGCAGCCAAGCGGCAGCGGGGGTGTTATTGTAGCATGTGTGAGGGCACATCACTTCCTGCCTGCGTTGTGGGATGAAGGCGAAACACGGGGGGGGGGGAGGGGTGCTGAGGAACCTGGGAGGGGAAAACGAGCAAAGCCAGGAGGCTCTAGGAGGAGAGGATGGTGAGGAGGAAGAGGGAGAAGCAGAGGTGGAGGGGGCAGTGAGCCTCCTAAGCACTAATAAGTTCTGGCTCTAATAACTGTCACAACAGTAATTATCATGGATTATATAAGTGCATTAGTCTGGTTATGGGACTCATAAAATGTTCAGCTGGGCTGCACAAGATGTTTCCTCTGGAGTGGGGAGAGGGGACCTTTTTGGTGAGCCGGGCGGCGGGGCAGGCAGCCAAGGCAACACGATCTAGCTGGAAAGCCGGGGCAGCCTCGCCTAGCCCCGCACGCATGCGCCCACCCGCCTGCATGCACACGGTCCTGGCCTCGGGAACCAAGCCCCCCCGCACCCGCCCCAGGCAGGCGTGGCTCTCCCCGCCTCCCGACGCTCCTCTAGGCATGCTGACTTCAGATCCAAAATTAAAAACTTGTCACTACTGTTCCACCGCTAAAACAAAGCGGGACCGTGCCCTGGGGGAGGGCACTGACAAGTACCTGTGACCGGCGACGAGATCTCGATGCCAGGGAGGCTGAATAAACATTCGCAATTGAGGCAAATATATTTCCGAGCCAGTTATCTGCGACACGATAAAGATTGCTGCTGATTCACAGATTAAGCGTCCGATTAAATAGCTAGCTGACCACTAAACGCCAGCGGGTCATCCGCAGAGACCAGCTCCCGCGCCGAAAGCATCCCATGACATCGTCTGTGGCCCAATTCCTGCAGAAGCACATTTCTGAAAATCCAGCATACAGTCTTACGGTCGAGTGAAAAATAAGAGAGAAACGAGGACCCCACGGAGCCAACGAAAACACTCCGCTCGTAGACGGCACAAAACAAACGCGCGGGAACAACAGATTATTTCCAAAACTTTCCAAAACAACCATGCGCTTGTTATAACAGATGTGGCGTCCTTTCTCCAAATCCACCGGCCCATTGTTGGTTTCAATTCTCTTTTTATAACCACACAACAATGGAACGCTGCACTAACTGCCCAACCCCCCACGCCGCCCGCATCACAGCCTTCCAGCATGAGACGTCGGGCCCCTGAAACCGGTACCCCGCAGAACTCCGCCTGGCCGCGGTGTGACCGGCTCAGTTTCGCTGAGCGGTGACGAATCACCGGCGGCCGAGGGCGTCTAAACGAGACATTCTGCTTCTGCTGGCTAACGAATTATATAGCGAGCAATTACATGACGAGCAGCTAAACCAGCTGCTCGCTTGAGCCAAAAGAAGAAGTTAGTTTGCAGCTCCTGCGTTGATATAAAAATATATATATATTTTCCAAGCCACGGCTGTTTACCGAGGACTTTCTTTAATGGGGTGTGAACGGGCTTCCACGAGTGTTTGTGTGCACTGATGTGATTTGTTACGGTAAACCAGGGCCACACTAAAGAGGTTTCTCCCAGCGGACCAACCCCGGATTGGGACGACAATGTCCCGAAATACCTCGCCTGGACCACTCTGACCTTTCCGTAACTATCCAATCGCAGTCATTATCTCTCATTATAACCATCGCCATGACGACGTGGGTATACCGACAAAGGGCAGGTCATAGCGGTTTCTTCCGACTTTCAGGGTGCACTCATCACTGGGTGCCGTATCTTTTTAGGAGACTTCAAACCTTCAATAGAAATCGTCCAAGGAACCATAAATTATCTGTCGTCTTTAGACCGTTTCATGTCCCGCGGTTATTTCTGGGTCCCAAAAGCACACAACCAAACAACTCAGTCGGCGACACTTAATGCAGGCTTATGCAGAAGCCAGTACAACGGTCCAGATCGGCCCCATGGGAATCAGGACGGATAAGCCACAGATGACTTGCGTAGCGGAAGACCCCTTTTTCAGCGGCGGGAAAAACGTCTTCCCTCTTGACTCCCAAAGCAATTATCAAGTTTTATTTTAATCCACGGAGAAACACTTTACTTCAGGGCTTAATCTGTTGCCTCCGTCTCAGTCCGGCTTTACAATTTCTTTCAGATCACCAAGTTTATCTACAGATCAACTAGATTACACAGATCCACCATAAATCATTTTTAAGCACCCAGGCTTGATTTTTTTCTTTTTAATTCAGCAGACAGGAGCCTTCTGTGTAGGTGCCTTAGCGATATATCGGGGGAGGATAATGTGACCTTTGCTACACAGGACGCTCCTCAGGGCTTAATACCAGGCCCCCTCCATCCTGGCTTGCTTCGCCCCCAGAAAGCTGCCGTTATTGTTTTTCAGCGGCACCTTTGACTGACAATAGCGGAGAGGTGCATCAGAGAGCCAAGGTACCACCCTCAATACTGCACGCTCGGCGCACCCTCAAGTGTCTCCAGTACCACGGGTCCACTTCCCTCCCATATAGGCAACAGGGGACGAGGCGAACACTCAGTAAACACTCCAAGCTGTGCAGAGGGCGTTACTGCATTGCCATTCTCCGGCAGGGCAAGTCCACACATGTCAGATGCGAGATGATTCTTAAAAGACTGGACGCCAAACCGAATTATATTTCTAATCTTTTCTTGTCATGTGTTTCTATTATGTCTGCAGCAAGGAACACCAGCTTCACACCTCCTGTAAATCATTAAAGATATTATTTTTAGGTCAGGAAGTGCGACTGAATGAAGCAAATAAACGTCAGATTAACATGCATCCGTGGGAGTCAGACATCGAAATCGGGTCGCGCTGCAAAATACTTCTGCACAATAAATGCCAAAGAAGATTCATTTGAAGGAGTCAAGTTTAATCAGCACCATTTCTTGTCAGTGATGATGTCATTGAGCTGTAAAATACGACCTGAAATGTGAGATTTTTGCGAGCAACGCAGCTAGAGGATTGGAAAAGCGAACAGAGGCAGGCTTGCGATTTTTTTGGATGCGTACTGCAGCGCTCAGACAGAAGGCCAGTGGGCGGAGCCTTTGCAGAGCGACGGAGTGCGATCTCGAAGCGGCAGACATAGGCCCAGCGCCGTGAAACCATGCGGCAGGCGGGCACCTTGCTTGCTCTTACTCGTCTCGAGCACACCAGCCTTTTCGAGAAGTGCGTTTTCCGTTCTCGGTGCCATTCGCGCTCGCTGATTTGCCTAGCTCCAGACGCTTTGCATGACTTTGTATCACCTGTGCTCAGATGCACACCGGGGTGAAGTGTAAAAACACACACCCACACACGTGCAGAGACACACGCACGCAGGCACCTGTGCGTGCATGTGCAGACACACCGCCCCACGCACGGCGCAGCCTACCGTCCAAAATAACGCAGTTCCACATTCTCAGCCCGTGATCCTGCTATGTTTTTTTAATGATTATTTATACTTCTAATGATGCACAAACTGTCACAAAGGTGACGTAGGGAAGCCTTGTACCACAGGAGGAGCAGGGGCGAGTCGGAGCAGCCGGATCGAGGCCGGCCCGCGGTACCGGAGCCGGTGTGGGGGATGGCCTCTTGCCCGGCACACCTGCGTTTCTCCCGGGACACGTGGTGCTATCCAGCCGCAGGGAGAGGGCGTTGCTGAATGCCTGCGGCCGTGTGGGCGTGAGAGTGACACGTCTCTGGAGGAGGGACAGCAAAGACACTGTACACGGATTTACATATTGGGACAGAGTCCCATCGAGTGACCAGATCATGACAAAGCTGTCCCGGGGTGTTCTCTGAAAACTCCAGCAAACCACTCACTTACCTCTAGCCTCTTACACAGACCAGAATAATCTGTGCAAAGGAACAAAAGCTGAACGATAACATCACTTGATATGATGGCTTGGCTTTGATTGACAAACGACAACAATAAATGCAAAAAACCATATGTTTTGTAACCGCTACTTTCCGTGGCAGGGCAGTGCAGCGAAACCCTCAGTCGATAGGGGACGCCCATCTGTCCGAAATATCGCCATAACACATGTGACTTAAATTCAGGCCCGGACTCAAGGCAGCCTGGCACGCTGATGAAGTTCTAGTTACTAATTAAGAGCAGGGGAATCTGTTCCCTGCTCATGACTAGACTGAACAGAAAAAAAAAAACCTGAAAGGTGGGGAAACACAGACCGAGGAAAAAAACTAAGCGTGTAGGAGAAGGCCCTGAAACAGAGGGACCTTCTGTGAGATCCAGGCCCCATGTTTCTGGCCCTGTGTGTATGCAATGGCGACAATTCGAGAAATGTGCTTTTTGATGTATAAGGTATGTTTTCGTTGGAGGATTCATTTCTAGTGGGACTTGTCTTTGACTCACCAAAGGCCAAAGTACACGAGAAGAGCACAGATATCTTTAGGCACGCCAGTGAAAACAAGGTGTCCAGAACCTTCTGGCCAGATCCGACCGATCCCAAGTGACAGACACAAAGAGCACCGACCGCAGCACATAACTGTACCTGTTCCGGGGCACGGGGATATGCGAGGAGGCCAGGGGGTCGAGGTCCTCTGCAGGAGCATCAGCGGCAGGCAGCTGGGGGTCCTTCCTGGGCTCCTCGCCTCTTCTCCCAGGGCCCCTGCCCTCTGCGAGCATTTGGTCATCTAGCTTCTTGCCGTTGAGAATCAGGCGGTGAATCGGGCTTCTCTTCTGCACCACTATCAGCTCGGGATCTCTCCGGTGGTCCCCCGCGCTATTACAGGCTGTCTGGAAGAGGAAAAAGAAAAAAGGGGAAAAAAACTGCAGCAGTCAGCAGAAGGAGGAGGAGGTGCGGCAGAAAGTACTCTGTACATATTTGTGCCCCATCTGCTGGGGAAACTGCGTGCAGGAGAGGCGATAACTTTGATAGGCAAGGTTCTTGCATCACAGCCACTCAGAGCAGCCTAAACCGATTTAAGAATCTGACCAAATCGGGGCCGGAAGAAGCTCCGCCAGCAGCCCACCCCCGTGCACATTTAATAACTCCGGCAAGGCACCGTACTGCGAAGCTCTGCGTGAAATTTCAGCAGCTGGCTCGGCGCAGGCAGGACGCGGCGGCGTAGGGGTTAAAGCAGGGGGGCGTGTCGCGCGCAGCTGCACACCGCACCGGCGGGGGGGCAGGATTCAGAGCCTCCTTAAAGAGGATCCTGTCCAAGTTACGTGCGTATCACCATTTAACTTTGCCTTAAGCGGGGACGTTTCGACGCCATGCATGCCCGTGTCCAGGCTGCCCAGCTGCATAGGACTTAGACTTTGGCAGATTTCCTTACGCGACCGACAAATGCGTGCCTGCAGCCGCCCCTCCCCGGTCTGTCACCCGCCGTGCACGCAGTGTGCCAAAGCCACAAGCCCGACCTCCGGCTCAGTCTCATCGTATATGCCGCGATCAGCTTAAATCATTTTTTTTATTTGCCATCTTATGTCTTGTCATATACATGTTTCCCCCCCGATCCAGGGCCCGACAATTTCGGCGAGCGCGAGGCGCACCGGGCCGATAGGGGGTGGGGGGCCGAAGTCCCAGCCCCCTTTTCCTTTAAACTTTGAACATGCGACGAGTCGCCATTTTAACAACTTCGGGCAGGGAATTTGCAGGCTTAAGTTGAGAGACAGACACGAGGTTTAAAAGAGGAAAGAAAGAGAGAGAGAGAGCATGACATCCCGTGACAATGCAAACAGGCACCTATGCACTTCTGCAGCTGAAAGGTTAGAATTTGCACAGAACAAATAACGACTCCCCTAAAGAGATCAAAGACAAGTAAAAAATACACTCTTACTTAGTTTCCAGCGCATAAAGTGATAGGCATAACTTACAGAATGGATATAGATGCGTTATGCTGTTTATTACTCTAATACACTTTCCTGTGTGCGCACGCTGCACGCATTCATGGCATGGCTCCGTTTAATACCTACTATTTTCGGCTCGAAAATGAATTTCTCTTTGCCAGGTGCTGTCAGATCGATGCCATTGAGGAGGACATCTTCTCGGGGGTATTCTCGCAAAGTGCCTTCGTCCAGCATTAGTGTGTACAGAAAGCTTCCCGAAGTGTGCTCGCCCTTGCACGCCAGCATGATGCCGCAGTCCACCGGCGCGCCGCTCTTGCCGTACGGCTTGCCGTCGGCCGCCTGGCCCGCGGCGGCAGCGACCCTCATCCCGACCAGGGACCTGTGGTGGAGGAGACGCTTGGAAGTCATGGTGGGAGCGGGCAGGAGGCTGGAGGACGGGCGACGGGCTCCCCGCGAGGTGTGGCGCTGCAGATGGCGCGCGCGACACTGCACATTTAAGAGCGCGTGGCGTCGTTGCTTGCAGCGCGCGCGCTGTCGCGGAGCTACCGAGTGGGCTCTCGCTCGCTCCCCAGAAAGCTAAAAACCGCCGGTCAGGGGGGAAGATTGTTTTGCTTTTCTCTAACCCCCCCCTCCCAACACCCCCCAGCTTCAGAGAGAGGAAAAAATGCCACGCCCCCCCGCCCTTGCGCGTGCAGCCGGGGGGGGGAGGGAATTGCTAGGCCCCGCCTTCCATTCATTCCCATTGGCCGAAAACGTATACAAACATTCGAACTTGGCACGCGGCCGAGAGTACGCCGCTTCTGATTGGCCGGCACACATAAACGTCAGAATTCTTTTTTTTCCACTCGCATTTTTTTAATACAGATACTGTGGAGGTGTGTCCGCCGGATTTTGCCGGCCGGTGTGCGCCCTCGCAAAAATGAAAATTATGTTCACTTCGACATCAAACTTACCAGTTTCTTTTATAAAACCCCCAAAATGGTGCCCAGTTTCAAATCCAGGCTCGTACGTGCTTATGGGCATTAGCTTACAATCGACCCCCTATATAACATGCATAGGCAGCCGCAGGAATATGTATTTCCGGAGTTTCGTCCTATGCATTGCATCTTTTTTTTACCAGCTTTATTCCATCCTTCAATTGATTGGTTAATATGGCGATTCTGCTTAGCCCGCATAAATGCGGAAGACGTTTCTAACAGTCATGCTTTAGTTCCGCCGTCTCACTTATCAGCTGTATTAAAGTGTCCCCGAGATACGGCGGTCGTTATTCCCCAGTTCAACCGACGCATTTATTCGGTTAAATTAATGCACGATCGCGAGTACCCGGGCCGATTCGCGTACTTGCTCATAAACTGGAGATTATGGCCGGAGCGCCGAAGATCGGCTTGGGCGAAGTACGTGCGCTTTGCCTCGAAGGGCGGCACCGCCTTCAGCCTGCAGAGTCGAGAACTCAAGTTATGAAGTTGCTTTGCTTTGCACCGAAGACCGGGTTCTGCGAGACGCCCGCCACGAATGTCAGACCTTTACACACGCAGTCCTGATGCTGCTTTGTTTGTGTTACGCACGCCGACGGGCCGCGAGCCAGGCGGCCATGCAATACATGCAAACCGCACGTGTCCCCCTCCCCTTCCAGGGCGTCTGCATAAAAATGGGTTAAAGAATATATTTTAAAATGAGCGACAACTGCCATGTCAGCCTGTAAGTTCGCATTTCTCGCTGATACGGTGAGAAGAGGTTCACTGCTAAGCCCTCTTATGCCGAACGACGTGTGGGGGGCTGCGAGTTGGAAGTGCGCCTTTACGCGCACGGGAGTCATCAGCAAGATGGATGATCAGGAGCCGAAATTGGCATTTCCTGCGCTGCGATGGTGTAAAGGCGCAGCCTGGGCCGGCTTTCGATAGACGGGGGCCGCGCGCACGCGCGCGTCGCACCCCTGCGTCCCCGGTTAATGGATAACGAGGCGCTGCGGTCACATAAAGATGTGGCTTTGGGTTTCCAGTCGTGCTGGGGAATGCACAAACCAGAGTGTAACTGGCTATAGGGGACTATTCTACAGGGTGTAAGGAAACGATGAAAGTCGGGTAAAGTTTTATTAAGAAAAAAAAAACACCGTTGCACAACCTGTTGCTGACATGTACACTTTCCTCTCCTGCCAGGTAAAAACTTGTACATACAGATACATGCGCTCTGCGCCCTGAACCAGCCTGCAAGCTGCCGCTTACTTAGGGACAGTCCCGGCACAATCACACCCCTATTACCTAGCCGGTTCAAATATAACCCAAGACAAAATCTTAGTGAGGTGGGGTGGAAATCAGGGGTGTTTTTTTAAGTGTTCATGTATCTTTTTAAAGGCCTGTGTTTTCATTATACTAGTATCCCAAACAAGAATTTCAAAGGAATTCGAAACTTTTTAAGGTGCTAGTTTATTACAAAAGTAAAAATTCGGATAACATCATATTTTATAATAATTCTGGTATAAAAATTACAGTCTTATTTTTCAAATGAGCACATAGTTACACAGATTGGAATAATTTAAATCACGTGTTACCGTTTTGCAGACACAAAATATACAGTAGGACCCACACTAAATTCAGCGGGGATTACATCTGTATTAGTGTACAGAATATTAGCGCTAACGACATGAAAACTTAACACCATCAAAAACGCAAGTTATCATATTTGCAATCAAAAACAGCCAAAATTACTATCCGAAACAACCAAAAAGTTGATAGCTGGTTAAACATTTATGAAATCGTTCTCTTCTGAAGTTTCCTGCATAAACGTACAATAAAGGAAAACAAGTAAGAAGTATAAATGAATGGGTAACCACTGTTGTGTGTCAGCACCACATTTTTTAGTTCCCAAAATCAGTACTCATGATTTTCACTTTTTTTGGCTAATCATTGTTGTTGGTCTTAAAATAGGTTATTGTGGTTATTGTGAAGCGATCTTTGAGCTGCCTTGATGCGATTCACCTGTACCTCGACATGGCAGTGGTGGGCTAATGCCTGGGAAGTGTGCTTGTGATCGGATGGTTTGCTGGTTCGAATTCCACACCAACAAGGTACCACTGAGGTACCCTGAGCAAGGTACTGCCCATATGCACTGCTACCCGGGAGCTGAGTAAGAGCTGCCTACTGCTATCTCACATAGGAGTTAAATGCACAGGATGCATTTTATTGTTGTCAACAATGGCGATTAATCGCTTTATGCTGCTTGATTTTTTTGCTGTTGCAGTTAAGAGGGGCTGACCGACCCCCCCCAACACCGTGCAGCAGAGTGTGAGTTTGAATTTGGCTCAGTGCGTTAGGCCACGAATGACCCAAGATGGGCAGTGAAGAGGAGGCCTGACTCTGCCAGACAGTGCCTCCCAAGGACGCTGGTTAATTGTGGGGGCGGAGCCACTTCTCACACTCCTGTGGTCAGCCTACTTACATACTTAGGCTAGCCTGCCACTTCTCCCAGAGAGAGAGAACACAGGCGCTCGATCCACGATTAGCTCATCCAGTCCGGCTCTTACAAATGCCGTTCTGTATCTGGGCAGAACAGGTCAATGCCGAACGGCCTTCCTCCCCTGTTGCCAAGCAGGCCAATCCAGAAATAAAAGTTACATAGATTTTTTTTGTTGTTGTTGTTTTTTTATATGCTAAGTAAAACCGCAGGAAAAAAAAAAGTTCTCAGGATTTCAGATTTTTTTGTGTGCACCTTTAAGTGTACACTTTGCAGAACAAGCCACTTACAGTGTGAGACAGTTAAGCAAAACAGTGAATTTCAGGGTTTCACACCCAGATTCTATGGGGGGGGTGCTTATTAGTAAACTTAGCCTGAAAAGTGCGGTCAGTTTCTAAAAAAGCCAGACTCCATTTCTTGGTCAGACTTAAAATTTTATGTATGTTATCTATGACGGTGACGTTTACTCTTAATAATAGAGCACTGGGTTTCTTTCCCCTCCATCCTCAGAGTCAGACTTTATTATGCCTATAGTACTAAAAGCCATAAATCACATTTCCCAAGCAGCACAGGGAAACGCTTATTTACAAAAGACAGAGGGCCGAACCAGAAAGAGAGGCAACTTTCCAAAGACTCTGGCTGGTAATTTTGTGCTTGTTACTTTGTTTTCTTTGGATCCCACTCTCCACCGATACCAGAACCCAGAAACCGTGGTCCGGAGCTCCGGAACGGAGCAGTGCTGTTGTAGTAATTATGTCATCGAGCCATTTAGAAGCATTTTGGACAACCTAACCGTAACCCCGGGGAGTATTCGTGCTCGTAAAACTGCCTGCTAAGTAACTGGGTGCAGTAATGAGTCCCTTCTTCATCCCGACCAGCCCTGCTAATCGAAGGAGATGGAAGCCCTCTCGGGATGCCACGGGGCACGGGAGCGGTGCAAAGCGAGGCCCGCTCTGCTGGGATCTCGCGGACCCAAGCTGCCCTGCAAAAATGTGCCCTGCAGAGAATGCCGATCTTCTTTCTGAATGAAGTCGAAAAACCATCAAGGGAGAGAGCGAGAGAGGGATGGAACTGCTCGAGGGGGTTTGATTACCCGGGATAGGGTTGGTGCATGAAAATGGGGCGGGAATGGGAGGTTAGGAAACCAGCTGAAGCGCAGCGTCTAAACCTAGCTGAGGAGCAGCTCAGAGCAGCTACGATGGCATGAAAACAGTCACCACCATGTACTGTGAATACACCAACAACTGCACAGTCGATGCAAATCAAATCCGTTTTATATATATATTTATATATGTACTGCATATAAAAGAAGATGGGAGGTGAACTGCGAGCCGCATGGGAGCATAACCTTCAGCATCAGTTATGCAAGAATAAATAGAGAAATACACTGTCCCCCTTTCTGCAGATCAGATAAGCGGTCGGTCGTAACGGGGTCCATCTGGAAAATGAACTGTAGTCGCCCTTCTACTAACTTTTGTAATCCATTACGCCCGATTATGAATTAAGTGAGATGAAACAAGTTGCGATAGCAGCACAGGAGCTGCGGTCCAACATCTTTAAGGATGAGCGAGTCGAGCTGGGATGCTGGGATTTCCTGGCCGGTCGGACTAACTTCACCCAGGAGGGGAGGCGGGCCAGCCGGGCCGCTAGAGCCCCGTCACGTACATCTCCAAGCCGTCGTTAAACGTGAAGATGGTTGTGGTGCTGGAGCCGGCCAGGCCTTGCTTCACGTCGCTGATGCTCTCGTAGAAATGTTCTCCAGGCACTGCCCGGTTTGGTGGCTGCTTCTGCTCTGGAGGAGACCTCTTCTTGGGCCTGGGTGTAGCGCCGGAGGGCTTGTCTTCACTCCATCTGCCGTCGATAGTTTCGTACGCAGGTTCCGTCTCCTCCTCATCCTGGGGCCAGGTCTTCTCACCGACTGCCTCATAGCAGGAGTTAGTCACGTCACATTCCTCCCCATCACCTTCCTCCTGACCTCCACCTCCTCCCGCCTCCTCCTGGCCGTTCAGCATATTGCAGCCCATCTCTCCTTCCTCGCCCCCCGAAGACCAAGGTCGGTTTCGTGTCTGCTTGCTCTCCTCCGTCTCCGGGGGAGACGTATGCGCCCACTTCTTCTTGTTTGGCTTGCACACTTTGGAGTACATCTCCGATATCTATGAAACGAAACAGATTCAAGGAATTTACAGCAGCTTATCACAAAACCAGCGCTTTATTGGAGGCAGCGCTAATCTGGGGAATTCTAAGTGATACTCTTTGCGAAAGTGCTTCGAGGCAGAAATCTAAGTGCCCGGCAGAATCACCAATAAGATTTTATTCCCAAACATTTAGTCATGGTTAATAAACAGATTTTTAGATGGGCTACGGGTGAAACGGAGAGGCGGAGCATTGGTGCTGATTGGTCACGTGACCCATCGGCACATCTGCCAGCCTCGGCGATGTTTCCTAGTTAGCTGAGGGCATTGCTTTCTCAACGCGATGCAAACATCTCGAAGAACAGGCGAGTTAAGGCAACAATAACCTCGCTTCGCCTTATTTAGGGACATGTGGCGGTGGCAATGCGGAAAAGCGTCCAAAAAAGAGCAAGAGGTAACATTATGTATATATATATGTATTTATATATTTTGGGTTCAGAGGGCTCAGAATGAAGTAGTATCCCAACAAAAGCGCCCTTTCTGTTTGCGGGGTGTTCCCTGGCCTCCTGCGTTTGTGTGGATTATTGCCCGGTCCTCTGGTTTCCTCCCAAACCACAGATGCACGCTGATTGCACATGTCCACGCTGCCCCCGACGCCCCGTCACGCACCGCCCCCCCCACCGCCCCCGCCCCCGCCCGGGGTGTCGCCACCTAAGGGCTGGACGGGCCATGATATGGCTTTGACTCTTCTCGGCTCCCCGGTGATACAATGAGCCATAAAACGCCCGGGCTCAGAGACGGGCCACATTAGCCTGCTTGTGTGAACGTAACAGCTGTAAAAAGTCTGTGTTCATTAAAGTGGGAATCGACGGAGCTTAAACAAACATGCTAGAGTAAGTTAAACAAGCATAATTTAAAAATGGGAATATCTAAAGGTAAAAATAATTAAAAGCTAATCTTGGAAATGTCTGGTAAGGAGACAGAAATACTACCATAATGTTTGCCATTAGCAAGACTTTCAGCGAAGGCTGTTTTTAATGCTCTGATTTTTCTGAAGTATTTAGAGTGCTAGCTCAGTAAAGGAACCTAATTTGTGTATTTTTAAACTATATGTGGCATTTTTTTAGACACACATAGCATGCCAAATCTCTTCATTTAGCAAGTGGCCATTCTTGGACAGTTTTAAATTTTTTTCCATACACTGTGTCAGATCTGTCTGGTCAACACATACAGGCTGAGCTGTCCATGTTGTGGCAGGAGAAAACAGGGTCTCTAAACTTTCCTGGCAGGGGATCGAGGCACTCTCTGCAAATGCTTACCCCCACTCCCTGTATCTGCCTTAAGAACCTGTCCGTGGAAGTAGCCGGAAAACCCACGGGGCTTCCTTATCTGAAGAAATACTTCCTGAAGGTACACTCTCACAGCCTGAAATGCTATCTCCCAGTCCAGCTGGCTCCATTGAAGAGTTCGGGCTGGGCCGTAATGCCTGCAGTGGGGCTTTGAAAGCCAAAAACTGCATCTGATTTTATAAAGGTGACACTAGTTCCTGGCCCTCAGAGCTATCAGCAATGTCATGTTAGCATTTAAGAAATCGCTAAACTGCAGGAGGAATCGGGAATATTGCCTGTCTGTTTATACAGGCAACACACACTTTTCAGGCCCTACACTATCGCTACCACGGTAAATGATTAATCCAAGTTACATATGGTGAGTAATGGAATGCTTGGTCATAAAGTGTGACGTAACTCATACCTGGACACAATTTCCATCGAGTCCTTATACAGCCTATAATGTTACATTATGACTTAATTACTTCTCATGCCTTCAACTCAGTTATCTAATATTTTAAGGCATTCAGTGCAAGCAGGAATCATTTAAATTATCTATACAAAACAACCTGTTGAATTTTGCCGTCATCATTTTTTTATAACTATTTTTCAGCACTTTAAAAACCATTACAAATTTCTTAATTCACATAAAATATTCTGCACCATGCCTTTAAAAACGTTATACAGTTTTATGGCAAGACAAGGTTTATTATGTATTTATATCGATCCATATGTTCATGGTGGGTTATATAACTGCTTTTTTATTGAAATGTCTTTCTATATGTCTGACTAAACTTAGTCCTTTCTGGCAAGTTATTGTGCTTCAATGGATTGTGGGTACTGGAGTTGCAGAAAAAAAACCGTGGACTTGACCTCGGCATCCTGACTGGTAGGTACGGCCGTGTAGCTGCGCATTGCGTGCATCAGTCTGTATGTGGATGGGTATATGTGTACACCAGACTAGGAATGGGCTTTGCTGGGACATGGAAACCTTAAAATCTTCAGCTGAAACTCTTTCAACTTTCATATCTGACGGATTTATGCAGGATGTGCCGGTTTAAATTTAAATATTAAGTCGTGCAGGCGCAATCACTCCGGCTTGGTTCCTCCGCTTGACCGGCAGCGTTTCTGAGCGCCCAATGCCGCCTGTACGGCCCGGAGTTACAGCTCAGAGACCTCCTCTGCTCCCGCGTGTATCATTAATCTGCTGTAAGCCGGGCGCAGGGGGGCCAGGAACACTGTTCTGTTCGCCGTCTCGCTGACCGTCCCAGCTACAGCCCATCCTACGAGGCGTGACAGCTCCCATTCCGCCGCCATGTCGTCGTCCCCGGCGCACCGGCGTGCTGAGGGCGGCCAAAAACCGTCAGGAAAGAAAAATCCACACCTCTGTGGAGCACCTGAATTTCCTGCCCGATATGCCGCCCACTCCCGATGGGGGGGGCACTGCAATTCCCCCCCCCCCCCCTTTGAGAAACGGAAACATTTTTTCTTCTTTTTCTGATTACAGGACAAACAAACACACTCTAAGTTCATACTGAGTTGAGCATGGCGTTACTCTGCACCGGATAAACACTAGATAAAGATACATTTCTCAGTCCAACCAACTCCCCCCCAACCCTAACCCAGCACCATCAATTAGACCCCGAGACAAAAACAGAGAGTTTACTCTGCTCCACTGGGCTGCTCGGGGAGGAAATCACAAGAAGCCGAGGGCTTTCGAAACCCCGCGCCAGCAGCAGCTGTTGAGAAACTCGGCTATTTCCCCCCTTTCGCTCAGATCATGTTTTTCTCGCGCCGTGTCTCGCATCCCGCGCCGCCATGCCGCTTCAACCCCCCCCCCGGTCCTCGGGTCGCCGGTGCCCTGTCAGACGCATCACGCCGTCGCTCGTCGATGGCTGTCACTTTTTAGCAATCACACTAACGCCATTTTTTATGCATGACACAATCGTCTCTTGCCCTTCCAAAGGCATGCTTTATAAATATGTATTATTTGTGTCTAGGTGAAGGTTATATTTTTGAAGAACCCGGGCTGCGTTCGTCCTGAAATTCGCGACTTTTTGCACTTATGTGGAAAAATAAAAGGCTTTATTACGGGCCGGGTAGCCGATGATTGAC
The DNA here is from genome assembly GCA_026780845.1 of Petrocephalus sullivani. NCBI lineage: Eukaryota > Metazoa > Chordata > Actinopteri > Osteoglossiformes > Mormyridae > Petrocephalus > Petrocephalus sullivani. Next base: position 20,352,057 of record JAODKM010000037.1, read on the forward strand.
ACAAACCGGGAGCAATCAGACTGATTGTTAATGGAGAAGTGTTTTGCAACCCCCCCTCCCTTCCCCTCCCCACCCCGGCTTAACGGAGTGTGGAGATGAAGCTGGATCCGACCCGACATGTGTGGGCAGGAGGGAGAGACGCGCCCACGGTGCGCCACGCGGCCAAACATCTCGCCGCGCCAGACAGCCGCACGCAGGGTAAAGTCCAGCTTCACGGCAGCGGTTCCACCAAACATCACCCTGCACCCACCCCATCTGATAATCTGCATGTACAGCTACCAGAATATGTGTATATATTTGTGAAAATCATGCTATTGAACTGCGGTCATTTTCAAACTCTCAGTGTTAAACATCAGCTCAGTTCCTCTGTTAAATGGGCAGCTGTGAGTTATTTTCTTCTCCTTGCGATTTGATAGAACGGGACTAGATGGAGGAACGAGGTGGTAGAAGTGACAAGTCATTCATAAAGGAGCATGGCTGTCACAGTGCTGCGAGTGGGTGCACGCCGTCGTCCGCCCTGAAGTCCCCCCTTCCGCTCACCTCCAGGGAGCGGTCCCGCTCGCTCTCGGCAGCAGGGGGGGCCAGGGCGCTCGCCGCTAGGTGGCGCTGAGACCCTGCCATCTCGTCCTCCTCCGGGGGTTTCCAGATGTACTCCTCTCCGTTTCCCAAGAACACCATCTCCTGCGGGTTTAAAGGCCAGAGAGCAGTTTGAAGCCACCTCTGAGGGGAGTCCTCTCATGCACCTCGCATGCGCACACCACACCCCCCCTAAAAGGGTGCGGGACAAAGTAAACATGGAGCTATTGATCTAGACCGAGACTCTGCTCAGCACAGGGCCGGTAAAAAAGATCGGAATGATGACCATCTCACTGATCTACCCACTGACTTGTGGCGTGGAGTCATAACGTAGCCGGATGTAAGAATCCAGCTGCATGCAGTGGCCATCAGCGCTAATGTCCCGCTACGCCCCGATATGTGGGAACCGACACCAATTCCCGGCTGCCCCCATGCCAAGTGGCAGATGTCACCCGGGAGTGCGGCCCCACCCCAAGAGGTGTGCTAATTCAATCCATACGCCCTCCTACGGGTGGGGCGTCCTGGACCTTCCAGTGGCACTTGGAAGGGAGCACAGGTTTTAATCGGAATCACGCAGCAACCGCTGATTTCATTTGGCTCCCATATCTTTTTTTGGCTAATATATCAGATCAGTTTTCAGTGTGATCCGCTCTCTGCCAAGCCTCTAAAAGCGACGCATCAAACAAAAAAAAGGCAGTCGGGAATCCTCCTGCACGCCGAAACGGAAACAGAATCGATCTGCCCATCAGGGCTGGGGTCTGTCTGTACCCCAGCCCACGTGCTGAATGGTTGTCATATCACAGGTGCATTCTGTGGGTCCACACGGTCCAGACCAGGGCGGCTCGGAACCTCGGCTGCCTCACCTCGCCACACAGGTCCCCGTGCTGGGTGCTGTTTATCTCCCCCCTCCCCAGGTCGCCAGTCCTTCCCTCCATCTTCAGCGGAGGCCTCTAATACGAAACACACTCACAGGCTGGCTGCGGGCCAGACTCTTACATAATCAGGCCCTGTATGCTGCCAGCTCATATAACATGTGCTGTGCAGCAGCAGAGAGAGGCCGGGCCCCGGGCGCGGGGATGCACACACACACACACATACACACACACGGATAAACACACATGCATCAGCCATTTTCCATCTCTCCTCATTCATTTACCGGTAACACACACACAC
>JAODKM010000037.1:20364504-20391200 GCA_026780845.1 Petrocephalus sullivani
TTCAGTTCTTCTTGTGCTTTGACTGGTTTGTTTCCTTGATTGAAAGACTCATCCAGCCGTTTCGCATTAACATCCAGCTCCTTTTGATTGAAATGGTAGATTGCAAATCTTGTCCTAGCTCAAAGTGTCCGGGATGACATGGATTATCTGGTCACCCTAATGTTAACCAGACTAGCGTTAGCCATTCCAGTGTTAACTAGACTAGCCTTAGCCATCCAAGTGTTAAGCAGACTAGCGTTAGCCATCTTAGTGTTAACCAGGCTAGCATTTGCCATCCCAGTGTTAACCAGACTAGCACTAGCCATCCTAGTGTTAACTAGCCTAGCATTAGCCATCTTAGTGTTAACCAGGCTAGCATTTGCCATCCCAGTGTCAACCAGACTAAAACTAGCCATCCTAGTGTTAACCAGACTAGTGTAAGCAATGCTAGTGTTAATCAGCATAACGTTAGCCTAACATGTTTAACTCCGGGATGCATTTCCCAAAGACCTCATATAATAACCACCAGTTAATCATTAAAATATTATGTGAAATGGTGGAATGTCAATTCATTTTTGTAAGGTAAATAAAATATCATCTTATTTAATTGTGCAAACTGCAACTATCTTGGTTAGTTAATAGCATAGCACAAACACAGGGGTGCCAATTTTGCCCAGCTGGCTAGCGTGAGATTTTCAATTCAACACAAGCCTGTACACAAAGGCACCCGCATTTATACATATGTAGCAGTTTTACTACATTGTAAAATATCTGTAGGGTTTGCAAACTTCTCCAATGGTTTTCATGTAGCTAATTTTAGGTTTATAATGGTATAATATAGATTTGTTGTAAGATTTTTTGCGTGAGCATGAGTGTCATGCGAGACGCGTGACAGCTGGTGAACCTGCATACAGCAACGATGGTAACACAGCGGCAAATAGCATTTGTGTCTGTTACAATTCTCATCTCACTGTGTTTGCTGTCACAACAAAAGAATGAGTAAGAAGCCCATCAAAAAAACAGGGGCAGACCTGGCATTTATTTGGAAAACACCATCAGGAAAGTTACTCAGTTACCAGAAACTCACAATCATTCAGCTCATAAACAGTGCTGTCTGAAAGTCCCTTTTATTGCTGAGAAGAGATTCGACATTCAAATCCACTATATTTCCTTACCATGTGGCTCTAGGAGAAGATCTCCTAATCGCTAATTTATACATTGTGGTTGTGCTAGCGATTCTTTCCAGAAAGTTAGGATGTTTGTGAGAGAACACAGTGGTGCAAGAGTGTGACCCGGGCACCATCGTAGACCCTGAGATGGGGTTATTTTTCCACAGTGAATGGCTGGACATTACTGGGGGAATCTTGCGACTTCTGCATAATTTTAATAATCCCTGCAAATGCAGCATATAAAATATGGGACATCAACACACTTGAACTACCATATTAGTGAAGATGAATAACAGTAAAAGTGGAAAGATAAATTTCACTTTATATATTGTTACTATAACAGCAAATAAAAAAAACAAACTGTATAGAGTCCAAACACAGAATATCCTTATGATGATACGTGACCCCCAATGTTAATATGAAACCTTCGTCCCTGTATACGACTCTACATTATGAGTCACCTACAGTACATCTCATAAATAACGGTCATATTTTATGTAGGTTAGTTAATGGTTTCAGTTCATTATTCAGTCATCTATCTTCCAACCACTTATCCTGGTCACGGTCATAAGGTTAGTCAATAAATCAATGCATATATTATTCATTTATAGCAGGGGACTTTATAGAATTAAAGATCAACGTTAAATCAAACATTTTCTATTTTGGGCCATTGGCTGATATGACAGCAAAATCAATGGAGAACTGGCTGACCAGTGTGGTTTGAGATATTATGATAAAATACCTTTTTTGAGTAATCAGCCTCAATCTGAGCCCAAGTGAATCACAGACCTTGCCACCTTAATATTTGCCTTTTGCAGCCTTATGGTATATTAGATATGTACAAATGGGGGCAGGAATGGCGCCAGCCCCATAAGAGTCGCATCTCTGAGGGCTGATTACGAAGACCACGATGAGTTTTGATGAGACCCCCTGCTGGCAGGTTCTACTGGAGCGCCCTACTCCCCGGAATCCAGCAAAGAACTGGCTTGGGAAAAGAATGGCCAGCAGACAGGCACGATGAGGCATCCACCTAGAAAAGCACCTGTGTTCTGTGGTCCCAGGAGGAGGGGGGGATGACAGCACAGGATGGGGGGGGTGATGCTCATGGTGATGCTATGTGTTGCTCATCCCCAGTGAGACAAGAGCTGGGCTGAGCGATGGTGACTGCTTGGGTCGGCCACAGGCAGGCCATGTGACACTCTGGCATTGTAGCTAGAGCTTAACAAATGTGTGAAGCGAAAGAGGTGGTGTTTAGCCAGGGGTGGTCGAAGGGGGGCAAAGGTGGAGTGACATAACAACTCAGAGACAATTTTCCACTGCACAGACACAGCAGAAAAGTGAGGCAACGCTGAAGTATTTGCATGGCATCTGCATGGTGGTAATTTAAAAACAGTCACAAATTATAGCTCATCCACACTGCTCCGTAAATAAATCTTATCTTGTGTTGAATCAGCACATCTACGTATTTAATCACTACTTCATAATACCTTAAATATTTATATGGCGATGACTCATGTGCTGCGCTGAGAATATCTCTGCGGGGCAGGAAGGCGTGGGAGCCGCGGGGGAGCGGCATGCATGGCTGCGCGGCGACCGTGGCCACGCCGCATTTCCTTCTTTCAAGAAACAGATCGGAGCGGCAGAGAGAAGAAAAAAAACTGTCTGAGGAAACGTGCACCCGCCCCCCCCCCCTAGCTGGCTGCCCACGGATCGCACCGATACGAGAGGTTAACCGTTCAAAGTGACACAACGGGGGTAGCCGGGTGCGTCTCCACGGAGACGGCTCAGTGCCACACTGCACCGAGATGAGGTGCCCGCCCCCCACCCTTTTGTGTCTTGTTTTAAGCAGATCCCCATCGATCAGCAGATAGGGGCAAGTGTAATTCTGGGCAGAATGTGGCGAAGTGCCTGGGTGGGATTTAGGCCCCACCTTGTCAAACAGCTGAGCACCCATGTTCCGCTGTGTGTGCACGCTGTGTGTGCATGCTGTGTGCTGGAGTTTTCAGCATCCTTTCCGAATAATAAGTTTGTGAAACACTGATATACTGGGAATATATGTTCATTGGTTTTCAGTTATGCATTTCAGGGGACCGAACGGCGATGCCACCTCATCTAAATCAACGTCAACTTCATAAAAGTGATATTTTCCACAAAAAAAAAAGCAATGGAGGCTAATATCAGTTTGTGTTTTATGGGCCAGGAGCAGACCCTAAACTAACCCCCTCCCCCCCCCAGACACACAGAGATATTCAGTCCACATCAATCCTCCAAGGCTCAGACCAAAATGATCCCTTAATGGTCTCTGAGACCCAAAGCCTCTTTGGTCACTCTGCAGAGGATTATGGGCCCTGTGCATTTTCCTAATTGTTACCAATAATGGCCAGTGTTTGTCCTAACTGCTCGGTTCTCTGTTTCCATGCCCACATTTCACCCACAAGGTCGATTTCATTCATTAAATGCCAGAACTGAGCCATAATATTTAGCCCTATAGCATTTAAAGAAAAAATATTTCAATTAATACATTTATAAGTTTCGCAACAGGCTTATTCTGTAAATGAATGCATTGGAATGCATATAAACATATATATTGACCAGACCCTTTGATTCTAACAAAATTATCAAGATGACTCTCCTAAATTTGACTTAGAAAGTGTACTTTAAAAAAAGACTGGCATAAAAGGTGAAAAAATTACCCTACCATAGTACTTGAAGTATCGATTTTATAACTTTAATGAGTTAATTTAGATGAATATATTAATTTTATAAATTAATTTAGCAAAATATTGTGCTATATACATTTAGAACATGCCCATTAGTTATAATGCTAGGTAAGTTAATTTTGATAAAAACTTTCTGCTAAACGTCAAATACTAGATGCAGCCTATTGTCTCAATAGTAGCATCTATCGGTGGCAATAGGAACTGCAGTTACACGGGCGGCATGTGCATTCAAGTGCAAAACACCGAAAACCGAAAACGCTACTGGCTCGTCACGCTGCTGACCCATTTAGCGAGGAGCTTGTGATCTTGTGTCAGACACACGATGTCGAGCTGGGCCGTGTCTTCTGCCCCGACCGGAAAGTCGTATAACTACTGCAGAAAATCCCCTCACCCGGGACATGACGTCAGTGAGCACAAAAACTCACACCTCGCAATATTACAGCGCTCACATGAAACATCACTCATCCGGGATACCACACATCATCGCCGCCCCAGTTATTACTGACATGCACCCCATGGTCGCTGGTTCGAATCCTTGGAGGTGTCTTGCTATAGTACTTAGCCTAAGTGAATTATCAGGATAAAGCCGTGTCAAACTACACGGAAATGTATATTATATTCTACACCAGAAAAACACACACGTTAGTACATGTAAGCAGTAAATTTCACGTACAGAGACGGTCTCATGGTTGCACGTGTGCGAGCTTCCCTTCCCAGCTACACAATTACCCAGTTTAATTAGCGGCATGTCATAGGTTAAGACAGAGCTTCCCATCAGAGATATATGTCCCCAGGCTGCTCCTTCGTCATGCAGGAAAGCCTGACTGCGTGTAATGACTCTGTTCTTTTCCACTAATTATCCTAAAGGCTTCATCTGAAGCATCCGCATGTTTGTCGATATGCGAACTTCACTCTGGCTCCGGCTCTGTGTTGGACGTCACTCAATGGCAGGTCACATGACGTAGAAGATCGTTGACAGCACAGCATTGACACTCTCCCATTAACGGCAGGGCTGCGGTCCATCCACGGTTACCCTAAGCCACGCCCACAGTCTCGCACCCACTCCAGCTTTCTTGTATTGTGCATAAAAAGCCCCTGTCCTTTTCTCCTCTCCTGACCAACTTCTTCAATCGAGCTCTGCTTTCCTTCGTATACGAGCCTTTCAACTAAAAGCTCACGCAGTCTGAACCTCGATTGTGTTAAATGAATTATTTATCCCCGAAGCCAGTGCGGATGAGTGTAATGTACAAGGCGCCGACTCCCATACGCGATCCCTTAATAATATTCTGCAACATCAAAACTGGATTTCCAACTGATCTGAGGTTTTTTTTTCACACAGACTGAAAATTCACCATCTGTTCTGAGCAGTTGAATATGATTTCAGTGCTTAACTTCAAACAAACCCGAGCAAACTCCTGTGATTCACTAAGAGTGGTGACAGATCCTCTTAAAATCCGCATCAAGTCGCCGCAATTCATCAGAACTGCGCCGAGCGGCGGACAGACGCATGGATGAGGTGCGTATTCCTGGGAGCACGTCCCGCAGATCGCAGTCAGTCACGATAAACTCTGTACTGTCTCAAACCCCTCCAGTACCGAGTCTCACTCCACTTCGCAAACTTCACAGGCACCATTTGGGATGCGATTTGCAATTCAAACGAGCCATAAAAGAACGCGGAGACGCAGAGCGTCGTGAAACTGTCAGTAAATTAAAGCGGCTGCTTGCGATTTCCTTCCACTGCTCGGATCAGAATTCCCCACCTCTTATAGGACGCAAAAACAGACCTGTAAATAAATTGTATCCATGCGGAAGAGGCAGCTAAGATGCAGATTGTTTTTTATTCTGATTGTGATTCTGATTTTGATTCCGATTCTTCACTAAAATACTTCAAAATGCATATATGGGATTTCTTGACTGATCAGGTTATGGAATTAGATCAATTCTAGCAAAGATAGAAAGGTTAAGATCTACCAGGTCAAACACTCTGGCTCACACTAAGTGACTAAGAAAATCACCTTTAATACAAGGCCACCACCCGCCGCGAGTAATTTCAGACCTTTGCGGCTTTCCCTCCACATTTACAGACTTCTTACTAAGCGATGGCCTGTTTAGTTCCTGGGGGCACAGGGGCCTGCACGAGAAACCGGCTGTTCCATAACTGGGAAAATGGTGCCAGTCCGAGACGCAGGAGCCCCGCCCGAGGCCGGGGTCCATCAGCATCCCGCTGAGCTCTCCCGAGCCGCCGTGGCTCGTTTGGAGCTCGTCACGTGGCTGTGTCAGGTGCGTGTGCCCGAGTACACGGCACGTTAGGTAAACGGGCCACACGGCTGCATGGGGGCGGGGGGTTGCTTTTTTAAGAAGTGGCTGGCCAGAGACCTTCCGTGCAATGGCCTGGGGCATTACTGGGGGGCACCCGGTACCTGTGTGGAAAACCTTGACCTTTCTGTCTTCTCTCCCTGTCTGGTGCAACAGTCGCCTGTGAAGATGGAGAAGAAAGAGGACAAGCCCCCCCCCCCCGTAACGCAGATGGGTCAGGTGATGCTCACAGTTGCGGCAGCTCTGCCCTCAGTTGATGGGGGGGGGGGGCAGCTCGTTCCCTGGTGTATGAAGTCGGGGGGCCTTCATAATCCTGTCTGTCAGGTGTCCACCTGTAACCCTGAACTCCATACGACCTGCCTCTAGCTAGCCCTTACCACCTCTTCTGAGGGTGTTCCTAAGGTGGGGGGGGGGGGCATCTCAGGGGAGAGCGAGGTCACATCACCCCTGCCTCGTTCATATCAATCATATTACACCGGCTCCTCGTTTGTGTTCCTGCGTTTGTGTCTGTCTTCCGTTCCACTTCCCCTACCTGGATAAACCCCCAGACCCCCTGCACAGTCACAGCCAGAAACTGCCAGCTTCAACACGGACTCCATCTGACTGCCAGTGAGCGCCCCCGATTCCAGGCATTCGCGTGCCATTCACCTGTTAGGATGTATGTTAGTAACCACCCCCCAAAATACACACACATACACCGCCAAGCACAGGGGCAGCCCTGGGCCGCATCACGCCCTCCCACATGGATGCACTCAGCCCACAGTTACACACTGTGGGCAGCACTGGTCATATCTCCGTAAGGGGCCAAAGGCGAGTTATCCAAAAATGCTTCCATTACTGTATCGTGGCATGATGCAACATTTTGCATAAATCCCACAATCCCACAGAGAGAAACAAGCATAACATAATCATTTCACAGGCAAATTAAATACATATGTGGGTGACTGCGTGATTCATCGTGTAAAGTGATGGGCTTGTTGGTTTGCTGTTTATTTCATAGGTGACACTGACCACAGGTCCCATAACCGCCACATGCAAACAGGACGTTTGAGGCACCCATCAGCTCAACTGAACACCTCACCCTTCAGAAAGTAAATCCCCAGCTCAACTAAACGTCACAGCGTTCACAATGTATCCCCTTAGGTCAACTGCATGCCACATCCTTTAGAACATAACCTCTCATCTGAAGTAAACATCACGCCCTACAGAAAATAACCTCCTGTTCAACTAAACGCCACATCCTACAGAAAGTAGACCCCCCCAGCTCAACTGAATGCCACACCCTACAGAAAGTAGCCCCCCAGCTCAACTGAACACCTCACCCTTCAGAATGTAATTCCCCAGCTCAACTAAACGTCACAGCATTCAGAATGTATCCCCTTAGGTCAACTGAATGCCACAACCTTTAGAACGTAAGCCCTCATCTGATCTGAACACCACACCCTACAGAAAGTAACCCCCCATTCAACGAAACACCATATCCATCAAAAAGTAATTCCCCAGCATTCAAAATGTGGCTTACATTTACAGTACTTAGCTGACAACCTTACCCAGAGTTACAATCTCCCTGGAGCAACTTGGGGTTAAGGGTGTTGCTCAAGGACTCACTGGGGATAGGTGGGATTTGAACTGGCAACCTGCTGGTTCATAACCTAGGCCTCATACCATTATTCCACCACCATTCCATGGATCCTCTCAGCTCAACTGAATGCCACACCCTACAGAAAGTAGCCCCCCAGCTCAACTGAACGTCACAGCGTTCAGAATGTATCCCCTCAGGTCAACTGAATGCTGCATCCAGCACACAGCAGCTCCTGTGGCAAGAAGAAAAAGGATACTACATAAAAATTTAACTAAATAAACTAAAACACTAAACACTCTGGCCCAGAAGTTCTTAATTGCAGCAGTACTTGTAGTAATAGTAAATATAGTATTTCATGCTCACCAAATAAAGCCCCGAGGGGTGATAGAACCCCATTTTCACATTTGCTGTATTGATCTATTTTCACAGCACCATCCTTATTAAGGAGGATGAAAAACTCCTACGAGCCTCACCAGCAGCCAGAAAGCCGGCTGTCATCAGCACAGGCCCCAGGCGGTGGTGCCGTGATGACTCACTACAGGCCAAATCGGTAAGGAGCGCGGAACACAAACTGCACTGGCTCAAGAACGGTTCTAATTATCCGGTGCCGCTACCCAACACAGGCCCAACACACCCCTGTGCCTCGGAGACCTGATTCTGCGTAAAGCATTTAGCCGACATGGTCTTCATCCAACACTAGGGACCATCGAGGAAGAGTATGAACTCTAGGTTTTGTAGGAAGAGAGATACTAGCCAGACATCCAGAGGTCTTCTGGATCAGTTTCATTAGCTTGCTGCTCAGACTTGTAGTGCTACCAGATCGGCAGTAGGGGGAGTATTGAGTTATTCCTTCAATTGTCTGTTTTCATAACACCAGAAACCATTTCATGCGCTTGCCAGACGCCACGGTCTCACCTTTGGTACCGGAAAAAACCTCAACTGGCTTGTTTTCATGAAGTAAGTTACAGGTAGCGAGCGTGTCGATAAAATCAGAAATATACGTGTTCCTTGTGCTTTTTTTCGGCTCCTGGTTGGCATTAGGTTGTCTTAAAAGACGGTAGAAGATGCAGAAGGTATTACTCATGGTAGTGCAGCCCTGTCGTCAGAAAAAAAACGTACAGAGGCCCCACGGAAACACAGATAAAAGACTTGAGATTTTATTTTCCATGAAGGCAGCTCATGTGACGTCACTGAGGTTTCAGGTCGGTCACGCAAACGTTGAACTCGGCGCACTGTTTCGCATCAAAATGTAGCGGTTGTGGCACCGCGCTCGTGGCTGTCTTCAGGAGCATGCAGCTTCGCCGTGAAAATGCCCCCTTTTCAAGCCATTCTTCTGTGTCCAGGTCAGAACGAAGAGGCTGTAAACACCCCCTCTGTGCACTTTCGGCCCTTCTGAGACACAGTACACCTTTAACATTTCCTTGAATGCTGAGTGAAACCCATTAGTTCCTGTAAAACCTTAACCGCACCAACATTTCACAAGAGGAGGGACAGAGCTGAACAGACTCGGAAACAGAAAATACCATGGCGAAAAGCAAAACCAGGTGACGTGACATCTCTGCCCCGGCTCCCAGTACAATGTTTCCTTCAACGTATTTTACATTTTGTTTAAACATTTTCCGAAAAATCCTTGCAAGGAAAAAAAATTGCATGCATACATTCTGATAACGAGTGGTAACCTTTACTTTCCTGTTTTAGTGTCGTGGCCTGAAAGTCGGTTTAACGACTCGGGTGTTGTAGAAATTTCCTACCCTACTTCCCTGAGGTGATGGCTCTGTAGCACGTAGACCCAGCCCGTGGCCAGTCACAGTCCGCGCCCCTAATGGGACAAGTGCATTCCAAGGATGGCCATTAGGGATTCATTAATTGCGTGTTAATAGACTGCGTAGTACACCTGACAAAGCCTGCTGACAAGAGGGGTGAGGCCCTCGGGGCGTCTTGAAAATCCAGTCCCCCTAATCCAAGGTGAAGAGCTGTCCATCTCCATTTCACACTCCCTCACTCTCTTTCTCAGTCTCTCATTCTTTTTTCCGTCTCCCGACGCCGACCAAAAGGGCAATTAACCAAACCTTCCTCTGCAGCGCGGCAGCCCTCTCCTTACTCCATCTGAAGCTGGCACAGAAAGTCAAGGCCGATTAGTATATCCCTAACTGCACCGTCCAATAACTGGCCACATTAACTAGGCGGATGACACCCAAGCACTCATGCAGAGCCCTCATTTCCTATCGATTACAGCAATCAATAGGAGACGGACGCAGAACCTTAATTACCAGGGAGTCCCAGACCAGGACGGCCAGCAAGCCAGCTCCCCTCCCTAGGAGAGACATTGGATCTGCGTGAACTCCCTCACATCAAAGCCTCACCAGGGAGATCCTGCACTTTTATGTGGGTGCGTACATTAAAAAAAAAAAAAATGAAATAATGAATAACTTAAAGCTCCCTTCAAAAATGGACAAAAATAACTCACTCTGGCATTGCTGAGCTATGAATTTACCTGACCCAGTAACACGTCTGCACGGTAAAAGCGCATTTGACCATTTCCCGCTGCTGGTCCACAAGCAGACGTTGACCTCCCTCATCTGTCTTGACCTCACAATGTGCCGCGTGCTGTAACGGACATTCAACAGGTCACACGGGGGGTTTCCCTCAAAAGCCCAGCATGTAAGGGCTTGGAGTGGTGACCTTATGGGGGAGGTCTTCTAAATAAATAAATGCAAAATTTAAATGTAGGTCGACCTCATTTGTAGAAAAGACTTCTATAGTTATTCAGCGTAAAAGTATAGAAGACTAATTTAAAAAGCCAGTGGGGTGTCCACGGACTGAAATAACCACATGCAGGTATGTTTCTTTGCCAGCCCCCATCCCATGGTGCAGTAAAGACGCTGTAAAAGAAGCAACTCCAGACGGGAAAAGTAATTCTGCGGGTGTAATTACAGCTCTCTGGGGAACAAACAGCCCCACGATAAAGGTGCTGCTGATTCATAGCCGGTTTGCGTTAAACACGCCGGCTTAGTGTCTCCCGCTGGAGTTAACATTAACATAAACGTAGATGCATCTAGACTGAAACTCTAATGTGAAGATGAGACTTGCTCCTGCTAGCCTTGCAGGGCGCGCCGGGCGGTAGGGAGCGGGGTGCCTCCTCTGCCTGCAAAACTGCAACAAAAAAAAGTCTTTGCAGATTCCGGTTTCTGAAAGTCTGCTCTACTTCACGGCAGCCTTTCCTCAGCCAGCACACTCAGAAAAAAAGAAAAAGAATAAAAAAAAAAATGAGAGATCTCTATCTGTGGTTTAGGAGTGCAGATACAATTGCAAATCACTATCTCAGTTTACATTCCGGGTGTTCCCGCCCCATTTGTTGTTTTTTTTTTTTTAGAAATCCTTAGATGCGTAGTAACAGTAGGAGGATTTTACAGAATTACCCTGGTCTGTGACAAAACAACGTAACTGTTAAGTCATATTGCAATGGGTATCTCACTGACGTTCCCTGAACGCATGAAGCATGCCGTGAGCATTGCAGAGGTTCTGATGTTCTGACCCTCCCTCCCCGGCCTAGGAACTGTAAACAGGGACCTTGTTTCTGTAGTCCCACCCCCCAACACAGGTATCAGGTCTGTGTGCCTGAATTTCCCCACAAGTCCTTGGGGATTCTCAGGTGTCCCAACAATAGTGGGATCCCTCAGCGCCCTTGGAGGGGGCCGATTCCTTCACATCTCCCCCAAGGCATACCACCCAAACCGCTCCCGACGGCCAGCCAACTACCGACGGCTTCCCCGCCGATCCGGTACGGCCGCAGGGGCCCTCAGGACACGATCGTGTCACATGGAGCCTCCCGGCCCGCCCCTCCCCCCGCCTGGTGGCAAACGACCACCAGCTGGCCGCGCCCCGCTCCTCAGATGGTCCAAGACGTGACACTTACGATGCTAAGACAAATATATGCGGCGACATCAAAGTCTGAACATTACACGGAGTCGCAGGTTCATGGGAAATATGGTGCGTATCACATCGGCAGTCAATTCACCTTGAGGGCTAACAGATTACATGTAAGTAATGCTCTTCCACTGCACAGCTTCTCCGTGCAGCACGCTTACTAATGAGACGTCGGACACATGACGGCACTCATTATTTCCGAATAGCACCATGTGCTCAAGGTGACCTATTCGCCGTTTATAAACATTCCGGCTCCCTTCTCTGGATTTCAGTCTTTTCACATTTTGACATTTAACGCCACGACAGGACGCATGAAAGAGGAAGACCTTGGTCTGCTGTTGCGAAAAGATAACTGTGGACGCATTTTCTTTTTCTACATTCCTCAAAGGCATTTTTTTTCCTCCCCGAGCTTTGAGAAATAGGTTTCAGGATAACGAACCAGCAGGCACAAAAGGAATATAATTACCATATCTTAGAAATTCATTGTACTATCAGTTTCACCAAAGGGTCTGTGATATCACTTGCACCACACGCTGTCCTCTGCTCTTCATAATTCAATAAATTACTCTACGCTCATTAACGACATCATTGGCAGGAAGCTCAGTTTATAACGTATATCACCCTTCCCACCGAAAAGTGCATTATTAGGTTTATTAACAAGACTCTGGTACTAATTACAGGTTTAGAAACAATGAATACTGAGCAGCATCTGATCAGTAAAAGCAAATTCGTTCGTTGGAACTGGATGATAGCTCTAAGGTCAATGCGCCAAGAGCCAGATGACGGGCGTGTCTCCCCGAGGCTGTACCTGGACGTGTGATTTCGACCTAAGATGCTTTCTCATAAACAGAGACATCAGAGAGCTGCCCTATACCCAGTAACCTGAAGACGGTCTTCTCATGTTATCTCCCAGGCTATGAGGGGAATTCTCCTTCCACGGTCTGATAGGAGAAGAGTGGGGGGGCAGTATTTACCAAGGCCAGTCCGGGAATAGCGCAGGGATGGAGCTCTCTGCTGTTCCCCCCCCCCCCTCCCCCCACACTTAGGACTCCACATTGACCGCCTGGCCTGGCCTGGCCTACCCAGAACGCCATGAATTATTTAGGTGAATTTTACAGTGACTGCACCCTAGGACCCAAAGCCCCTGTCACAGATGTCATCTCCTAATCCAAGGAAGGGGAACGAGCCACCTTGCATTGGCCTGGTCTCCCGGACAGCCCCAAGCAGGGACAAGCCCGACAAGGAGAGAGTTAGGGCATGACCAGCCCAATCTTAAGTCTGGAAGTGCTGAAGAAAACATCTAGGTGTCCGAATAACGAAGGAACCAGCGATGGCTGAAGAGTCAACGGGTTTCGCCCGTGATTCTGCTCAACTTCCCCCGCTTAAAGAGAACTCGACTGCCCCATTACACCATATAGTGATGGAAGCATTAAATATTTAAAAGCAGAAGCATTTTCAGTTTCATAAATGAAAGAAAAACAACATGTTCTCAGGTCTGCCTGCCCCACGTGCACGCGCCAGTATGTGATTTGCACACGTGGTTCTGGCCTCTCCGGTCAAAATTTTGCACCCTCTCCCACCCCAGGTCCCTGCAAAAGGACACAGTGGATGTAATGAAGTGAAAGTTGGAATGTGTCTGAGATGCCGGTCTGTATTGACCGCAGGGGGCGTCATAGGCTATAGGATAGCCTTATCACACCCCACCCCCCACCGTCACGGAATCAAAAAAAGCATGATAATTGGATTTCATTCATCTATATTTGCTGGCATGGTCTCCCAGAACTCTTGAAGAGAATTGTTAGAATCAATCAAGCGCTTTGAGCGCCAAGTGCATCGCTTTGTGGGTTACTTGTCAAATTTTACGCGAAAACTTAACGGACTTCGGACTGAATTGTTCTTAACTAATAAAGGGTTGTCTTAGACTGACGACCTTTCTGCGTAATCTTTCAAAATGCAATAAATGATTGGATGCAAAATAGAAATACTAGTTATTAAAACAACGGAGCACATAACACCGGCACCGGGAAAAGACGCGCATCAGGCGATATTTCACATTGTTTGAACGCTGGGACGTAGCGGTAAATCGCTTATACATCATAAATTATAAGACATAATTATTTCCCGAGTTAAATACGCAGCAAAGCCGTTATTCGCATTGGTGTCATTTTACCATTAAAGTCTCCAGCACATTAGAAAGCAGATTAGATGGAGCTATTCTTGACAATTACTTACCTTGCATCCCATTCGTCTTCTTTCTAATTTTGTTATAGCGTTTCTGAATTTGCTGGCTGTTTGTCGGTTATGTAAAACTGCTGAATTTTTACATTAAATATATTTAATTTTGAGTTGCTCTACATCTGAGAGTTTTACATGATCGTGATCAGTGGAAGCCGGGGAGTGTTTAAAATTATATAAGTGCTTTTTCACATGCACGTTTGCATACTCTTCCCACATGTGCGGGTTCATGGAGATAACAAAAAACTGTCTGTTTCGCATGTAATTAAATTTAACAGCTGTATACGCAGATAAAAATAAAATAATTAACATAAACTCTACAGCTGTAGTTTTTACAGTCGGTGTATGAGAGAAGGAAAGCATGAGTGCGCTGAATGATAGAAAAATACCTGCTTTGGATGGAGACACACTTACTTAAAGGTTCTTCGGGGATCAGGAAGAGCAGAGACCCCCGGCATGCCGTTCATTTTCCGTGCTCGACTTGCCGTTTCTCTCTAATCTCACCATCCTCATCGTCTTCAGTAATTGCAAAGTAGTTGCGAAAGCCACTGCAGTTCATGTGCGGCGGCGGTGCCGCCTCCCTGCTGCTGCTGCATGCTGCATGCTCCCGCACGCCTCCCCGTGTAATGCAAAGACCCGAGACTCTCCCCTCGTCTCTTCTGGGCTGGCTTCCGACGCCTCCCGGCTAAGCGCATCCTGGCGCCCTCTAGCGGCAACATGGGGAGCCGTCTAATAGTGCTTAATTGATGACCCATAAATGAACAAAACTGAGCATCACCTGTTTTGAATTAACGTGGTCTAAATTACATGAATGTATGCATAAATTGTTTTTCTGGGTACAATAAATTAAAACGTGACACTTTCAATGGGAAAGTATTCTCAACTTGTGCTTAAATTTTCATGCAGGTTTGCGGGTTACCATATGCTAACTGGGTTAAAACATGACACAATGACATAACTGCCAGTTACCTTTTATGGCGTCATCGCCTACTTGGGAAGCAGCGTTGACATGCTAATTGACCCTTGGCATCTGTATGAATGCAAGACAGGTATGTGAAAAATATGCCTACTGAAATACAATAACACCTGGAATTAGTCATAGAAGAACATCTGTTTACCCAAAGCCACAGTATATATGTGTACCGTTTTGCCCTCGTGCTCTTTATACGTTTCTATTTTTATTTATCTTAGTTTGCAGTTTGTACAATCTGCGTACAATGGTTTGAGTGCCCCCTGCTTTAGGAGACTGAGTAGGAGACTGAGTTCAACCTTTACTTTAAAATCCTTATTATGCTTGGCATCATATGTCTGTACATACGATGAATGTTTGATCCAAACCCTATGCTGTGGCTGACCCTTTTTTATAACATTGAGAAAAAACACATGGCCCATTTTCCACTTTGGTGTTACAGCATTTATACACACACACACACACACATATATATATATATATATATATATATATACATACACACACACACAACCCCAGAAAAAATTAAAAGACCACAGCAAAATAAAAAAAAAAACCTGCATTTTTATATCCTGGTTCTGCTGGCTACACTGAGTGGCAGGTTGCTTCCAGGAAACCACGTTTCTAACGTCTCTAAGAACAATGTGAAGCAGGACACACTGGGAATGACCAGAAACCAGCCAGGTAATGGGCAGAGGTGACTTTCTACTGCCAGAGATGACCGTCACCTTATCCAGCAGTGCCTCATGAATCGGAGGATGACATGACCTTCATAAGGAATGAGAAACATTAAGTGGTGTGAAGTGCACTGCTTGGACAGTTAGTATCAGGCTCCTATAAGCATGACAGAAGTCCCATAAAGCAAGTAAGACGCACTTCAGAGAAACAGAGAAAAATTAGGCTGCAATCTGCAAAAAGGTTATATTTTACACAGACACATAATCATAAATTGAGAAATGAGTGAAACCAAAAATTGTGCTGTGGTCTCTTAATTTTTTCCGGGGCTGTATATATTGATTATTATTTTTAATAATAATGATTATTATTATAATTAATGGTTGTTATTAATAATTATTATTATTATTATTATTATTTTTTATCTAAATTATTATATAAATATAAACATGTACATACAAAGGAAAATTTGTGCAGAGAATTACTATCAGTTGCCTGATTAACAAACCATATTTTTATGATATCATTAGATGTCACAGGTAGGTGTTAAAGGACACACTTAAAAGGACATTTGTTATGGTTCGGCATGGCAGAAGGACAGATGATCCACGTAGTGGCTCCATTTGTTATGGTGCGGCATGGCAGAAGGAGAGATGATCCCGAAAGTGGCTCCATTTGTTGTGGTGCAGCATGGCAGAAGGAAAAATGATCCCCGTAGTGGCTCCATTTGTTATGGTGCGGCATGGCAGAAGGAGAGATGATCCACATAGTGGCTCCATTTGTTATGATGCGGCATGGCAGAAGGAGAGATGATCCCCGTAGTGGCTCCATTTGTTATGGTGCGGCATGGCAGAAGGAGAGATGATCCCCGTAGTGGCTCCATTTGTTATGCTGCGGCATGGCAGGAGAAGAGATGATCCACGTAGTGGCTCCATTTGTTATGCTGCGGCATGGCAGGAGGAGAGATGATCCACGTAGTGGCTCCAAGCTAAGCAGGGTACAAAATACAAAACAGAATAGGGAACAAACTACACAACAGAACAGGAACCGGAACCAAACTACACAGGGAAACAACAGAGCAACCATGGTGGGAAACAGCCACAGTGAACCAACAGGTAACAGAAGGTGATTAATCATTATGGTTGACGCACCACAGCACGCAACAACGAAATGTGTCCTCTGCTTTTAACCCATGTGACACTGTGACACAGCAGGGGGCAGCTACGTGAGCGCCTGGGGAGCAGTGCTTGGGGACGGTACCTTGCTCAGGGTACCTCAGCGGTACTTGCAAGTCGGGGACTCAAACTGGCAATCTTTCGAATATACGGTTGCATCCCTAACCATTACACCACCTGCCTGCCCCAAAACTTACAGCCTAACCACCTGTTGAGGTATTTTCTGCTTGTGGGTAGAAGCTGTTGCAGAGGCTGAAAAATAGGGCTCAACCATTCAGCAATACAACCACCAGGCTGCTGCCGGAACCCGGGATCGAACCAGGGACCTTTAGATCTTCAGTCTAACGCTCTCCCAACTGAGCTATTCCGGCAATAGGCTTCCCCTACCTCCGCCCTCGCCAGTGAGGCATTTGCAAAAGTAGGTATTTACATACATCACTGTCAAGACATAACACCGGACAGGTGAGAGCCATACCACCAGTAACCATCAGCAGAGGCACAGGACAATAAGAAATAAGAGGAATACATTACAATTAACAAGCACAGGGAACTAGGCAGCATTACCAAACACAGAGGCTAACACTAGAAAAAGACTACAAACATGGGACAAGCAAAGCAAACCAAAACAGGGACACAAAGTAAAATCACAGCAGAAACAAGGAAAAACCAAAGGCTTAGGATAAAATAAAACCAAGAAAACAAACTAAGGCTAAGCAGGCCTCATCTCAGCCTCAAACACTCAACTGAAGGGGTGTCAGCTTCAGAGCCACTCACTCAACCCATTCATTTACACAGCAGCCCAGGGAGCAGTGAAACACTTGAGGGACTAGGGATTCAAGACGGCTGCTGGCCAAACCGGCACAAATGAATGGGACAGGGCCAGACGGGCACAAACGAATAGGACAGGGCTAGACGGGCACAAACGAATGGGACAGGGCCAGACAGGCATAAACGAATGGGAAAGGACCAGACAGGCACAAACGGATGGGACAGGGCCAGACGGGCATAAATGAACGGGACAGGACCAGACAGGCATAAACGAATGGGACAGGGCCAGAAGGGCACAAACGGACGGAACAGGGCCAGATGGGCACAAACGGATGGGACAGGGCTAGACGGGCACAAACGAATGGGATAGGGCCAGATTGGCACAAACGGATGGGACAGGGCTAGACGGGCACAAACGAATGGGATAGGGCCAGATGGGCACAAACCGATGGGACAGAGCTAGACGGACATTGACCCTGACATTATTACCAAAACAAACCTAAGCTAAATAATGTTTATCATCAGAAAATGCCATATTCATATAGAGTAGTATTTCCCAACCCAGCCCCCGGGCGCCCCCACATTTTTGCTCCCTCTGCTAAACATGGTCCTAAAAGACCAGATTTGGAAACACTAGTTAGAGGCAAGCACTGACATGGTTTGTCACTGGCAACGTACAAAGTTAACGTTCTGATATAAAAATATGCATTTAAAACTCAATTACTGCTAATGCATAAAACAACAATATATCAAAACTAGGGCCGATACTAATCAGTGATATGTACAGTAATGCGGGGCATGGATAATGGTCCATAATGAAGCTCTCTGAAAAACAAAATACCAAACAGAAAAAACATGAGATCACAAGGGCTTGAAACAAAGGCAGGTAGATAACACTGGAACTAACTAGAACTGAGAGAAGAGGGAAGGGATGTACAGTAAAGGGCATCAACAAGGAACAGAGGCAAACACACTCACCTACAACACACCTACAAAAACAGACAGAGGAACACAGGATGGGTAGACAGACCTATATCTATATGCGTACAAAAGAAGGGACCTGTGTGGGTTATTAACACTGAACCAAACATTAGGGACTCAAACAACCAGGAAATAAAAGGAACTCAAGATATAGCTACACAGCTGGACACAAGCAGGGTAACTAAGAACAAAGACGTTAAAGGCATGGACTAAACTAGGGTACGTAAACACAAAGATCATGATTAACGTGGGGTAGCCCCACGTTAAGAGTTTAAAGAACAGGATGGCCAGCGACACCTGCTGGCCAAACTGGGAAACAACAAACAGACATACTGTATGTGTTTTTCTCAAAAGGTGAGTCCTTGCAAAATTATTATTAAATTGTCCTCCTAAATCTCAACTGTCTCCTTACTTCGAAGACTAAAGGGCCTCACAAGTACAGCAAATCCTCAAAACACGTGACTATTGAGAAAAGTTTTTCGGACCTCACTACTTCAGACTTAATTTTATAAAAATCTGTGGATGCAATAGAAAGGAAAGTGTTGAATTTTGCTTGGTTATTCATAGTAATGTTTAGAGCTGGGCAGGGCTTAAGAGTGTCGTGAAGGAATACGAGTTTAAGATGTTTCATCAAATGTTAGTTGTAAATATGATTTTGTAAATTAACATACATAGGATCCAGATGTAAGGGTAAAATTACGCATATATCTCTATTGTGATTTTTATTAATGGTTTTATCGATCTAGTGGAAGCTTATTGTAGTGATGATGCTTGAGAAAATGCACTTTAAAAAGCAAACATGGTCAAACAGCCTTAAAATGACAATGCGGTATGGACGACTACGATAAGTGAAGGCTTTTCAAAGGCTTTTATTTAGGCACAATGATGTAATCAGAAGTGAAGTGTTCCCTCAGTCTGCTAGCAAATGTGTAAAAGATTTATCACGCCTCTTCAACTTAGGGGAGGGCGTGGAAGCTGGCAGGGGACTGAAAGAAAGGCTTTTAGGGGGTTCCATAATGAATCAAGACGGACGGGGGTGGAGAGGGTGGGAATTTAGAAAGAAAAACGGGGTGTCAGGGTCAAAGAAAACGAGGGATACGATCGGTCTGCTTTATGTACAAAATGCACGTTTTCTGCAACTGTCCCACATAGTCCTCTTATCGTTTCAAATCATGTGTCGTTGCAATTTTAACTCAAGATTTAAGTAAAGATGCCGTATCCATTGTCGACTTCATCCCATATAATCACTTAAGATACACTTAAAAACAATATTCGCCGTATTGATTTTATTGCCGCTCATGGCTAAGTGGCTGGCGTTCACGACGAAAGCTGAAGACCGCAAAACGTCACGATGCGCTGCAAGGTGCAGTAAGACAATGTCCAGCAGATGGCGCTTAAATCTCGCCTTAAAACAGTATGACGAAGACTCCGACACAATTAGATCTCCTTTACGTAAAAGAACAACAAACAATAACCAGTAACATGGAGAAACTTATTGTAAAGTAAATGCAAGTATTTTTAGGTTAAACGGATTTTTTTTTAAAATCCATACTAAAGTAAAAAATATTTAGTAAAATAGATAGTTTCCAACTTGATACCGTCTATTGAAAAAGTGCATATTTATATATGTATGTAGTGAGCCTATTAATTGGTTGTTATGTGAAAGTATCCAATGCACGTTTTAACAAGGTGCTTCATCGCTAAGACTTCAGTGTCCCCGAGTACAAACCGCGCAAACCGATGCCGGAGCCGCCGAAAGAGGAGGTGAGCGCTTCTCGGGCGCCTATAATACCCGCCCCCTCTGCTCCAGCACGCCAGTCAGGGCGAGCACGCCGCAAACAGCCGGGTCCCCGCACACAAAGCGAGGCTCAGGGCTTCCCCTTGTTTAACTCCCCTTCTCCGCCCTCCCCCCAAAAAGCATGGAAGACCAGCTTTCGCGGCGTCCCATTCCTGCCGCCGCCGCACACTGAAGCGGTCCTGTCATGCTAGGAAGGGGCCCCGTGATATTCGCTATTTAAGACAGAAATATTTGGATCTTTGTCTCGCGGAGCGCCTGTTCTGATTTTTATAAATACAATGGGCTGCTGCGGGGGACGCTGCACGTTGATTTTCCTCTGCACTTTCCAGCTGGTGAGTTTTCCCAATTTACAAGTTGTGTATCACTTGGGTCTCTTTTTATACAGATGGACATCTTGAGTTTGTAGAGGAAACACTGTAGTCGTCATGTTATCAGGTATGGCTCTTTTTTAATAGCAGCGACTGTACGGATGTTAATGCTAATGACCTGCGCTTTGCTTTTGCGACACTATAGTGACAATGTGCATGCACCTTAAATCCCTGCCTTTAGCCGAGCTTCTCTGCGCGCTTTGCGCTCGGTCTCGGCGCGGACGTGATCCCGCTGTAAATGCCGCTAACCGGCAGGGGTCGCTCGTTCCCCCCGCCTGTCATCGCGTCTCTACTTTATAAGCATTTAACCGACTGCCGAGTTACTTCTGTCAGAGGCTCGTGAATTTATCGCCGTTTGGTAGTAAAACGAATCGATTTTTTTTCTAAAATTACCCTGCCGTGTCAGGTCGGGATCTAAGCTCCTGAAATGGCTTCTGAGGCACCGTGCTGTTGTTCTCTGGTGACTTTCATCATCCCTGCACGCTGGAGGGTATATATCTCATTGGCACCCGTCTAGTTCCATATTCCTTATTATTTTATCCCCTTGTTCTGCCGCAGTGACTTTTGGTGTTGGGTCATCAACATGTATACATGTTAGCCCGACTGCAGTCAGTGTAAGTGGGGATCGGGGGGGGGGGTCCTCCGACCCCCGCTGCGCGCTCACCTTATGTCTGCGAAAGGCCAGTGGACCAGAAATGATCGCACCCACCGCTCCCATTGTCCTCATTCACACGACGCAAAATTTACCCACCCAGTCCCGGAGCGTTTACTGCTTCTCGGATACAGCCTGGTGGAGTAATGACTTGGGGTGCCGGGGTTGGGGGGGGGGGGTAATTTTATTGCGAATACGAAGCGTCGTCCCAGGCAACACACCCACAAAAGCCTGCAAGGGCTGAAATGCCATCGCCATGTCCTGGTAGCGAAATGGTCTTGCTTGTCCAAACCCATCTAAGAAACAATAGCCGGATTCAGAAGTTTGTCTTCTTAAAATTCACCAGGGGATCGCTGTCAAAACAACAGACTTATCTGTCTGGAATAAAACGTGAACGGTGCAAGATCAGACTATATTAGACAATAGTAAAGGCATAACTCACCCCCTCTATTCTCTATTAAATGCGTTTTATGCTTGTCTTACCACTATTTCCCCCCCCCCCCCCAACACTCACAGACTTCTCACGGTGTAAATGGCTGTATTGTTGCATTAAAGCCTCAACGCCACCATAATGGTTTTCGAATATTATTTATTGCGTCGGGAAAATGCCAACAGGAACTAATGTGCGCGCCTGACCTGAGCGCGCGGCTGCGCGTGGTTCCAGCTGCGACCCGTGCATTATAATGGGGTGGGTCTTATTTGTTTGGTCCTTTTGTGTGCTGGTAAGAAATGAGGGGGGGGGGGCGTCTTGTTGGTGAATTGGTTTGTCAGCTTGTTTATTGGATGGATTTGGCAGTACTGTAGCTAGCAGTGAGTCGTGACTGCAGTGTTAGCCGGTGACTGTAAAGAGTTTGATGGAAGTCGTTGCAGCTGGCTCACCTTCTGTGTGGGTAATGACCAGGGGCCGTCCTTGTCATATGAGTTCTCCTCCCCTTTCCGAATTGCCTGAAGGACATGTCAGGAATATACACACACCTCCCCTCCACCCCAGCATCCTTTTCCCCACGCCTTTAACAGTAATAAGGTGGTTATGTTGTCAGATGTTTTCGTTCTGACACACTTGTGGATGGATGGATAGATATGTTATTAATCCTGAAACTGCACTTTTACAGTAGGGCAACCCACATTTAGATAGTGGAAAACAATATTTAGACTTCATTAGACGGTAATGATAAATAATAAATGACGATGCACAGTAATAGTGCAAAGAATGCCAGGGAAAGTATTGCCGGGCACAGAAATAAATTGTGTTGTTGGAGTCCTGCGGCTTTTATTATGTCGTTTTGAGTGAACGGCATCAGGGCATAAAGTGTGTGCCGCAGTTATGGTTTTACCATCACAATAGGCTGGCCTGGAATTTTCCGGAAGGAATGTGGGGGGGGTTCAGAAAAGCCAGAAAGTTGGGGGGAGTATCTCTGGTGACGCGGGTGGGGGTTTTGCTCAGTTTAGGTGCGTTGAGGGGGGGGCTGTGTAAAGCTGTAGACCAGCCAGATGAGGTCTCCTTGCTATTTCTTGTTTACAGGCTGAGTTACCCTGTCAGTGCAGGAGAGAGTCAGGGGACGATGGGATAGTGTGGCCTGTCGCTTCTCACTTACCTAGGGTCTAATCCTCTTCATCTGAAATGCTTCAGGCTTGACTCGGTTTGTGTAAGTGTGATGTACCAGTATCACTAATACCCCGTTGATATCCGGTCTTATCCCGCAGACTTCATGCCACACAGAGACTCGGCTGTGGCAGCGAGCTAGCAAACCCAGTGGGCACCTGTTTGGCAAGTGGGCTCGGCCTGAGGAATGTGTTTCTATGGCGCAGAGGACGCGCCGGCGGGTTGGGGGGGCTGGGGCTGATCACCCCACTGCAGCACTCTGTAAAACACCTGTTTCTGTAACTTATCAGCATTTCGGGGGGTGACATTGGTCAGTAGCTTTATTACAGTGTCTCAGTGGGAGCATAAGCGGTTTTAACATGAATAATGCTCCTAGTTTTCTTCCTCTTGCTTATCCCCCTGAGGAATCTCCACGGTGACCTCTTACACGCCTCAAGCATTTATTTCTGTGATGATGGATTTATGTCTGTGTACATACATGTCATGTCACTAAATCTAAACCACTTTCTGCAGTACTGCAGAGCGTCCATACACAGGGACACAAACAACTTCCTCCTGTTCTGTAACAAGGGTCTGATATGGAGGTGGTTTGGTTCAGCAGGTGAGGACTCTATGTCCAAAATCAGAAGGTCATTGGTTCAAGTCCTGTTGGCCTAGGATAGGATTGGTTGCTTGGTTTGGGTTCTTATGATCTCTTAGTAGCAGAATCCCTGGGCTGTTTAAAGGAACATTTTTCGCCATTTCGGGAAATGCGTCGACAGACAGTCACTCCTCGTCACCACTTTCAAAACCTCCGACAGACCCAAGAAAAACAGGAGGAAAGAATACTCTCCTTTTTTTTCTTAAAATCCCTTTACGGGGCACTAGGCAGGGCAGCCCCTGCCCAGGGTGTCAGGAAACATTCATACAGTCACACACTTTGGGTAAATTTTAAGACACCAGTACACCTGAGCGTATGTGTTAAGAAGCCAAGGACTATGAAACCCTAACACAGGTGTGGTCCGGGTGGGATCAGAGCCCATAAGCCTGCTGGTGTGGGGCTACAGTTCTGCCCACTGTGCCGTTCTAAAGTCCCATTGTCTTGAGCTTTAAATTTGTTAATTTAACTCTGTTGGGCGATGGTGTTTGGCTAAGCAGGTTAGGCCTCTGTGCTGGTGATTGGAAGGTTGCTTGAGTCTCTTGCTTGGCAGCATGGCCATATCTCTTTTGGGTCCTTGACCAAGGCCCTTAACCCCCCCGAAAAATACCCCAGGGGTGCTGAATGGACAGCTGACCCTGTGCTCAGACCCCAAAGCTCTCACACTGTGTGTGTGTCTTTAAAACGGAGAGCATGATGGGAGATGTGAAAACTAACACATTCCAATGTACCTGGACTTCTTCAAATGGATCTTCATTTCATTTCAAAGGGGGGTGTGTGTGCCTGTGTGTTTGTGTGAGTCTGTGCACATTGTTGGATGTTGAGGCCCGTGGAAACGGGGCCACACCATTCAGTGGGTCGGCGACAGTTTGGACGGCGAGTCAAGCTGAGCTGAATAACGTGATTGATGATTCGGCTCCTTTAATTAGACACGGCGGCTTTGTCCGGCCTGAAAGACAAAGCGGAAGCCACCGTGGGTCTGGAGTAATGAGGCTGAAGCAGGGAGGAGGCGCGCGGGCCTGGGGACGGCTCGTGGTCAGGCTGGTGGGGTCACGCACACACACACACACACACGCGTGGCACTCAGTCTAAGGGCTGAAGTCGGTCCATTTTGTGTGCGGTTTTTATAGAGAATGAGTCTGGACCGGCAACTCTGCTGGAAGGATTTTTTTGGGTTGGGAACAAGCCACAGTGCACGGCTGACCTGCATCAGTCTGTCAGATGTCTAATTCGCACGGTGTGTTTTTCAAAGTGCTTTATGGTGATCTTGCTGTAATTTTTCCAGAGAGCCCTAAAACGAGTAATGGGGGGGGGGGGTGGCTAAAATCCGAATGTGGAAAAAGTGAAATCTGTTCCCAGGCCTTTCGGCGGTGGTGATCCAGTACTAAATAATGTCTGTAGAAGTATGGAAGACACAGCTGTCAGTGGCTGAGGTTTTATTATGGTTTGTGTGTTGGCATCCGAGCCAGGGGCTGTAATATCCCTGGGATACGTGTGTTGACATTTCGGATTGTATGGTCGTATTGTGGATAGTGACCATCGGGGGGAACACTAGTTGAAATTGTACTTAGGATCTTGTTGGCCGGTCCTGGTTCCCTCCTCCAGCTGTGTCCGTTTTCTGCAGCGTGGCATTTTGTCAAACGTAGAAGAGGGGCCTTTAAGCGCAAAACGGGCTGCTGGCCCTGGGACAAGGCTCCCGGGCGTGTCTTCGGGGGGAGAACGGAATAAGGAATCTCCAATTTTATTTGTCCCAGTTTGCAGACTGAAAGAGTCTTCCCATTGTGTCGGGGGGAGGGGGGGGGGCATTGATTCAAAAGTCATTGATACGACATGCGTCTTCAGAGGTTGCATGAAATGTGCATTTCCTACCAGAGAATTGTTGTGCTGGTTGAAGCTCATTAAACTAACTCCATTATGGACACTTCCTAAGTTCTGAAACCATTTTAAAAGAAACATCAAATAATTGTGAATTTTGGACCGATTTGCACAACCCAGTGGGCGCAGTACTCCCTCCCAAGCCCAGAGGGCGCCACAGAGTTCCATGCCCCGCTGCTGACGCGGCTGTAGTGAATGTGCTCATTGTTTCAGGACGACGATGTGACCTTGTGCTGGCCCACAGCAGTTTGGATGGCTGCTGAAGCAGCCCCTAGAGATGGCAGCAGGCCACAATTCTGTGAAGCCCCTCTACCCCCCCCGCCCCCCCCATCCCTGCCGCTGGGAATTTTAAGGCCTTCTCTTCACTAGATGCAACTTAATACAAAGCCTTGTCTTGGGGCATTAGAAAATGAAATGTTCTGGGAAAGATGTCACTGAAAGATCCTTCAAGTGTGTGTCTTGGAGGTTATGTATGATATTAATGTGCCCGGTAAGGGTATCAAAAATGGTTTCAGGAGAAAAGGCAGGTGGTTTACTTTAGTTATTGAACCCAGACAAAGGGCACTTAAAGAGCTTGAGAGTCATCCTAAATGCACACTTTGAAGCACCCCAATTGCGCCTGTATTCCATGTGTTCTCTTTGACTCTTCCAGTTTGGGTCACAATAGACTCTAATCCAGGTTCCTTACTGTCAGCGGCATCCAGCGATCTGTGTGGATGGGTAGAGTGTCTGTGCTCAGTGGGGGTGGTGTATGCCTGTGATCAGGAGGTCACCAGTTCAAATCCCAGGGTCAGCATAGTAATTTCACCATTGGGCCCCTGAGCAAAGCCCTTAGCTTCCAGTCGCTCCAGGGACTGTCTGATCCTGCTTTCTCAATTGTCTGCTGCTTTGGATAATAGTCTGCTGTTACTGCAGCTGCTGAGGTTAACTGTTGTGGATTATGTGAGTAAAACAGTTTTAAAATAAGAATTGAAGTCGATTTTTCTTTTCTGTAGGGGTGGGGTCCATTGCTCCCCATTGGCTCCTGTGCTTTCTTCTGTCATATCGAAGGTGGTTATGCTGGAGGGCTTGCTTAAATATTTACAGCAGCAGGGGGTAGATTATGTGACCCGAACAGAGGTGATGGTCCCCTGCCTTGGAACTGCAGCCTCTGGGCTGGAGTCTCATCTCCTGACAGCCCTGAGTATTTATCGTGCGTTCCTTTTACCTCGGGAGGTCGGGAGACGAGTCAAATGACGCGCCTCGAGGCCGGAAGTGACGACATGC
>JAODKM010000037.1:20392043-20402551 GCA_026780845.1 Petrocephalus sullivani
GCCCTGCAGGACTTCCCGTGGATGTTAATTACAAGCGGAGCACGGGCGTGTTCAGCTGATTGATTAGGCCATCGATCTGTCTTAGCCGGCGGGGGAGAAGAGCGACTTTGACGGGGCTATGCTCGCCTCTAAACTAGTTTGTTGGACAGATATGGTCCAGCTAGGTAACCCTCTACAGCACTCGTTCTCGTTCAGCTGTTACCCCGGCAACTTAAAATAGCAGATAAATCCGACTCCTTCAGAAAGGGGATGGATTTAGCATGCAGAATTAGCAGCTAGGAAGCCTGCAGACGCTCTTCCTCTGGACATGGCTGTCAAACGGCATTTGCAATTCAGCTGGTCTTTGGAAGAATTTTATAGACCAAAATTGGAATTAGAGGCATGGTTCAGTGGATTTGCTAAGCTAATCAGAGGAGCTCATATGTGCTGCGGAATAGATATTGTACAGAGTATTCAGACTGTAGATTCTGCCAGGTATTTTTTTATGTGGTGGGGTGTGAATGGGTCCACAATGGTATATAAAGACACTATTTACAGATGACGATAAGACGTATAGATAAGACATATGACCCCACAGACGCTGTTTTGGTACCTTCCTCAGAGGCAGAGCTCAGGAAGTTATAGTCTTGCTAGATGATGACCCGCTGGGTGTATTTATATAAAATTCCCCCCAAGGATGTCAGATCGTGTGTTAAGTGTCCGATTCCATGCAGCGTTGTCATATTTTAACGTCCCATTTATTTGGAACATGCCCCCCCCCCCATCAAGACACCCCACCCACCATCTGCTCATTTGGTTTGATCCAGGATGACCTTCATTGGCTTGACGTGTGCAGTCAAAAACACAGCCCCCCAACCCTCCCCCAGGGTCAGCAGGTTAGCAGGTCATTGGTGTGGTTAGTGTAGAATGTTGGGTTGTTTCCTGTCCCTTTGGGGCTGGGGGGGGGGCTGATCACCAGGTGAATGGGATGTGTGTCACCCCTTTCGAGATTACTACGTCAGGTGGATGAGGAGCCCTCCCTGATGGGGGTTTCGTAAGGGTGGGCGGAGCTTCCAGTCTCCGGGCAGCTTCCTGTTGACAGCACCCTGTGAAGTATTTAATCAGGTTCTCCACCTGAGACAAAACGGGGGGAATGAGTCACGCCAGCAGAGCCTGGAGGCGTTCCAGGTGAACAGGCCGTTTTCATGCCACTTCTCATGACAGATGTGCGCTCGTGTCGGCATGAAAGCATATCTATACTCCAGTCCTGCGGTGTTTCCTAATAACTGGCTGATTAACATATAGAGTGGGCCCGGATGGTGCTAGGCATGTTTGTGTGGATGTGTTTCTTTAAGGAATTTTATCTGGAAATGTGATCCACCCCCTTTCCATGCCAACGTAGAGAGAGACCTCCAGAAAATCCGTCTGGATGTTGTAGTTGTGTCCGAAATCACATACTTGTTTGTTGGGTAGCAGGCGAAATCTAGTATGCGACATGATCGGCGTGTCTGAATCCTCAGTATGGATTAAACAGTAGGCAAACCATACCATACTACATCCTGCGTAATTCAATGGACCCTACACTATCCCACAAGGCTACTGCAAAGAATGTCACTTTCTCAGAATATTTTGTTAGGATGGTGGAGGAAGTGCCATTACTGTATGAATTTAAGAAACAATCCCCAGCTGCATAAGTTGACTCTAATTTGTTTTTTTTTTCAGTTGATAGTTTTTAATAGTTGGTCAAGGTAATGGGGGTCAAGGTAACTCATGGTGTCCACGTGCATACATACTGTTCTTGTGCTTCAGTACATACTGTAGTAGGTTTCTAATGAAAATCGGTACTTGCCAGGGTGGGGGGGGGGCTCAAGTCACTGACTCGCAACTGAAAATTTGATGACTTGTGCCTCAACTCGGCAAACCTAATGGAAAGACTTGGGATTGAGGGTGGATGACTCAAGACTTGGACGTACCTTGGACCCTATGACTTGAGGAGACTTGAGGTTATAGTCTCCCTTCTGGAAACCACAACCATTAACTTTTTAATTTCAGTGTATATTCTCTGCTGTCTGCATTTTCATTTAGCTGAATGCAACATCTCCTGAGAGTTTGTTGAAAAGATGTATGACTTCCTGCATATTCATGGAGATAAAAACTGCATGAGGACAACCATCTCTGCCGACGAAGGACTTAACCTTCAACCTACTGTGGTGGGTTTTTGTTGCAGCAAGTTTTAATTACTAAAGGTAAAACAAACTAACATAGGTAGGGATTCAAGTTGCATGACTCACTACCTGACTTGGACTTGAGTCCAAAATTTGTTGACTTGTAATTCAACAGCAAAAATGGTGGGAAGACTTGGATTCGACTTGGACTTCAGGGCACTTGACTTGGATTAGCAATGTTTTGACCCAAGAAGGGGTGACTTGTTCCCAACCCTAGTACTCAGTATGTGATCACGGTGGACAGGTAATGGGGATTGTCTCTGATTGGCTGGCCCTTGCGGTCCTTTTGTGTTAGTGGGAAGCCCAGCACTGCTGTTCTGTAGAGTATTAAAGTGACCAGACACTGAATCAGGGCTGAAGTGACTTTCTCTCCATTTAGGGTTAGTATTACCTTGAGGAAAAAGGTGGATTTGTTATATTTTATATATGTGCCTCATGGGTATCAGTGTTGCCTCACACCTCCCGGGTTGCAGGTTCAAATTTCACCTCTACTCTGTTTCTGGAAGTTGCATATTCTCTGTATGTGCAGCAGGTTCATGCAGTTAGAGATGGCAGTTAGCCTAATTTGCCTGTGGAGTAAGGTTGTGTTTATATGGCCTGTGATGGCCTGGCATCCTGTCCAGGGTGTACCTCTGCCTCGGATAAGCTGTGTAAGATGGATGGCTGTGTAGAATGCGATTCCTGTGCAGGCTTCTGAATACTTTGTCCTTTGATGAAACTTCAACTAAGAATGACTTTTTAAACCAGTTAATATAGCAGAGATTCAGGTTATGGAATATGGTCGTACCTTTCTTTGGGTAAGGAAGCCATGGTCTTACCCACCATGGCCCCTGCTGTTCTCCCCCACTAAAGGTGTATAAATCCTTCAAGCACCTTACCCCTGTAAGCTGTAATGAAGCCCCCGGCACAATAACTGATTCTGGCCAAATCTGTGAAGCTCCTTATTGCATTGAGAGCTGCTGACTTGAATGCCACTCCCACTTGGTGCCATTTGGCTGATCAGAACCTGTCCAAATCCCAGGAAACAAGTATGAGCATCTTCAAAGTAATAAGTCATAATTCTATATAATTTTTTTTTAAAGCCAGTTCTAGCTGCAGTGATGCCGATGAGTAATATATCTTAAAGGAAGATGATTACTCACATTAACCAGGAGGAAGAAATGAATGAGGCTTTTTCAGTTTCTCGTGTCTTTTCTGCTTTGAATCCCACCTCCCCCCTTGTTAAACGGCATTAAGCTTTAGGCTATTTAACGTTTGGCCCGAACTGTTCATGAGGTTTATCTAAAACTGGGCTGAAGGCAAGCGTGATGATGAAAAGGGTGATGAAGGAGATACCCGCTGCTATGACGGTGTCATTGACGTATAATGTAAGGGGCGGAGCCTTGGGGAAAGCTGTCTGCTGATTGGGCCATTGGGCATGATTGGGCATGCAGGTTGGGAGGGGAAAGCCCCCATTTTCCGTGGAGACGCCCTTTACGTCATTTTATTTGTGTTTCATCCTGACATCCTGGCTGTGGTGGGGGCTTCCCTGGAACACGCGGCTTTGCTATCGGGAATGTTAATTACGACCCCCAAGGCTGGCGCCGTGTACCCCCCCCCCCCAACCCAGGCGTCACCACTTTGTGTGGGAGGGATTACAGGAGGTTGCGATGTGCCGTTTGGGAGGAGTTCGTTACAGTGTGCTTTGGGATTAATAACATTTATGCCTTTATTTGCTTTTCCTACCAGTACATAGGAATTTTCCGATCCGCAGTGAGGGATTTTTTTTTGTGCTCTGTGTTCCTATGAGACATGCATACAGGTTAGAGAGCAGTCTGTGGTTAGGGTGTGGGGGCCTTTAATGTCCTGCCACCCGAGTAATTCTAGGGCCTTGTTCGAAGACCCGACAGTGATATGATTGTGCTGTTGGCGTTAGGATTGGAACCGGAGACCCTCTGGACTCAATCACAGATCCTGAGCTGCAAAGCCCCACTGTAAAATTCGGGGGTTTAGTGGAGGGGGGGGTGTATTACAGCCCGAGGTCCCGGGGTAGGACACACCCGAGCAGAGAACGGAAAGCGACACTCGGCCTGCTAATGGCTGCACGTCGGCACAAGAGAGAGCCCCTTAGTGGCTTCTGTAAGACCAGCACATGGCCCGTTTGCTGAGGGGTAACTGGAGATGAATGAATCCACTCTCAGAGTACGAAGCAGTTCAGCGTGACGGTCCTGGCTTGAAGTGGGATGATTCTCACCTCCGCAGAATAAGGCCGCAAGAGGAAGGGAAGCTAGAAGCCCCGTGTGGCTTTTGCCAATATGGAACCAGTAGTGCTGCCTTTGTTATTGGCTACAGCGACAGTTATCTGAGTCTTTGGGATGTGACCAGGATGGATGGATGGATAAATGCTATCAGTGTTTGTACTTCATGGTGTTCCAACGTTTGTGGGATGCTCCGTAGAGCCTTGTGATCTTCCGGGCTGATTCATTGAAATCATTTTATATTTAGAAGCGAGCCTTAAACACTACAAACGGTGGCAGTAACATGCTGGATATACGTCCATGGTGACACTCAGACCTCATGGTTTCATTCTTGCGCTATTTCAGTATGTGTGGGGTTTGTGTGTTGTTCTGAATGTCTGTAAGTGTTTCTAACCACGGGTAACTAAGGGGGAGGAGCCTAATTCATACAGGTGGACCAGCCTTATCATTAGGCAATGATTTCTTGCGAATCTGTGAGTGACATAGAAGGGGGCACTCTGGGGGCCAATCAGCTTTCAGCTGGTCCCCCTGTGGCCCCGCCCTTGTTATGCACGCCTTCTTTCCAACCATGGTTCAAAAAGATGGTTCCATTGTTGTGGTGTCTCCAGTCTGTAGGTCGTGCGTGAGCGCGGGTACCCTGTGATAGACTCGCAGGCTGTCCCCCCCCCCCATCTTGCACTCCCTGGGATGGGCTATGAACTCATCATGACCCTGTGACAGATAAGTGGTTCTAGAAGATGTGGGGGTGGATGGATGGATGGATGGATGTACCAGTTACTGCCTTTTATCATCTATCCCGTTTATGATCCCGCTACTCTGAGCAGGAAACGTATTGGGAGTGAGAAGCTTCCATACTGTCCTGGGGGGGTAGCAGGGTTGAATAATTGGCCCAGAATTGCAGCAAGTGGAAGCTAAGCGCAGGTTATACTGCAGATGCCGGAGCTTTAATGGGGCGCGCGGAGCCCGCTGGCGTACCTCGATGATGTCATCATCAGCGGGAAACCGAAGCCCCCATGAGCTCCGGCCTTCGGAGAGATGCTCGCTATGATTGATACAGTCCTGCCAGATGGCAGCCGCAGTTACCAGCTCGCGGATGATGTGGCTGCTGTACCGGAGAGAAGCTGCATGGGCGTTCACGCACACGCCGAGATTTGATGGGTTTCCCCAGTTCTTCCGGCATCTGATCCTCTCCTCATTCTTCATCATCACCCTCATCATCATCACCATCCCTCTGCAGATGGCTTTTTACCGGCAGACATTAAGGTCTTTTGCGGTTGGCTTTCCCTCGACAAGAATGGGGGGGGGCGGGGAACAGCCAGTCCTATTAACTCGATGAACGAGCAAAGGACCATAATCAGTGGCCGGGTGGGGGGAGGTGCATTATGGAAGCAGGTTTGAGGGATAGGTGGGCTTGATCTGGGAATTGGGTTATTACAGAGTGGCTGAATCTGATAAACGGGCGCTCGCACTTCTCCGGCGATACGCCCTGCGCTCTCGCAAGCTTTAAAAGCATCGTTATCGCCTTGTGGGTGTTACTTAATGAGCCCCAATGGTAGCTGGTGCCCCGTATGCTCCCCCCCCCCCCCCCCCCACCACACGCCTGTGGCCTCTCTGCCCGCTGCTTCCTTTGCGGAGATGATCGCTTTACGACAAGCATCTACATCGAGAAGTAGCATATCCGGCCTGTTCTGGTGGGTGCCACTCCTGCCAACGCCGATGACCTCACTGCTGGCCGTTTCGCTTCTGTTCTGTCGTTTCTCGTTAAACAATGTCGGTCAACATCTAGTCCTGTGTTTCTCAATCCGGTCTTCGGGGAGGAGCTACAATTGGCAGTGTCTGGCAGGGAGCTCGGATGGAGCAAAACTGCGGACTGACTGTGGGTCCCCGAGGACCGGATTGGGAAACACTGCTCTGGTCACTCTCAGGTGGGTCTGTCACAGTTTAACGTGGATCTGTTATTTGCTATGGGTCTCCTTGCCAGTGAGTGACTTTTTCTGTACCCTCTGAGATCTGAGGGCGAGCAGAGATAATTTTGGGTTATTCAGAAGTACTGACTGAATTTGCCGGCCTGTCTGCGAAAATGAGAAAGTGTAAGACTTCTTGGAGAGAGCCACGTCACACGTACATCGAGGGGGTGTCAGTAGGGGATTTTATTTGCGTGCAGGAGTGGGTTCTGTTGAGAAATCGGGAAAATGATATGGGTGTTGCCTTGAGGGTTGCAGCTGAGCATGGGATTAGGGGGTGGGTGTGTCCCTACCCCCCCCCCTTTCTATGGTGGGCAAACAGCCAATTGGGGCACACCTGGCGAACATCCTCTTGTAAACTAAGTTTGATGCCGGTGTTGACAGAAATCACGGCCCTTCTTTGGTTTTCTGAAGAGTGCCTGGAGGAGGAAGTCTGTGTGCTCAGATCATGTGACGAGGGTTTTGACCCGTAATTCCACTTTGCCGCAAGTGCCTTCACTGTTGACAACATTGCCAGAGGAAGTTTCTTCTGGATTTTTTTTTTTTTTAAGGCTTTGAAAGTTGCTTGAGGTCTCGCCGCTAATCGCCCTTATCTGAACCCCGCCCCTACTGCTACCCATCAATGGCGGACTTTAGGTGGAAATGTTGCCGAAATCCCTCCCAGATGGCATGATTTGGGTCTCAAAATGCCAAAATGCGGACCGTGAATGTGAAGGCACCCAAGGCTTCTGGCAACGTCAGCAGTACTTTTCTCTCTGAGGAGTTCAAGCTGCTTCTGTTTCCTGACTAATATGTATTCAGTGTGAGCCTGTCATGGCGACTGTGAGAATAATGGTGGAGTTCTGATGATGATGAGCAGAGGAATGAGGTCTCTGAAAAGAATAATAATGTCCTGTGCCGGTGGTGTCCTCAGATGAGCACCTTTTTTATTACATCTGCTCAAAACCTGGATAGATCTAAAATGCACTTTGGTTCCCTGGAGAAGCTCCTGCCTCACTGGTTGATAGTATCAGATCTGACTCGTGAGTGACTTGCATTGGGCAGATTGAAGAGTGTCCGCCACTTACTGGAGACATCATCGCGTTAAGAAATCCGGTTTCCAGCCCTCGGGTCATGCATATCACTTTGCATGAACAAATGTTTCTCCACCCCCACCCCCCTTTCCAGTGCAAGAAAAAAACAGCCAACTAACGCAGCTTCCAGTCTGATGTCAAATATTTAACCTTAGATATACACTGAACACACTTGCAAGGTGTCCCAATGTGCACTGACCTCATGGGAGAGGGAAAGGCCCCTACTTCCTGACCTTTTGACCTCCTCCCTGACCATCTGGGTGGTCCATACACGTACAAAACAATCGTCCAGTGATTGATACCCCCATTTTGTCAGGGCACCTTTTCATATGTGATAGCGCTACTTATCTTTTTGACGGATGATTTTCAAATTGCTCCAGCAGCTGAATCCGGAAAAGAAATCCAAGGGGGAAATCCATTCGCCCAAATTGATCTCGGCATAGGGGCAGCCGCTACCCTCCAGGCGAACGCTAAGCTCAGTGGAAGTAGCCGGATGGAAACCGGCACTTCCTGTCTTGATTTGCATCCATTGCCGCTGCCAAATGGAAGACGGGCTTTTGTGCCCCGGACTAAAGCGGCCCAGGAACGCTGGTCGCTGGGCCGGGAGCTGAAGGAGGCCCCCTGAGAGCAGACTCTGAATCGGCAATTGTCCCTCTGGAGTCCCCTTACTACGCACTTGTCCCGATTGAATGTGCTGTGAAGAGGGGGGTGTGAAAGGTTTCTCAAATCTGGATGCCAACCAAAGCGCTTGGGGGATGGTGAATATCAGCTAGAGGCGGCCCCCCCCCCCCCCCCCACGTTGCTGACAGATTGTCTTCTAGAAGAACCAGTCCTCTGGGACCCCCGGACAGTCCACATTCTTGCTCTCTCCCAATTCCCTGATAGCTGGACTTCTAGAAGAAGCTCTTCAAGTTACTGATTTGTTTAGTCAATGTTTGCTCAGTCGTCATTGTAGCAATGCAGTATTGAGTCACCATAAACTAGCTATATTAATATATTGTTGCAATTGAATACATTATATTTTCTTGATTTTATATTGTAAGATTCCACGGTTAGTACCAAAGGATATAGAAGAAATTCCTAATAGCCATAGAGAAATGGGGTCTGCCCAGGGGCTTCCCCGGAGTGATCACTTGGGCGTTAAGGCCCTGGCCACCTCTTTGTCTGCCAGTCTCCTCTTCTCCCGTTAATGACAGACCCCCTATTTTTTAGCATGAATTGCCAGCACCTCTTCTCGTGCGCGACGCAGACGGGAACGGCTCTAATGGGTGGGTTTCAGATGCACTCGAATGGCCGCGCCGTCGATGCTTTGTCAGGTCGAACATTAATTGCCGTAAGAGGGGAGATCCTTTTGTCTCATTGGCCGACTACACGGCATGTACCTGGTCGTCTCCGCCCCCTTATTTTCCTTATTTTTTTTCCCCCACCATAAATGAAACCAGCCATCTGTTATGCATGACTCGGGGGTCCTTTAATTTAACGGCCACAAAGCCGTCTCTTCTGTTGTGGCTGTGCTCGGCGAGCTGTCACCGCTGTGCCGCTGTCCCGTGTCACTGCACGTGGGGGGGGGCGTCATCCCGCTGTTGAGCTGCACCAGTGTGTCAGGCCCCTGTCCGTTGCGGGATTATAATCAAATACCATGGTGTGCCCCCCCCCGAACCCGTGGCTCCGTTCTCCAGAGTTTCCGAATTCTGTGTTTAATTAAATTGCAGCGTCGAATGGCGGCTGATGGCTTCATGTAGAGGAGCATGCTGGCGTCCCTCGAATGCATCTCTGAATTATTCAGCTGTGATTCATCTGCGAATCATCTGCGGGGGCGTGTCATTTCAAACAAGTCATTTCAAAGTGGAATGGGATTCCTCCTCTTGCGTGGCGAATGAGTCGCCTCAATGTGTTTGTGCTTAGAGCGGTGCCCCGTGTCAGACCTGAGCCGCTGGCAGGCTGCCGTTTCTCTTCCCGACATGCACTGATGGAGGCGACATTTTGAAGTTTGCTGGTAGTCACTCTAAGTGCCCTCCCTTCTTGATAACTCCACACTGAATTGCCTAGAGCTACATCCACAGGGGTCAACACACCTCTGCCTCTGCACTCTTGTCTGGCATTCTATTGAGCAGCTTAACTTCATAAATGTTTATCGACCACCTGCACCGGTCTAATGCTGTTTAGTTTCACTGTATGCCTACACATTTTGAAATGACAGAGTTTGACTTGTAATGATGTTTTATGATCTGTGGACCTCGGGCAGAGTGAGGCTTCATCTCATTGTAATACTGTATGTGTTGTCATCAATCTGTCACTCCTGAAATTGTTGTGATTGAGATTATGAGGAAATGGGCATGGGACTTAAAGTTCTCCCTCCCTCTCTCTCTCTCTCTCTCTCTCTCTCTCTCCTACTATGTCTCCTTACAGATGGTGGCCTTGGAGCGGCAGGTGTTTGACTTCCTGGGCTATCAGTGGGCTCCCATCTTGGCCAACTTCTTCCACATAATCGTTGTCATCCTGGGCCTTTTCGGCACCATCCAGTACAGGCCGCGCTACATCGTGGTGGTGAGTCACCACACGCAAAGACTTTTGAGCGTTTGGGCACGTGCAGTAGGTGGCTTAAGGACATGGGTGTATGACCTAATGATTGCAGGGTCCCTTCCCAGGAGGGTTCTGCTGTTGTACTATAATAAAGTATTTAACTAGAAATGAGTCAACTATTGATACAAACAAACAAACAAACAAACAAGTCAACTTTCTTTGTACGATAGTCTTGCCTAAACAGAGCAATGTAAGAATAAGGTTCCTCATCACATATAAAAAGTAAAATAGTGTACAAAATGTTTCAGCCCCAGGCTCCGCTGCTCCTGTTTATTATATGAACATTACCCTCTGAATCATTGCCTTAATCCAACTGTAATTAAAGTAATCGATCCCCCCATGCAACACGAAACCGAAACTCCCCCAAATCATAGATAAACCATAAATCTGACAGTCTTTGATATTTTGACTTCATGGGTTTAGTTAGGAAGCCGATCCATTTTTGGC
>JAODKM010000037.1:20408549-20432192 GCA_026780845.1 Petrocephalus sullivani
GGGGGGGGGGGGGTGTTGGGGGGGGGGGGGGGGTTGGGGGGGGGGGTGTGTGTGGGGGCGGGTGGGCGGGGCGGCGCCCTCTTTGTCCCCCCCCCCCCCCCCCCTCAGCCCCCATGGGCTCGCTGAGTTACTGTATTTGAATGTGAGTCAGGAAACTGTGGGTGAATGGATGCAGTTAATAAGTCACAGCCCCTCAAAGCCTCATGCTGCGGCCACTGGGGGGCGTCAGTGAGGGGGGGAGGGAGTCCAGAACATTCCTCAGGACATTAACAAGGGCCAGTGAACTCTCTCCACCCAGACCGGGTCGTTCTCCAGCTTATTGCGGGTCAGTACAGGAACATTATAACTGAACCAAAAAGCCTGGCTGACGCAGAAACCTGGAATCTGTTCCGGGGGAAGCACCCAGATCGGTCCCCTCTGCCGCGGCTCGCCCCCCTTGGGGATTTCAGTTTCCTCTGCGACGAGCTGATTGAGCTTTGCCCCTGCGAAGTGTGCGTTTTCAGAGAGAGCCATCTGCTTCTCGTGACGTTTTATTACTCAATTATTGCCTGAAAGGACACGCGACAGGGGGCCCCTGCCCCCCCCCCCCCCCCAAATGATCACCTCCACATCGCTCCATCTTTCCTCCATCCCTTTGTCTCGCTCATGTTCCCTGTGCAGGGTCAGGGCCTCCCACATTGATCAGCCTGCCGCTTGGATGATGTCTGCACCCCCCCCAAGCCCTGACAAATGAATACAGCTGATAAGATACAGCTGAAACAAAAATTAGCTTTTTCAGAAAATATGTGGTTTTTACTAGACTTTGCCATATTTCATGGTAAGTACGGTGCCTTGGAAGTTTTAAATCTGTCACTTATTGTAATTTTCATTCCGCTGCTTTGATTGATAAGCCCCAAGTGCATTCCTGGCGCTGTTTTGAGATGGTTTTGGGGTACTGGGGGAGGGCGCTTTTAATTGTAAAGTGTGCTGTGGGACACGCCCACCTCATTTGCGTCTTTATGTTTTTATTTACACTGCTATGTAATATTTGGATATTATTCTAAAGGCTTGTATTTATTCATGATTTTGTTTAGTGCGGCTGACGCCACCCCCTATTAGAGCTGTGTTTTAAGAGGTAATTGTATTTTTGCACATATCATCCTGCCGTGCCGCGTAGGGCAGCCCGGGGCAGTGCTGGTGCTTTTTAGTGCCTTTAGTCATTTGTGCTTTTGGGAAAGCACCGTCATTATTACAATGAATTGTTTATTACTCCGCAATGTATTTTCGAACTTTCTGTGCTTTCGGTGCCTCGTGCTAACCAGAAGCGCTGCTGTTGTAGTGAGTATAATGCCAGTAATAGTAAGCATCTGCTGTGGTTATTTTCTCCCCACCCCCGCCTGCTGTGTCCTGATACGGGCGGGTCCCCGCAAGCTGTGCGCTGCCAGCCGGTGTCGGGGTGCCTGAGCGGGACACCGCTTCTCCGGCGCTGATCACGTCCCCGCCACCGCCGCGGGGACGTTAACCCGCCTGCGCGCGGGCGCCACTCGCGCCCCCCCCGTCCCTGGCCGCACGTGTAATGGCTCGCGCGTTTATCTCCGCCCATCTGCTCGGCGCGTCCGCCGGCCCTTTAATAGCTGCCCTCGATTGTTCCGTCCCAGTCAGCGAGCTGATAACGATGACGCACGCCTCTAGAAGTTTGCCTTATTTATTTCCACCTTGTGTCTGGTACGCCCGTTAAATGTTCCTTTTTTATTTTGACTTACTTGACGATCCTGTGGCATTTTAATGTTTTTCTAGTTTAGCCTCATATTCTGTCAATTCATTCAGAGATGCGTGGCGATCTATTATCCTTAAAAGGAAAAAAGATGACTATACCTTTCTGTGCCTGAGTTTACAGCAGGGACCGATTAATCACGTTCCAAACCTGCGATAAACAGGGGAGACTGGGATCTTTGTAAACACTCTCCCACATGTAAATACCTCCCTCAAGCAAACATGTTTATTCACTTACATGCTTCAGCAGATCCAAGCAGCCATATAACACTGTCCACTGCTGGCATTTTCATACTTTGGCACACGTCTTCTGTGATTGGTCCCAGGGACTATCCTTCTGCGGGTGGGGGTTACACGTGTCCCCCCCCCCATTCTGTGTCCTCCCAGCTGCAACCTAAACAAAAGCCGTAGCTGCTTGTATGAAGGTTTCGTGTGCGTTAACCAGTTAAGGACTGAGTAAGCATGGCACATGAATGGGAGGTGTTGAATCCTTTGGGGCGGGGCATGGCTGATCATTGTCTGTCCATACTGCCACCAACCAGGGCAGAAGGTAGCCAGCATGTAGCCCAAGGACCCAGTAATCCTAGAGAAATTCGACACCCTGACGGTTGGCCCTTACTGTCTGTTGGCCCTTTATTCACAGATACTTTGGTGATTAGGGTAGGATTAGCCACTAATCTCCTGTCCGTCTGTCCATGTCCGTCCAACATACGGTCCTGATTAATAAATAGAAAAGAAA
The DNA here is from genome assembly GCA_026780845.1 of Petrocephalus sullivani. Classification (NCBI taxonomy): domain Eukaryota; kingdom Metazoa; phylum Chordata; class Actinopteri; order Osteoglossiformes; family Mormyridae; genus Petrocephalus; species Petrocephalus sullivani. The sequence continues at coordinate 20,411,041 of JAODKM010000037.1, forward strand.
AAACTACAGTGAATTGGGCTTCTGATTCTGAATGCAAGATATTTTACTTATTTACAGAAATGACTAACACAGGCTGTGATTTATAATCACTGGATTTTTTCTAAAAGCAGTTTTCCTTCTTGTGTTTGAACAGGGAACCTTTCAGGTAAAAATTCCAGAGTGATGGACATCAAATCTAGAGATGTGTCATCAACTGTCTTTATATGCAAAACAAGGGCGTTAAAGTCAAATTAATGATCATTGATTCTGATATGCCCTTGACATCCTCAGCAGCTAACCCATAGAGGTCACTCAGGTTCATCACACACTGAGGTTGCATATGTGCTTTGGATTAAATCCTAAAACTGAGGTGATATAAAATCACATCACTTTGTGCGTGTAATTCTTTCTTGCCTGTTGTTGATTTGGTCTTTGTGATATTTGTCCAAAGATGTTTGGAGTAGCTGTTTTCTGAAAACCTTGATGGGTCACTGACCAGTTTAATCCGTTTTCCACCTGTGACTTTGTCAGTCCCTGTTGTGTTAAACCATGCAGTTTAACCATGGTACGACTCAGATCTCCACCACTGCCCTGTTCACCTGCCCGTAGGGACAAAACGCCCATTCAGCCATATTCAGAATGACATGGAAGGTCAATAACGTGGAAATTTCAAGCAATAAAACCGTAAATTGGTGCATATTGAAGCAAATGTGTATGGCATGCTTAGTAGACCAAGACAGGAAGTTGACCAAACCTCTTCTGCATTAGATTCACACAGCAGGCTATGATCACACCCAGTGTTTATATGTGCGGTTAACAAATTCATTCACCAAGCCACGAGCAGGTAACACTAACCTGAGAGGCAAAAGTAAGTTTAAACAGCTTGTTATGATTGGCTAGCGGAACTTTTTTTAGCAGTCAGTTTATAGCCATCCTGGATGAGAATATAGGTGATCCTCCCTTCTGTGGGATGTATTTGGTGCTTCCTTGCTAATTTCTGTTGTCCTCCAAAGCACTATCAAGAAGGACCCATGGGCCCTGATCTCATGTTCAGGTTCCTCCGAAACACATTTTCATTGTTTCATACTGGCTCTGTTCTCTTCTGCTCCACCTTTCCAGCTTTTTTTCTTAAAAACAAAATATTTGCACATTTTTGCCACCACACCCATTTCCCTGTGGGGGGGGGGGGCAGGCTCCCTTGATTTTTATGGTATTTCAGTGTGTTATTTTTACTGATATGAAATACCCTTCCTGATAAGCAGCTAAGCAGCAGATAAGCAAAACATGTAGCGGGTTCCATGTTACTCGCTTTCATGTGCAGATGTAACGTGATCCACGTTACTCGCTTTCATGTGTAGATGTAGCGTGATCCATGTTACTTGCTTTCATGTACAGATGTAGCGTGTTCCACATTACTCGCTTTCATGTACAGATGTAGCGTGTTCCATGTTACTTGCTTTCGTGTGTAGATGTAGCGTGTTCCACATTATTCGCGTTCATGTACAGATGTAGCGTGATCCACGTTACTCACTTTCGTGTGTAGATGTAGTGTGATCCATGTTACTTGCTTTCATGTGTAGATGTAGCGTGTTCCACATTACTCTCTTTCGTGTGTAGATGTAGTGTGTTCTACCTTACTCGCTTTCATGTACAGATGTAGTGTGTTCCACGTTACTCGCTTTTGTGTATAGATGTAGCGTGATCCATGTTACTTGCTTTCATGTACAGATGTAGCGTGTTCCACATTACTCGCTTTCATGTACAGATGTAGCGTGTTCCATGTTACTTGCTTTCGTGTGTAGATGTAGCGTGTTCCACATTATTCGCGTTCATGTACAGATGTAGCGTGATCCACGTTACTCACTTTCGTGTGTAGATGTAGTGTGATCCATGTTACTTGCTTTCATGTGTAGATGTAGCGTGTTCCACATTACTCTCTTTCGTGTGTAGATATAGTGTGTTCTACCTTACTCGCTTTCATGTACAGATGTAGCGTGTTCCACGTTACTCGCTTTTGTGTATAGATGTAGCGTGATCCATGTTACTTGCTTTCATGTGCAGATGTAGCGTGTTCCACGTTACTCGCTTTTGTGTATAGATGTAGCGTGATCCATGTTACTTGCTTTCATGTGCAGATGTAGCGTGTTCCACGTTACTCGCTTTTGTGTATAGATGTAGCGTGATCCATGTTACTTGCTTTCATGTGCAGATGTAGCATGCTCCATGTTACTCACTTCCATGTCCCAGACATGGATCGGAGAACTGTTCATTGAACCCTGGTGACTGGACCCAGGTCAGCTGTGTTCTCAATTTAGTCCATCCCCTGTGTAGCGTGAAAAGCAGATTGGGGGGGGGGCGGATGCATGAAGCAGAGCATAGCCCCCCCCCCCCCTCTATCCTTGCTTAGCTTTTCTCTGGTTTTGTCTCTGCAGCTCCTGGGATTTGTGTACGCCTGCTATGTGGTCAGCGCCTTCACAGAGGAGGAGGACAGCTGTGAGTATGAACAGTGTAGGAGTGTTGGGGATTGTGTGTGTGTAGGTGGGGGGGGGGGGGGGCTTTGACTAATGAGACCCCAAATAAACCCTTTGCATAACCCCTCAGGACAGCCATGTGTCCACATTCCACACACCCTGGATCTCCCCACCCAGCCCTCAGAGCCCCCATCACACCCCGCCCCCTCATTTTCACGCTGCATACACCCCATATGTCCGAAATAAATCCCTCCAGCTGTCTCTTCTTCCCCACATTTATAGGACATCCATACAAGGATCAGTCTCCCATTGTCCATTTCATGTACATTTATAATGCGTTACTGATTTTTTTTTTTACAGTATTCATGATTAATTTCTTACTCATTCTCTGGAATAATTCGTAGGTACCTGGGAAATAGTACAATAATTAGTTCTCCGTAATTTAGCTGTAACGCTCTGCATTTCTGAGCGTGATTTTTCATTTGACAGCGGGGCTAATGGCGCGGCGTCAAATCACATTTTCGCGCATATTAAACGCTCCCGAGTAAGATGCCGCCGTGGTACCTCGGCCGTAGGAGATTTCGCAGATGAAACGAGGGTTTTCTGTAATGCCTGGTTTGAAGGTTGGAAATTTTAATAAACTTCCTATCCAGCACCTATCTAGACTCGCAGACTTTGCCCGGAACTATGCTGATATGTCCCATTAAATTAGTGCAAATTCCCACGTTAAGTCCGGTTGATAAAAAACCAATTGCATTTCTTTTTATAGAAAACCTTAGTGCCTCGTCGTTGGCCCGGACATGTGGCTTGAAAGTTGATCCAGATTCATATTCAGTTACGGGACTAGGCTGAACCGATGGTGCAGTATCGGGACGCAGGATCCAAGCTCCTATTTCCGTGTCCATGTAAAACTATGTACAGCAAGAGGGCTGCACATTATTTTTATTTAAAGTTTTAATAGTTAATTGTACCTATGAACATGTGGCATTGTGGAATGATAATTGCACCGAGGCCTATTAATAGTTTGAGCGCTATTTTAATCATAATTACACGCAGCCTCTTTGATGGTTTAATGGAAGCAGTTCCGCTCGAATGAGCCCGATATCTTCATGTAATCTCCCATTTTACGGCTTGATGGCCACATAGTGGATTTTCCTCCGAGGTGCGTTCTGGGCATCCGAGCATCCCTCGTCGCGCCCTGAGCGGTTCTCTGGGGCGAGGCCGGCGTCCGACCTGCGAGGGCCAGCCGCTTCCCTCCGCTTTAAACCGCCCTGCCCAATTAGCCCGGTTAAACAGCTACTCGCTTCATGGCTAATACGCTTTTGCGAAAGCGAGTGCTGGGGGAATCAAAGGAGACGTGCAAACGCTGCCTGGAAGCCCGAGGGCGCTCCCTCGAAGACGCTTCTTAAAAGCTGCCGGATCCCTTTGATCAAGCATCGCCGTGCGCTGAGCCTGCAGGGGAGGAAGCGCCCGGCATTTTAAATCTGTATCTTGCTCAATACAAATTATTAAAAAAGGAACGTATTAAAAATTAAACGCAGAGGCGTTAAACACGTCGGGGGGGAAGCATCACACGGTCCGTCGCGTATTTCAGACTAATGTCGCTTTGTTCACCTGACTGCGTTAAGGGTGCCTTATGTATTTCAGTCGGGGGTCCAAGTCGGACTAACGCGTTTCATTTGCATCAGAAGTGCCACATTAAACTCTGTACCGGAGCTCCGAGCGTCATAAGCCGCCAAATGAAAGGGAATAATTAGTCGGGAGTCTTTCCCGGCAAATGAGAAATTTTCGGTTTTCAGGTTTCTTTTTTATCTTCACCTGAATCCATCGTTCCCTCGTTATCGTTAATGACAACTATGGGTAGTAATGAGATGAGCTGAATTTGCTGCCTCATTAGGGTCGAGCCTTGTTAAGAGCCCCCTTAATCCCGAAGTCTTCACAGGGTCTGACTGCTGCCATCACGGTCTCTGCGAGACGGATCGAGGACTTCTGTAAAAGATATTAATTGGGGAAACTTCAGTGTCAGGGTAGATGGGCATCACCCCAGACTTTTATTCCAGACTGGAGGGAAGAAAAATGTTCTGTAGTAGCTCTGGGTAAAGGAAGGAAAACCGATTGAGGATAGATATGCTTTGAATTTGGAGACTTCAGCACATTTTATAGGGTCGCCCCCCCCCCCCCAATGACCAGTCACTGCAGCTGTACAGACGTACCTAATCTGCGTTGGGTCACGTTGTGGGGAAACTTCGGGACACGTAAATGGGGGTCTTTATTCCAAACCCCCCCCCCAACCACAAAGTAAATGTTCAGTATGGTGTCTTCAAACCTATAACCCACATTCCGGCAGAAAGCCCTACTTAAAGCGCATCGGAGGTGCTGAAGCTACCTCCCAGCGCAGTGAGTCAGTGCTGATTTCAGTGAGCAGTAATAATGATTCATCTGCAATACCGGAGCATCTCGGGTGAAGCGTAACAATAGTGGATGCGCGTCACCGAGGTCATGAAGCAGGCTGGCACAGGCAGCGGCGCGCCTCACGGCGGACAAGTCCCAGAAATAAGCCCGTGTGCTTTTCATACTGATCCCTGCTGATTCAGCGGCGTTAATGGCGATGGTGTTGATTTGACACCATTCTTGAACGTCCACAAAGTGATTAAACACCACCGTCGGGGGGGAAAAAATGGCATAGCGGTAGGGAGCGTGTTAATTTGCGACGAGCCGTATGTCTCCCCTGTGTTCGGCTGAGTTTGTGATTCCCAGGCTTCTATTCGGAAAAAAACAGGTTTATACTCGCTCGTTATGTGCAGGAAATGAAGGGGGTGTTATGTCATCCACTGTGTTAATGAGGGACCTCTCTTCGTTTTCGACCCTCTACACACACGGGCATAACAAAACCAGGACATTAGAAAATTGTTATTCATTATCGCGAATAGCAGATGTGCAATTTACACGTTTTCCGTTTTCTGCAACATAAACAGCATTACGCACGTCGTAAACTGATGCACATTTTATACGGCTGTCTCAACTCCTCACCTCCCTGTCCCAAAAACATCTCACACCCCCCTAGTATGGTTATGTTGGTCGTTGTGAATCATCATTTTTGTCTTCAGTTTCTCTCATTTTGGTTTTTAATTTTTCCCCCCCATTTGAAACTTTTGGTTCCAGTTGATTTTATCGGTGGCTTTGATCCCTTCCCCCTCTACCATGTCAATGAGAAACCGTCTCACGTCCTGCTAAAGCCCATGTACCTGTAAGTACCCACGCGCGTGCCAGTGTCTCTGTGCGTGCGTGCGTGCGCGTGCATGCGTGAGTGTATGGATTTGGGTTCCCCACACTGTCATAATTACAATGTCCCCACAAATGTCTGTGACTGCCATAAAAAATGCAAAGTCTTGTATTTTGTTTGGTTACTTATGGTTAACGTTATGGCTGGGTAGGGCTTAAAGATGTTATAGCTGGAAATAGTTATGCTCATAAGAATGAGTGGAAAGTCGCCATAAAGATAGGAGTAGGAGTGGGTTTCATGGTCTCACTCAAATTAAAACCAGAGTTTTTAGCAGGAACAAACAGACCCACAGGTCCCCTTCCTCACCCCCACTAGAGGGCGGAGTGGTGCCTTGCTGCCAAGGGCATATAGCTATGAATCAGAAGAATCAGACCGCCAGCGCTGGCCGTCCGTGATTCTGCCCGCTGGAAATAAGACACTCGTGTCCCCGCAGTTGTCTAAATGGCAAAGGCGACTTCACTCGCAGTGACGAGTTACATGGCTTTCATAAAGTTAAGATATAAGGGGGCTGTAACTGGCACAAAATCATAGCACCACGTGGCATCGGACTTACGTGGTTTAAACGTCTGTGCTGTATCCCCAAAGGGTTTAGTTTAATTCAGTTTCACCGGTAATATGTTGTTTCGTGTAAATAAACCTTTTATGCAAAGTGGTTATTTATTACAAAAATTAATTGGGACCATCTGTGGCTCTTTAGAACGTCCTGGCTTTTTTTGCACAAAAAAAAAAACCAAAATAGTTGTTAACGGTTTTCTTATCTCTTAAAAAGGTTTATAATAACATTTTAAATGTAAGAGTGAGAAAATATTACACTGATTTTCCAACAGTCTGCAGAAATCATTTTAATTATATGTCTTTCCATGCAGTTCGTAAACGTTACCTAAAAGTTAAAGATTATTTTCCCTGGGGTAAATATTGCGACCCAAGGAACACTGACTGATTTCTTGTGCACCTACGCCGCTACAGTCACAGAAATAATATTCTTTCCGTTCCATTTCGCAGGTCTACGTAAATAGGAGCAGTCTGACCGCACCAGGACGGCTGTTGAATCACTGATGAGAGGTTGGCAAAGTGGATTCAAACAGGAGGAAGAGGACTGTGTGTCGGGACGTCAGCGGAGAAGGCCGAGGGGCTGCTTAGACGCGTCCTATCAGTGCTTATTAATACTGCTAGAGTACCGCTTACTAAGACTCGACTTCCAATTTCGCTCCAGCTCTTAAAAAAAGGGCGACAGAGCCTTAGATGGTGGCCTATGCAGCCTGATTTAAAAACAGCTAAAAGTTGTGTTTCAAACTGGACGAAAGGAAAGTGAGCCGTCGTCCGAGGCACCGTCGCCGCTGTCTGTGTGCATCCTGTTTTTGCCCGATCTGCAGATGTAAATATCGGGTGTGTGTCTGAATGATATGAGTCTGTTTTATGTCAGATAACTGTGTTCGGATATATTGTTTACGGTGCCTCAGACCCCAACGCGAGCACATACCCGGACCAAGGGGGAAATAAGCATACAATAGACAGTAAAACTTTTCCGCAATAAAGCGCCCCTGTCAAAGATAGAATTACTGTCATTCACATGTAAAGCGTGCATGACGGCAGTGTTGTACTTTGCCTGGTTGGAATTACTGGAAGGGAATACAATGCAGTCTTCTTCTTTACTTTTCTTTCATATTAGTATTTTTGTATAATTTCTTGTGATAAAACGAGGGGACGTTAAAGGAATACGGTGTGTATGGCGGGGAGGTGGACTTTGGGTGGACCGATCAATGCAATATTTTATTTTAGGGTGTGTGTTGTTTTAATAACAATAGCTGACGGGAGCTTTGTGTGTAATATGGTTATTGTTGGTGCAGGTGATCTGTCAAAGAGCGAACTGAGACAGAGAATACTTAAGTAAAGCGCTGTTTTCTGTTTAAAAGAATGTCAGTTCTAGGCGACAGCACGTTTCAGTATGTGGCGTAAAATCGCTGATCTCAAGACGGTGAAGCTGTATAACCGAGAGACCAAACGAGAGCTTTATTATTTCATGTGACTAGGTTAGGCACTTCATGGCATGTTATAACGAACCACAACTGCCCCCTAGTGGTGACTGCGTATAAAACTGCCTTCCTATACAGTTGTTTTCCCCTTTCCCCCCGTTTTTGTTAAATAGGCATTCTTATTTCTTTGTATTTTCAAAAGCGTTTTTCTTTAAGAGTTGCGAACAGGAATTCGAAATTCACTAAGCCGTCCAAGTAGCTGTACGGTTTCTGGAAAACGTACAGCTAGCTTGTCATTAAATGTTCCGTCATGCACTGTGGCACCGCCCGGGAAGCCCTTTTGAGCAGCGGTGTCGCTTTGCAATGGTAATTTAACGTGTATTTTTAAATTACTTTGAACAAAATCTGAAATTATTTTGGTTAAACCGTCATATTAATATAACACATATAAAAATATTACCTCCTGATTTTTAAAATGAATTTGTAGAACATAGGCCTATTTAAATATTTTAAAGTGATCAAAATTATGGCGCATATTTAATCGCACATTTGCAGGCTTAGAAGTATAAATACGTTGTAGTTAGATTGGCATTAATTTGGCCCAACATTTGCATTCAAATTATAATACGCAAAATGTCAGAAAGGTGTATTTTAATGAGGCTAATCTCATTTTTTCACTGGGTATATAAGAACCTTTAGGCCTATCTGCTGCTGAATTCACATAATTATTCCAGAAATTACCTCTGAGTTTTCTCTGGGCCCTGCCTCGTCTTCCACAAGATACATTTTGTATATATCCTACATTTCATTGGTCGGATCCATTATGATGTGTTAGACTGGCGACTGTCAATGGATTTAATTGGACGTTTTGTACCTGTCCTTAATTGCATCGCTGACTCAAAAGTTTAAAAAAATTTACGATAAGTGTTTGAAAATGTAAATAGCCATTTTCTAGTACATAGCGTAATTTTAATTTTTTAGTTCCGTTTCTTCTCCGCTGTTTAATGAATGTTGTTGAGTAGATAGTGTTGTGCAAATTCATGTCAATTAATCGCTGAGTAAGAAAAATATTGTCTTCATTAATTTACTGGTGTACATTTAGTTTTAATCTGATAAAATTTCTCATCTTTGCCTCCTTGCTGTAAAATGACTTCGCCCTTTAGCAATCAAAAAAATCATCAATTAAAATAAATTGGTGCATTTATTTTAGTAATGTTTATATAAATATAATGTGCATTTCAGCAACAAAATAATCCCCTTATTGTCACGTAGCTCATTTTAGCTTCTGTTATGCTCTAGAGGGCAGCTGATGGACTGGAATTTTCTGGTGTCCTGGCAACACTGTCAAACTCAACATGTGACCCGTCAGTCCGCATCAGAGGCCCAGCCACCCGGGTTAACGGAACAATCCCTTCAGATCCATCCTGTTCTTTCTAGCCATTCTTCATCAGAAACATCCCGACACCTGGTTAAGAAGAAAACAGTCATTGTTTCCAGTCCTTCCCAGATTTGCAGTCCTACCAAGTGAAGCGGGACAATTCTTGATAGTGAGGAAATGGGTCTCACTATCATAATGGCCTACCTATTTCCATACCACATATTAATGTCTGGGGTGAGCTGGAACACAGAATTAGGGCAGAGTGGAGATGGGCCAGCTGCAAAATGACACTTACTAATGATTTAAGGCAGGAAGTGCAGAGAAGCACATTAACAGTTAAGGTCATCTCTGCCATAATGAGCAACATAACCACACTTAACTATCTAGTTACATAACTATGCAGGATAAATAGCAAGATAGTACTAAGAAAGAAAGTTATGAAATGATTAACTTTAGGATGACCCTGGTACTGGCTTTCTGAGAAGCACCCACATGCGGCAGTGGGGTCAGGGGTCAGGGGTCAGAAGGTGGTGGGGGGGGGGGGGGGGGGGACATATATCATACCTGCAATTGGAATTGGCCATCAGGACATAAATGCGCGGACGCTGCCCCGGATAACAGCACGGCAGATGGGGCAATTTCGGAGACTGGCTGCGCAGTCGGAGCAGACCACCAGGTGTCCACAGGGGATGAAGACCATAGATACCAGCTTGTCCATGCAGACCTTGCAGGTTCGCTCCTCCTGGAGCTGCCTCAGCTGCTCCTCGGCGCTCAGCCCCCCTGCTGCTGTCGACACAAAACCACAAGGGGGCGCTTTGTGAGAAAGTTGAAGTTACACGGCTCTGAGCTGATACGCAACCACATAACTCAACAACATTCCTCCCAGTATGGAATTATGTCATCGAGATTGTTCTCATTTTTTTTTTAAGGTTCCAGTTTTATATTCTAAAAAAGGGTTCAAATAGGTATCATTATAATGGACGCCTGCGGAAAAAAAAATTACTATCTCTCCTAAGCCACAAATATTTGGAGTTGCACTAGTCAGATGTTTTTAGAACATCATTTCTAAGTGCTAATACTCCATTCTTCTCTGATCTCACACTGACACTCACATTCTCAGCCTAACCTAACCTAATCTCAGCACACAAGTTATTAAAAACTGCCTGCATGTGACAGGAAGTTCAAGGTCACAAACCTTTATCTCTGGTCTGGGTGCAAATCCTCTCCCGTCCGGCACCATGTTCCTGATTCTCAACAGGATCTGGAAACCAACACAAATGTGTGCATTTTCCAGATAAAAATGGGGAATGACATCAGGAGGCACTGACCTCCACCTGATACTGCAGATATGGCAGGAACTAAAACAGTCTCTACCATTTGGCCCACGCTTACACACTCAGTGTGTGCATTCATGCACTTAGTGCAAGTATTCAAGGGTGTCCCATTCCTCAAATAAGCCAAATGCAGTGTGCTTGACATGAACTTTATCCACACTTTGGCAATTACCACACAGAAACAGTCCTTGGCTAAGTATATAAGTCGAAATGCACTGCATCAGTAATGACTAATATTTACACTGAACATGTGGAAGTTTGCCAGTTAATGAGAACCAAGCAAGCCTTTGGAATTTTTTCAATGTAAGTGCGCAAAGCTTTTTAATGAATGTTTAGATAGCCTAGGCTACAGTGAAGGACAACCCCACACAACCAATACAAATGACAGCTTAGCTGTCTTAGTCTGTTTCTCATTTACCAATTCAGAAATCAAATGTGTCCCAATGGGTCGAAGAAATCTCTGCCCACTCTGTACACTTGCGCACTTTGCGTCATATGTCAAAATACATCACCACAGTGGGTAGTACCTCAGCGTGTTTGGGCTTAAGTGTGCTGAACGGGACGCAGCCAAAGAAATAGGACATAAGCAAATGCGCTTTTGGGTACTGAGGCTTAATATAAAGCAGAAATGAGATGCCATGTTACACGATTTTTACCACAACAGGAAGTGAGTGGCAGAGTGTTTTAGGAAGCAGCCATTGATGTCAACAGTCACACTATATGTTGACGTAAATCAGCGATACTGGCAGACAGGACATACCTCTGGCCTGCTGCGATCTCCTCCTGTCCTCGTCCTCGGTCCGCAGCACATCCGCTACCAGGTCGTGCACAGAGGTGTAGCAGGTGCCTGTCAGTAAATACTTGGTTTGAACCAGACTCTCCACCAGATTGGCATCGAACCCCATCTGTATTACTGTACGGCCGACTGGGGTCATCAGGGCTGAAGAGGAGCCCTGATAGGTCAGTGCATCTGCCAATCAGAGGAGACAACACACAAAGACAGGTAAGTTTGAACCTATACCTTCACACTCAGCCATGGACTTCCAAAACCTGGACGAGAAGAAGGCCAACAATGTAAGTACTGAAGAATAACTTGAAAGCAATTAAAAAAAGCACAATTACATAAACATCAAATGACACGTTAGTGCAACTTCAGAATTAGAAACACCTTCGTGAACTGGTCCAAAGACTACAGATGGCTGAACAGAGTTCTCCCTGTGAATGATACCCTTCGCCAATTTTAATGTCAATTACTAATCAAACATGTAAGCAAGCCAAATGTTTATACCCATAAGAGTAGTACTGTTTTATGATTCCTAAAAATATTCATTGACAAATCACGATTCGTTACATTTAAATAGTTCTTTTCTGCTTTTTACGGGGGCTGTGTGCCTGTTATTGGATGGTTGCCGGTTCAAATCCTGTCATCAGCAAAATGGTTTCATCACTGGGCCCTGCAGCAAGGCCCTTAACCCCCAATTGCCCCAGGGACTGGCTGACAATGCTTTCTCAGCTGTACGTCGCTTCGGATAAAAGCATCTGCTAAGTAAGTAAAAGCTCAGTCCAGTTATGACCCGGGAGAAACGGTTAGTCTTTGAGGAACAAGCGGGTCGAGCTTTGAACCAGCCCCCCGCTATCACGCCGGCGAACAGACCTGTCCATTCGGACCAAGACGAATTTCGGTGCCTGAAGGGCTGACAAATTGAAGAAAATGGGAGCGCGGAGCCCTGGGGCGCGATTACATCATCCTCACGCAATATGCGTACGAATTAAAGTACCACAAGCGAGCGGTCCTCACGGAGAACAGCGGCACCGTGAGAAGCGCGGCGGCCGCCGTTTCCCTCCAGCGTGATTAAAGGGCTGCTTTTAAATAATCCGCCTTCTCACTAAGTCTTCCCTTCTAGAAAAATGTGTCCACTAACCCCACACGACTGATTTTACACCGACTGCTTTAAGAAAAAAACTTAATCACTATTAATTGCACATTATTATTTGTGCATTTAGTGTGCAGGTCTTTGGATTTTTATTTCTAAGCAAGTTTAAATCCAAAGCTGGATCTGATTTACTGTTACATATACTGCCAGTGATGGGGTATAGTTTCGTCATAAATACATTTGCTTTCATTGTAATGCACTTTGAGATTTCGCTAAACTGTGATAGAAAAATTATGATGATTATTAGTAGTACGTAGTACAGTTGTCCCTCGCCACTTCGCGCTTCGACTTTCGCGACTTCACTTCGGTTTTTTCAAATACAGTACTGTGCCCATTAACGTATATACAGTACTGTGCTCCTTAAAGCATATACAGTACTGTATATTCATTAGAGTATATACAGTACTGTGCTCATTAAAGTATATACAGTACTGTATATTCATTAAAAAGGTGATCGAGACTGTGAAAATGATACAGCGCGCTCGGTTGCTGTTCCTATCCTGACCACTGCCTGGCTCAGCCTCAAGCAAGTTCGCTTCTCTCATACACGCTTTTGTGTTTGCGATTTCTGAGAACTTTATCTAAGCCCCACGATGGCTCCTAAACGTGCTGTTTCTAAACCTTCTGCTTCTTCCTGTTTTCGTAGGTTAGTGGTTCTGTGTAAGAACTGTGTGTGTAATTAAATGTAAAATAATAATATGATATTTCTAGCGTCTAATATGTCTTATTTTGTCTAATATATTGGGTGATACGAGTGTAATGGTGACTAAAGGGTGTTGTTTCATGTCTAGAGGGCTCTAATAATGTTAAAAACCGTATTTAGAAGGTCGTAAACAGGTTTTCTATGCCCTACGGAAATATTCGATTTATAAATAATTCACTTTTCGCGGTAGAGTCTGGAACGGATTAACCGCGATAAACGAGGGACGACTGTATAGTTGTTGTCCTTGCTGTCGTCATTCTACTTAGATGAGGGCTCACCATGTCCGGGATTGGGGTCTCTTACAGTAGATATCGGAGGTGCACTCTAGAGACATAAAAATAAAACAGCTTAATTTAAAAACATTAATTTGCAAGTAGATATACAAATTATCAGTACACTTGTGCTGCTTACCAGGGTTTCACTCAAACTGAAGTATGACTCTTGTATACCGCTGACGTATTCGCGTCCTCTCGCCTGAAGCAGAAACTCGCACCTAAGTAACAGGGGGTTATGCCACAGAAACGCCTTTACAAATCCTCACGGAAAGGGCCATGTGATTGCTAGAGCTGTCCATACATAGCATTGTACCATAAATGTATCCTGCATTATCTGGGAATGTCCCTTTCAGTTTCAGTCATCATTTGGTTACGACACTCTAGAAACTCCAGTGCATTTACTTTACCTAAGACTCGCGTCAGTTACGTAAGAAATGTTAACGAGAGGGCAGAGGCCTCAGCTTCACTATAATGCAGAGCCAGCAGCGTGAGCGGCACGCACGCTGCCCGTTTCCGTTACCGTGGAAACCACTTGGCGTGCTCCTGCCACGGATCGTCCCCAGGCTCCCAGTTCCTCAGGCCCCCATCACAGTAGAAGCACTTCACATTGTCACCGTGCCCTGTGAGCGATAGAGTCCCCTGGTGGTTTTCAGTGTGCGTCCCTCACTCAGAACATATGAGTCATTGACACCTACGAGCGACAACCAGCAACTTATTCTGCCGATGTATTCATAGGTCCAGGCTGAAATACACTGCTCAGTCAAACAACAGGGTAGGGGTACCTATTTCCGACAGCTTTTACGATATGCGGCGCCATGATTATAATCGTAATCGAATTATAATCGACCATAAAACGACTAAAACAGGGAAAAAAAAGACAAAAATGGACACTTTTGTCTCTGAGAGCATAAAAAGTCAAAGCGTGGATATGGCCAGCTTCTTTCATCCAAAACCCCATGACTGTGCACGTTATTGTTCACACTCTAACGCAAGGCTAGAATATGTCACTGCTATATTATTACTACAGACATGACATTCTGTCTCACTGGTATATGCTATCTATGAAATCACGTCATTTAGCATCTGTATTGCAGTAAAACGCAAAAAGCATTCAATGCTCAAAAGTGGCAAAAAGTCGCAGGTGTGTATGCCTACCGGTATAGAAGAAACCAGCTCTTGCAAGAACTTCCGGCTGGATGGAGGAGCCGGTGGGCCAGCTCTGAAAAGTAGTAATCCGGGAATCCTCTGCTTCCATGTCCGGGTAGGCTGCCTGCCCGGCTATAACCTGGTCATCCACGGTCATCCTCTGCAGCTGACTGAGCAGCTGGCCGTCCACGTCGTCGGAAGAGCCCAGCTCAGCAAAGTCCCCAGTGTTCCCCAGGTTTCTGCCCAATGCAAAGCCGCATGTCGGGAAGTGTCTCTTATGCTCACCCAGTGGGGTGTCGCCGGGAACCCAGTATCTTAGCACTCCACCGCAACAGAAACACTGCACCTTATCCCCGGGCCCGATAAAGTAAAACCCAGCCCTGGCGAGCTCGACGGCCGTAACCGGGGCATCTCTTGGCCAGTCCCGGAAAGTCCCGAACCTCTCTTCCTCACTCCTCATCCTCGGCTCAGCCAGAGTCACCATCACAGGGCTCCTGTCTGCCGACGTGCCAGGGATCGCGGTCCTGTCGTCTGCCTCCGAATCTGTGGCAGCGGGTTTTTCGCCCATTCTGGATCATACAGCCGCAGTACGAGCCGGCCGCCTGGCATGTAATGGGCCGGGTGGGGCTGACAGGGTCACACGATAAATGAAATGACACGACCTTCCCGAAAACTCACTTGTTTGAATTAACATAGGCTTTGGGGCGCTGATACAATAACAGTTGAAAGGATCAATTGGGGTTTCAACAACAACGCTTTTCTGCAACGGTCGCCGTGGAAACACATTTCAGAATTATGGAGAAAAGAACTAACTAAAACGCACGTGACGTGTGTTATTTAGGCTAGCAACGTTTGAATTTTCAAAAGACGTTTTATTTACATTTTATTTAGGTTAAATTGATCATTTTCACTTTACTATTTTGCTCAATTTCATACATATTTTGTTGCGTCGGCGTGTCTTATGGTTTTGCGAATTACTCATTTGAAGCTGGGCTTTCCGTCCGCACCCGTCCCGTCCGCGTCCCCGTGGCGGCCACTAGGTGAATCGCTGAATTAGAAATGCATCGCTTTATATGTTCATTATATGTTCAGGATATGTTCATTATTGGCCCACTTTATTATAAACAAGACACAAGGCACTGGGAACTACATTAGGAGACATTACAGGGAGGGCAGTAGGAAACTAAATAAATGGAATTGCACATTGGTTAGACATATTGGCTAAGGAGTCCAGAAAAGTGAGCGTATTCCGTTCGTGAAGTTTCCTTCTCATCCTCTTTATCCAAAAACAATCTAGGATGTTTGCGCAGCGACACCACGCGGACGTGGAAAAGCAGCGCTGCCTTGGGATTTTAAAAATAGTAGTCGCCTTGCTGAGTTAGCGCTATGATAACTTACGTAAATGAAATACCTACTATCTGTGGTGTCCTCTGTTTACAAAGCTGATAAAGCTTGACTTTGGGGCTGTACGAGTACTTGTTCTTTTCAGGCTTTCCCGAGGGGGTGAAAAAGCAACACGCTGGGACCGATTCGTGCCTAGGGACAAGTTGGCGTGCAGAGCATGTCGGCGTCAACTACGTACTAACAGTTTAATTAAAGCACAGCAATCTTTTCCCTAGATGCTTGTCAGCTTGATATTCTTCGGAAGACGGATACTTTGGAGCCCGAAACACAAATGTTAAAATTGTATCGTTAATATTGTAAATACTGCAGATTAATGATTCCACCCGTTATGCAACACAGCCTTCTGATCGCTGCGTTTGCATGGAGAAAATGGAAAGGTTTATCCCTTTGATCCGAGTTTCCGGTTCAATCTGTCACTCTTCTACAGCACCCCCACCCCCCCCCCCCCCTCCGCGCGGCAGTCCGGCGGTGGTGACGTCACCCCTCCCTTTTTTTTTTCGCTCCGCCAGACCCCGGATGGAGGTGCCTACGGTAGGGGAAAGTGGACCGGGCTGTACAATAACCAGGGGGATTTGTTAGAGTAAAAAAAGGAAATAGTAGATAACACACCAGTATGGTTGCAGGATCTCCAAGACATACACTGTGCATCGTTAAAAGTAAAGACTGTGGATCGGATACAAAGACCCCCCATCCCCCGCCAGGCACATTCCTCTGGGACAGACTATTATAAATGCTTATAATAATAATAATAAACACATTTTGAGTGGATCGGAGATCGGATCTATCGGTGGTGCTCGTAGTGGCGATACAGCTACGCGTTTCGTGTGGGGAGGGGGGTGCACAAAAAAAAACCGCACTGAGCAGGGAGCGAACACACGGGGGGCTTCGGGAAGACGCTGGATCCGGGACTGAATCCGGGGGCTTGCTTGATGAATTATGTCCGCCACAAGCATTGACCCTCAGGTAGGCTGCAGCGCCGGGTGGATGGTGCTAGCCGGCGATCCGCTGTTTCAATTTCGGCATTTAAAAAGCTTATTTAAAGTGAGGCCTCTGTGTGTTTATTTTGCGGGGAGGACGGAACCGGAGCGGAGCGGAGCCCGGTGCGTCCCTGCGCAGCCCGGGGGACGAGCAGGCGTGCGCCGCAGAGCCGGCGCGTCCGCCTCTGTCTGCGCAACATTGTAGCGCCTTCGTTACTTTGCTGATCTTACAGTCCGGCTCCCACCATTAATACCCCGCACCTTAGTGGGAATAGTGGGCATTCACATAACTGTAATCTAAAGCGGAGGGATTTGTCACCTATGCCTTTTTTAAAAATCCTGATTTTGATTTCGGAAGTAACTTTAAGTAGCTAGCGCGTTAGTTTAGTTAGTTAGTTAGGCGGATACTGTCGGTGTTTCTCTTTTTTTCCCAGGTCGGGGGAGAAGTGGCCGTTAGCCTGATGCACAGCCCGATAGCTCCGCTTGTTTACGTGCGTTAACCTGTCTGTGTGTATGTTTTTGTACCGTGTTTTGCATGGCGTCCTTCTTACAACGGCAATGCAGAGACCAAAGGGACAAGCCTCCAAAGGTAAGTGAGGCGACAGGCGTCTTTTTTTTTAATCTCCCACCCCCGTTCGTGCGGCGTTTCTGTATTTTCAGACCGGCTTAGGAGTCGCTTTGGGGCCGGGCCGGTTTGGGTTAACTTAGGGCACCTCCTGCCGGAGCCGAACGAGCTGTGCCGAATACGGATGATATAACTAGTAAAGAACAACAGTCTTGTATATGTGTAAATGCATGTACAGGCGAGTATTTATACGTGTATAAATATGTATGTATGTGTGTGTGTGTGTATGTATATATATATATATATGTGTGTGTATGTGTGTGTTCTTGCGTGTGTATGACATACATGCAGCGTGTAACGTAACCTGACTAGTGATTGATCACATGCAACCCACCACAGTTCCTGTTTAGACCATGTAAGTAATGTTTGGGGTGAATTATGATAAGTCAGTGCTGTGTATGACATGACACTGTTGGCCAAGATAAGCTCGTTTGTCCCCCAATTCAAATTCAAGCTCTTATCCTTGAATACGATCATTATTTGCATACTTTCAGAGAGTGAAATGGGAATCAGCTGTAGCCATGAGGCAAGCTGTCAGGCTTGCCTAATTAGCTCTAGGTGGGTAATTTAGGAGCAGTTAGCTATTGTTTGGTGTGTTAAAAGATTTGGTAAAGTAATCCTAGGGTTTTCGTCTGATTTGCCTCTGTCCATTGTTAAACCTGTTTGAGTTTGTTTAATCTGGCAGTGAATTGGGAAGTGAGTCACGCAGTTTGTTTTTTTAGTGCAAAATGGCTCGGTCCATCAGAAGGAAGCTTCGCACGACGACTTTGAACCATACCTTACCGGCCAGTCTAATCAGGTGAGTGTCCGGGTCTCTGCTTGTTAGATATGACTCCTAATATGTCGTCAAAGCTCTCTGGGTGCCAACTTTTAGTTTTGCAGTTTTGGAAAGCTTTGCGGTGTGTCTGAGAGGATGGTGACCATGCTTTAAGTGGTTGCAATGGGCTACACCAGACACAGATGGAGTCCTGAAATCTCCTTCACACACAGATGAAGCTTTCCCGCTGTGATGCTGGCAGCGGCCATGAATTTAGCGGTCTGTCGCTGAGGTCCGAGGGATATTCCACGTATTTTCTGGATGTGACACAAGGTGCTACAAGCTTTTGAGTCTGGGTCTTGAAGAGCTTCCTCTCGAACCTCAGGTCGAAAGTGCAGGGCTGGATTCAGAATGTGGCAGCAAGGTGCAGCTGGCGTCCTAGAACCGGTCGACTGCTCCGTCTCAAAAAAACAAACCCTCAGACATCTCCTGGGTACAGTTTCCTCATAGCTATGATTCTGTGGCGTGTGTGTGGTTAGTAAACCTTTCATATGTTGTACAGGGCCTTGTAATTCACTGACTGCTTTTTAAAAATTTCTCAGCACCTCTTTCTGCCTGTTGGATAGACTTAGATGTTTAATTTCATACCTATGTTAGGTAGTATTTCCTGCAATGGTGCGGAGCCCTGAAGTCCTGGCTGAAAGTAGTAATCGCCCGCGATCGTTGTTGTCTAGGTTTTTAAATATACTTCAGTGTTTTTCCGCTGAGGGAAAATTTGGTGTATCGACATGACGGTGAACACGGGTCTGCAAACGGGTGGACAGTGTTTGTGGAAGGTGTTCTGTGTTTTTTTTTTTGTGTGTGAAATAATTGAGACTTAAACCCTTAAGGACAGCTGAAATTAATATTGCATGGTCATGTGTTCCATTTGGAGAGACTGGCTGGGCAGGCAAGTGAAGAGATCATCTCTAGATCCTGATGCTGAGGAGTTGACTAGAGGGTTTTCCACTGCTTAGCATGATGGAGCAGTTTTGGGGGAGTGTCCCCCCCTGTCTGGAAGGGTGCAGAAGCTTCTGGGACAGTGTAGCGGGAGGAGTTGCTGTTTGTTGGTGAAGATGGGGTCAGGTTCTGCAGTCGCTGCTGTTTTATGGACTTTGAAACTTGAACTGTGTCTGGGACCCTCTGAAACAACTATGCCGATATTGCTCTTTCTTCTGTCTGTCCCATCCATCCATCCATCCATCTCCGTTAATCCAGTAAAGGACTGAGATATGCCTGGAGCCTATCCCAGGGTAGGAAACGCCGTTGTGGGATGTCAATATTTGAGTTAGTTTTAGTCATGTTTTTAAATGGTCCTAGTTGCATCTATAAAACTGTTCATTATTGGCTTGTTAAGGCTTTAGAGGAGGGGACTGCGCTAATGTCACACTCTTTCACTTCACACTGCCCCTTTATCTCTCTCTCTCCTGCCTTTCCTTTCTCTTTGATTTTTGTTGGCCTTCCTCTTTTCAGGTCCGCCTGGGTTTTGTTGGGCACTGAAATAATATGTGGCTTTGGTTCCATGCCGTCTGGCTGGGATTTGTGTGTGCGTATGTGTGCGTGCGTGCGTGCGTGCGTGCGTGTGTGTGTGTGCGTGTGCACGCGCGTATTGTGCCCTGTCTCATTCCTTCACCTTCACCCTTTCCCTGGATCCCGTGACCTTCCGTTTTGTTCGGTGCTGTATCTTGTGTGCGAAGGGCCAATGGCCCCCAGTTTGTGTGTCTCTAGGTTTCTGCTTAAACCAGGGGTCTCAGACTCCATTCCTAGAGGGCCGGAGTCCTGTGTAGCTTAATTCTTTCTCTGTTCCATCACAAATGATTGTGCTCAAGTGCTGTGTGGTAATTAGCACAGTGAGTAGAATCAGGTGTGTTAGATGAGGGTAAACCCAAAAATGTGCAGGACTCCGGCCCTATAGTTTGAGACCCCTGGCTTAAACCCAGGTGTGTGAATCACAGGTTTGCCCTAAGCTGGCATTCGTCTGGCTCCTTGTCTCCATTGTCTGTTTTGAACAATTCCGTTTATTATTTTTAGCTGTTTTTGTTTTGTTTTGTCTGTTAGCAGACGAAAGTCTGAATGCCTTACCTTTTCCCATTGTGAAATTTCCTGTGAATGGAGATTTCTTTCTAAAGCCCTGACCTGGTGGCGTAGGATGAAATGGGGGCCGCTGCTTACATTGCCCGAGCGAGATGGTGTGCAGTTACTCTCTTGATGATGCTCACAGTCACTACAGGAGCTCTTCGCTGGAGCAAAGTGCGGCACTCGCTGTACTCTTGTAATATGGACGTCCGTTTGATGTTCTGAGACGGAGATGTTTCCGCAGGACCAAGTGCCTCTCTCTCGCCGTCTGCGCTCGCTCCCGCGATAGCGGCACGAGGATCGGAGGCGACGTTTGCTGGTCGAGACCGTCTTGCTGCAGCTGTGCCTTATGTAAAAGTGCTGTGGATGGGTTTGCCCCAAGTCTGGTTTTTGTCTGTTTGCATATTTCACACACTGAGCTTTATTCAGAGCAGAATGTTAGATGAATGTGAAAAATGGGCAAAACACACAATCAAATCCAGATTTTTTGCACTTGGGATCATCAATTCATTTTCTGTACCCTACTTGTCCTACGCAGGATTGCAAGGGTCCGGATCCTATATAAGAAGCTGCGGACGCAGAGCAGGGAACAATCCAGGATGGGGCACCAGCCTATCACAGGGCACACTCACACACCATTCATATAGGCACACCTATGGGCACAAGGAATATCCCAGTATGGGACACCAGCCCATCGCAGGGCAGACTCACACACCATTCATATACCATACCATACCATCTTTATTTATAAAAGCACTTTAAGACAACCATGGCTGACACAAAGTGCTGTACACAGAA
>JAODKM010000037.1:20438488-20448586 GCA_026780845.1 Petrocephalus sullivani
GCCACCTACAAGCACACCACCTCCATCTTCGACGACTTCTCGCACTACGAGAAACGGCAGGAGGAGGAGGGGGTGGTGCGTAAGGTAACTACACTTCCCATGATCCCTCAGCAGTAGGTATCACTCTACCAGAACTCCTGCCGTTCAGCGTCTTGCACACAGTCTGCAATAACTGCTACACCCCCCCCCCTCCCCACCATCCAATTAAATCACTTATAATAAAGACCTCTTCCCGCAACTTTCTTTATAACTTGATTTAAAGGTGCTCATTTTTTTGGATTATTATAGTTTTTTTTTATATTTCAGCAAGGTTGGATTCATTGGGGGGGAAAAGACTGTTGTATGTTCTGACAGCTTTATTCTAGACACGATCATGGTACAGTCTGGTGCCTGTGCCAGGCTGCAAGGGGGAGTATGGACCCCCAGATAGTCCATGTTTTTGTTCCCTCCCAGGTCCCAACTCATCCGTATCAGGTATTTGGTGTTCTTGATTGGCTGGGACCTGGGAGGGAGCAAAAACGTGGACTGTCTTGGGGGGAGGGGGGGACGCAACCAGGGCGCACTCATGTACACACTAACGGTACACGTTGAGGGCTTATTATTCCTGAGTGATATGGGGAGACGCAAAGGCACCTGCAGAGGCGGATATGAAACTCCAACCTGGACGAGTGAGGCTGCAGTATGACCAAATGTAGAGTCTAAAATGGTACTAAACAGCTACTGTTGAGAACTTTTATATCCTTTTCTGCCCCTATGTGGCACTGTCTGAATACGAGCGTGCCAAGTGCTCCAGTAAATTAACTTAATTCACTGATTAAATAAATTACAATCCAGAAGCTGTACTTGGGTACTTGGGAGGGGGTGGATACATGCAGTGAATCGGGTTTTTGTCCGGCAGTCACCTGGTTAATTGAGTTATAATGTGTAAATGTGATGGGAGAACTGAGATTTTAGAATGGGCGGGGTTTCGGTCGTTCGGGGGTTTCCGCGTCCTGGAGAATAGTAAAAAAAAAAAAAAAAAAAACGTGCGCATTGTGGGATCTGCAGCTTTAATATCGCTGCTGGTGAAGGTTCCCCAGCGCCACCTTACGTCGCCATTGTTTTGTTTTTTTTTTGGGTGGGGTAAGACAACATTAAAAATGCCTGCGAAATGTTATTTCACTGGTCCTCCTAGCCCGATTCCTGTCCAGAACCAGAACCAGCAGCGTCGGGATCAGACGCGCAGCGCGTCTCTGCTTTCGGCTTTTGAGTTTAAACAAGGGTCACAGCTTATCGATTATAGATTACGGCTTATCGATAACGAGCCCCTTATCAGACTCAAGTGCATTTTTTTCTGCACAAAACTTTATAGAAACTGCAGTTAAATGTAATTTGCATACTGTAAGTGCGCGGTTCTAACGGAAGCGTGCCCTCGCGTCCTTACTATGCCTTGGACTCGGTAGTACGAAGTGCTGTCAGAATTACAATAGCTCGTGAACCTGGAGTGAGGGGGAAATGCAGTAAATCTGCAGCCAACCTTGCTGAAAGTCCCTGAGAAACGCTCGTGGAGGACAATGATAAAAAATGGCGTTTTCACGACCCCCCCCCCCCCCACCTCCCAGCCATTGCAAAACCGCGGCAAGCAATAGAGGACTGTATTGCTGACCAGAATAATGGTTACACTAGGACTTCTGTTCAGTTTTTGAAATAAGTAATTTTTATATTTTCATTTATTTTCTTTTTGATTATATTTAAGAATTTTGTTGATTGAGCTCTCTGCTCCAGGTACCTCTCTTCTGCAGGGATAATGAGTGTATGTGTACGTTGGCTGCAGCATTTTACTCTATCTGACTGTATTTGTTATGCCCTCCATTTCTTTTTAATTAAATCAAGGCCCAGTGGAAGCAAACATTTTTCAAATGTATATTTTGTTCAAACTTACGTGTACTATCCTCACTGTCCACTAGGTGGTGTAGTTTCCTTTTAGGGATTTGCGGTGCATTATGGCTGAGGATCCCTGGGGCAATGATAAATGTTAACGAGACGATGAGTCAACTTTTAGTGTTTGAGAAAAAAAATCGATATGTATTTTGTTGTACATTATTGTAAAAAATTAAAGTATATCCAGAAACTTTTTTTCTTATCGAGGGAAAGCTGTTCTTTGATGTCTTTAAGGGGGATGCCCAGTCTCTCAGAGTAATAATAACCCTCTGTGGTTCTGTCCGACTCTCAGTGACAATTCTGATGTTCCCATGATATTGAACCATATTTTCCATGAAAAACCTATGTTTGAGTATGCGAGCGTGGTGGGGTTGCATTTTATGAGCATCAGTCGTAAAGAGTAAATACATGTATTTTAAAACAAGAATTGTAATGATGTGATTGCTGCATTTGTCAAGTGTGAATAATTTTGTTCTCGAATTACATTTTTTGGGGTCTTCATTTTCGGACTTTGCTTGTTTTTCCTGGAAGTGTTTCCTTAGTCACCCCCACGTAGCTTAGCTTTAATGCAGAAACGGGTGGTTCACGGGAGATGGAGTGTACACCGTTGCTGATTCCATCTGCTGATTTACTGTTCAGAGGAAGGTAAAGAAGAAAAAAAAAGGACTGTGTGATTGGTGTGAATTCTTGAGAAATCGTATTAATGCTGTTTACATTATGGTATGAGGGGTCCTTTGACTTACTGAATAAAGGAAATTGAAATGGAAATTAAGGAAATCAGTGGGACTCTGCCGTGTAAAGCTGGAGTGATCCCTGGCTGGGGAGCTGTAAGTGGAGCATGTCGCTTAGAAGTGGGGCTATAATTCTCTTCCTGTCCTTACATTCAGCCAGATGGCAGCTGGTAATGTCATGGGCAATGAATTGGATTAATATTCTACAGGATGCACGTAACTCCCAGAGCAGGACGCTGGCCAAAGTCCTTGACCAAGGTGTTAACCTAAATATGTTACATAAGCTCTCTAGCCATACGAACAGCTGAGTGGTACCCTTAAAACACCCTCGCTTCTCAAACTGGTGGGACGGGCTCTTTGTTGAGCCTCGGTAGATGTTTGTCCCTGTCCTAATTTCTAAGAGGCGTTCGGACGACGATTTATTCCGCCGTGTCCGCTTTCGCTATCGGATTCATCTTGCAAAGTATGTAGCGTTTCATAAATTAGCCGCTCTCTCATTTAGCCTTCTTTTCTGTGTTCTCATCGCCTAATTATTAAGGTGTTGTTCTGCAGATAGTTTGGGGTTTGCATGGACGTCGCCCTATTGGTTTTATGGATGACCCCCGTCCCTCCCCCATCGCATTTTTAATCACATCCTAGCCTGCATGTTCCTGAGAGTCTGACGGAGGCTGTCGGGGGAAGTCCTTGTCTTTGAGTGTAGAAGCATGAAACGCAGTCAAGGCCAGTTGCTCTGGTGCGGGGGTGCGGGGGGGGGGGGGACAATGCACGCGCTGATCATTTGGTGTTTGCTACATTGAGAGGCCACGCTTTTTGGTTTCCGGGAATATTAACATGAAAGACCTTGGTTGATTATTATTAATAATAATAATAATAATAATAATAAATTAATAACAACAATGATAATAATATTACTGAATGAAACTACGATTCCTATATTTTAGCCTTATAATCCACTTGCTATTAGTGGTTAAAATGCCTGTATGGGTTGGAAAGCATAGGTTACAAATTTTCCCTTGTTCATTTAGAAGAATTTAAGCCTTAATAAATGAAATCTATTTAGCAAACCTTGGCTTTTGGCTTTATTTTCACCGTTCGTGTATTCCTTTTACATGGACGGAGACTGCGGACCGGTTCAAGTCGTATACGACTGTAACAGCAAGTCGACGAACATCTTTTTAGTGCTGAAGCTCTGCCCTCGTTAGATTAGTCTGCCTGTGTTTCGTTCCCTTGAGTCAGGCAGCGCTGTTGATATAATATACGTTTACCCAAATATTGTAGTTATTATCCATTTCACCAGCATAGAATATTTCGACTCGTGGGCTTTAATAACTGGGTTTATGCGCTCTAAAATTCAATTTTGATGTAAATTAAAAACGTTACTTTTTAAACCGATATATTAATTATGTTCAGCCTCCAACTCCATAATTGCCCGTAGCCTACGCGCGTTTTAAAATGGCATACGTCTTTTAGTCACTTGAAGTTGTAAATTGTAGCGAATGCATCTCATTAATACTAATACAATTATCACTTGTAGTATGTGAAACGGCCCTTAGATGGAGCCATTCTATTTTTAATTGCTGATAGGACACATTTACTAAAAAGCGTAAAATGTCTTGTTTGAGTAATCTTTTTTTACGGCTTTTACATTGGCATCCATCGTATAACCTAGGCTACCTTATAAGATGTCAGGTATCCCTCTCATGGAAGTGTGGACTTGCAGAAGGCTGACCGGAGAGCTATCCTTGGTGCTGACTTCAGTTGTCTATGTGTAGCGATATATTTTCCTGCAATGGGTCTAGGAAAGTCCGTTTATTATAATATAGTACAATGAATTTAAGGACAAACAGAATGCGCCGAATATATCATGCAATATATGGGCTTATAGAGGATACACGGCGCATCCATAGTGCGTACTGTGTAAGCGATGCCATTTATTTCGCAATAGGAGAATTTCATTTTCCGTATGTTTCAAATCAATAAAAAATGGCATGGAAAATGGCTTTGGGGTAATGCCTCTGGAATATGAAATGAAATGACTTTGACTACATGTCCACTGAATTGTAATAACTGATCGCGGTCTGAGTGTGTGTGTGTGTGTGTTCGACACCTTTCAACGCAATTGTTCTGTAATCTTTCCACTAGCCTTGTTCTTAACACAGCGGTTATATAGCGCATGTACGTTGTTGCGCGCCAGAAATTGTTGGCAGCCTGTGTCTCTGGTTATGGACGAAAATTTGCAGAAACTATAGTTATGCCTTTTCTGTTAACAATCCAGCCTTGGGGTTAATGGAAAACGGAGAGCTTCTTCGCGGCCAAAGCACTGTCTCTGGATTCCGCTTAAGTAATGCAGGTCTGTGTTCTCCGTATGTGAAATCGGTCACTTAAGAAGACGCATGTCGTATAAATCCAGGTCAACTGTTTATATGCTCTGAAAATAGTTGTTCCGTTTTCGCATCACAGGTGAAATCCTCCAAACGGATTTCATATTAAACAAATAGGCCCAATGAAATAAAAATACATTCATGTTCAGTAATAATTAATGATTGTCGTTTTAAAAAGCAATTGTATTTCAAAGACATTTTATAGCTCATATCCCTAAGAGACACCGTTTCAAACAAAATAAACTAAGAATCCAGTGGAGCCCTAATCATCGCACGATTTTTGAGCTGAAGAGGGAACTGCAATTCGATGGCATGATTTCAGTGACCCTTTGTATTGTATACATTGCATTAAGTTAGCTGGCTGACAAGGTCTGTAGTCACATTAGGGCGCTGCAGTATTCGGATGCCTACTATACACTCAGGCCTGTGGAAACCCTTAGTGGCATTTTATAAATCTTAAGAACAAGGACGTACAAGGGAAAGCAGCTTTATGTGCCATTTTTCGTCGATTTGTAATCGCACAGAGTAAAAAAAAATCACCTCTTCCGCAGGGTACCGTTATATTACTATACGCTGCAAAAATGCAAACTGCAATCCTGGTCGACAGAGGTCGGAATTATACATGAAACCACTGGTGTTTTCTGGAATCTAGGTCAAAACACATGACGACTGTGAACTGGAACAATCAGCATACTCCACGTTTATCCGTTTGAAAAAATACTGAAAATCGTCTGTTTCACCACCAAAGCTGGGGCCAAAATGATTCCACTTGATCCAGAAGAAACGTTTAATTTATAGGCCATTGGATATCTTTGCATTTTTATACAGGCCTAAATGAAGAGTACCTATCTCGTGGAACACAGCCCCTTTGATTTTGTGATACGCATCTCAGCAGTTCACCAAGACGTCATTGCGATGTAATTATCATTAGTATTAAAACCTTGGACACCGGGTGCCCGCTGTTCAACACAAAATCACACGAACAACGTAGTGGTATAATTACAATTTATTAAATTCACAATCTTACAAGTCATATGTAAAGATGTGCGTCTGTGAAAGGGAACCGCAGAATCTGGATTGAAAATTTGAAAGAAAACCTGATGTGCAAAGCAGACCGACAGCGGACATACGAACGCCTAAAATCACTACGTCTGAACTGTCCGTAAAACGTTTTCAAGGCGCATTTTGGAGCATCGGGTCGCCGCATCCAAAGGAACACCAAGGTAAATCACCATGTTTGGTCTGAGCTGGGAGTCACAAGGTACATTCTGCCTGTCGAAGCCAAATGTGTTTTTAAAACGAATTTAAAACATTATTTGTTATTGCAGTACTAACCGCCCTTTTTGATAACGCCAAGATCTCAACACATACGCTGTCCTTTTGAAGTGAACATTTTGACGCATTAGCTGAATTAATGTGGTGTACCGCTGGTTTTTATTTTTGTATAAAACGCAGATCCTTTTTCTGGGTCTAGGTAAGTTTTGTTTTTCGTTCATTTATATTTTTGGGTATTTTTACGGTGATTGATGAAGCGGGTGTTCGCCAAAGAAGTGTTACCATAACTATGCCGTTTTGCTTTGTAATGATTAAATAGTGGTAGTAGTAGTAGTAATAATAATAATTATTATTATTTTTATTACTTCTCGGAGCTGTTTAGAAATCTTTCCTGACTGTACGCTTCGATTGCATTTATGCTGCACGCTAACGCGCGAAATTGTAGTCTCTGCCAAGGAGTATTGAAATCGATTTACACTTGGATAGAAAATTATATGAAAGAAGGATGTTGACGTGTTGATAATACGAGGTAGATTGTCGCGTCGAAGCTCCTTATGTGCAGACATTCTAAGTTGTTAGTTACAAGATTATTTAGGGAAGAGGTCTATGTTGCAGTATGCTGTTAATTTAAAAGACTACAGATATGATATATTAATATCTATAAAAGCCAATAATACTACAACATAAAGCAATGAGCCTCGTAATTAAAGAAAAGAACTCCCGTCCCGTCCTTTGCCGTTACAGCCCCCGTGGGCGTCCATAGGTGGCGCCTATAAAACATAAGAATCTCGAGTATTGTGGATTTTTTTTGTGCCGGCCCCCTGCAAAGGTCTGTCATTTACGGTGTGCCCCACCTACCTACTTATTTCGTTCAAGATGAGTTCAAGATCACAGCGAGCCTGGCTGGATAAATAATGCACACTGGACACCGAAACCAATTCAATTTAACCACGACGGATGCACAAAAACACTAAGAAAAAACTGCCGTTACTGCCGAAGTATCGCGTGATCGCTGATAGCGGAATTTACATGTTCTAAGCGAGGATCCCACGTACGTCGGCATCTGCGGACGACGCCGTGATGTAGGAAACCGGCCCCAAGTTCCACGCGCGTCGTAACCCTGTTAGAAAGGGAACTAGGCGCATTTTCTCACGCGCATCCTTGTCTTTTGGTTTCCACCAAAAACACCAGGCATGATATTTATCCGACCACCCATCCACTTGAATATCATATTGTCCTGTGTGAGTATCGAATTTTCTGCCGGGGAGTGTGAGGTGAGCGGCAGGGTGCATTACCTCCCTGTCGCAAATACTGCAAATTTTGTAATTTGTAAGAACGACAATTTTAAAAGCATACGTGTAATTCATGTAATTGTTACCAGGTATAAATGCAGCTGTACCCTGAAAATGACAGACCACTGCTATTAAACGTTGCAAAATATAACTGAGTTGATCATTATTAAATTGTGCCCCAAGTGCGATCCAAGTCTTAGGTTTCATTCTCAGTTTTTAAGTAAAATAGAAAACACTGGGGCACGGAGGAAAAACTGTTTTTGATTATTGACCAAGTGTACAAAGTGCTCATATAACGTCTGTTAGCTCTATTTATAATGAAACAGCTCAACATACTAATACTGCATATAAGGAATTCTGACTGACTCCGTGTGACGCAACACAAACCACAATAACATCATTACAGAACTTCTGACAGGCCCAACTAAGCAGTATTTCCACATTCAAAGAGTAGCAACTATATCTTACGGTACGTTGGTAACACTGTCTGAATATTAAAGTGCGTCTTCTGCAAAGAGAAGCAACGTCACATCTGGATACACGAAACCCATTACCAAGTCCTTCTATTAAGACTTAAACTATGTATTTGCTTATTTTAGTTTATTTGCAGGCTTTTTTAACCGCTGCACAAACACCGTAAGAAAATCCGTGCGCAAGAAATTGGGCCCTACTGTGTATTCAAGCTGTACGACATATTTAAAGGGCTATTTTAAATAACTATTTCCGCTTAATCGGACCAGTACAAACAGTTGAAAATAATGTTTCCAATAATGACGTACGCCATCACAAGTGGTCCATCCTAGAGGTTCGGGTCAAATAAACAGACTTTTATTCAGGTAATTTAATGACCTGACAACACTATTGCACCGTTGACCCGTTTGATTCGAGGTGCTAATGGATTGTAATTTGAACATCTCTCTAAATATGACGTTTTTGAGATTCCTCTCTTGGCATTCACCGCGTGCCTTAATTGTATGGACATTAAATCAAGGTCCGCTGTGAACACGCAGAGTGGTAACCCTATGTGACACTCTGCACCCCCTCTGCAACGCGACCCGCCCCCCACCCCCACTCCGCGACCCCCAACCCCACGAGAATGAGCAACGCAATGCACTGAGCCCAGCACCACACACAACTGTGTTCCGCCCGGGTTTTCAGATACACCCCCGTTCTCGTTCTAATTTAATCCCCAAAATACGAGTCAGTTTTCTAAAACTGCACGCCGCCCTATATAATATGGAAACAATTCGCTAGATACAATTGCAACACACGACCAGAGGTATCCCGAATGCAATATTCAAGCAATTCTCCTCCTGAATCATTCTGATCCCTACTGCAAATGCATTCACTCGTGCCAATGACCACACGCGAACCTCGACCAGGTCCATGACAGCTGCAGATTAATAATTAAAGCACAAATTCAGTTACAAACAAATCCGGCAAATCCACATGACCTTAACACGGAACCGGGGCGATTTATAGCTCAGGAGTCGTGACGGCGCGGCACGGCTGCCTTATTCAGCTATGCGCTTATAGGTTTGGAAACAGCCATAAACGCATCTGATGTTTCATGCTTCTCCATGTGGCGTTAACGCGGCTCGTCTCGGCTGCTGGGAATTCTTCGTCTTCCTCAATAAGGACACGCACACAGAGAGAAAAAAAAAATCAAAATTCATTCTCAAAAACGAATCGTAAAGAAAGGCTGTTGAGGAACGTTATCTGATATTTAATGCACTCATTCCATTTTCAGTACGCGGGTGACTTCCTGAGCCGGACTCGGCTGTAGCCTCCCCCCTGGTCCGCTGCGATCGCCCTCCTAACGCCCGTCGGACATACGCGGCGGATCTTTTCGTTGCATTGTTTGCAGGCTATATAACTGTATTAGGCGAAGGGACGAGCTGCCGAATTCTTCCTATCTTCAGCCGCTTCGTGCACTTTCTTTTCCACAAAACGTCGAAGAGAAATAACGCGGGATCTAATCTTTTTTTCTCTCTGGCTTTTGGAAAATACGTTTAATTCTCCGTCAGACCTTCAAAACACATCCTGCGCGTGCTCCAGCATCCTCGCCTTCCTAATCTTACTCCGACGGCGTCTATAAGGACTGGGATGTGTCCTTTCCGAGTTATCCCTTTTTTATCTTGATCGTCCGAGGCAGCAGTTTTTTGGTCCAGCCCTGGGTTTTTTCAGCCCCTCTGATCCATTCTAGCGGATTAGAGCTCCTTCCCATCCCAGACACTCGCAGCCCTTCTGCTGATTGGGTTCAGCACAAGAGGATTACATTGGGACATAATGACGTCATGGCCCGGGCCCAAGTTCTCCCCCATTAACCAAATCCTCATCAGCAAGATGCCCTTGAAACCACGGGGACTGACATTCTATACAGATCTGTGCGCGCATATCATATATATATATATATATATATATATATATGTGTGTGTGTGTGTGTGTGTGTGCGCGCAGATCTGTGTGTGCGATGGGGCGTTTCCGTGGTATGTCCTT
>JAODKM010000037.1:20448686-20469039 GCA_026780845.1 Petrocephalus sullivani
GCGCGCATCTGATATATATATATATATATATATATATATGTGTGTGTGTGTGTGTGTGTGTGTGCGCGCAGATCTGTGTGTGCGATCGGGCATTTCCGTGATATGTCCTTTGTTGTACTGCGCACACACACATACAGAAATACAACACTTTACGTTTAGTTTCACTTACTAATAATACAATAGAATAGGTGATTTTGTTGGCCGATGCGTATCATTTTTATGTCAGACCATTTCTACTGACTGTGTACTGTGCTGTACCGTTTCGGGCGACTGGCGGTCAACGTAACATGTCACGGTGCTTTATGTGTAAGATTTTGCAAGACAGAAAAATAATTTCGTGGATCTGCGAAGCACGCCTGCGACTTGAGTCCGTATATTTCCATAAATCTGATTCAGCAAGGAAAAACGTAATTGGTCTTTTATGGTAATCATAATCATGCTTCGTTTAAATGCAATAATTGACCTACGTACCTATCATATGAATTCTGACATCAATAGAGAAGACGCCTGTTTTGAATCTTTAGTTAGGTGTTTATAAACTTGCCCACCGCATGTGACGTATCTTATGTCTATCTTACAGATCGGCCTTGCACACCATGCCATGCTGATTGGTGTCATTATATATGACTGCAATCAATCTTGTAAAATGCATCGTGTTTATGCTTTATTACTGTATTTTATACTGAAAACAAAATAGGAATATATGTCAATATAAATCAGTAGAAATGAAGCGCAATTTAAATGTGGTAAAATGCAGGAAGTCCAATTCGTCTGCCTGATTTTAACCCGCAAATGTGGGCTGCAAAAATTATGAGATCGATTACTATGAAAAATGCGTTTTGTGCGTTTCGTACAGAAAGGTTATTGGAGCCAGCCTCAGAAACAAACAATAGTGTACCTGGAGAATCATGGACGCCGCTGGTTCTTGTAATCACAATTTATTTAGTGATCGCTTTTTAAAAATGCTGTTGGAAATTGCATGTTTATATTTGTACAAAGATTACTGTCAACGACTCTGTGTATTCCCCGGAAATCAGAATGGCACACTGTACAAACAAAAAAAAATTATTGAGGTGCACTTCGCTGTCCATGGTATTGAATATACTCCTTACACTGTAACTGTCTGTTGTTATACAGGCCCACCTAAACACATGTGTACGTGTAATTAAGAACAGTTAAACGACATGGTATGTGGCCTATATATTCTCGCCTATAATCTCCATTTTCCTGCACGGACGCGCGCCTGTGTGTGCGCGCGTGCTCGCCACACACGCGCATGCACACACATAGAGAGACCACTGCATTCAAATACATTTCTTAACACACTCAGTATAATTAAGCACCTTGCTTTCGTATTGATATTACGACTTTTGCTGAAACTATTTGTATGGTTCTGGCCAATTTTTAATAAAGAAACGGCCTAATTTTGCTGCATTCCTTTAAAAACAAATCCTTAATCTTAACAACTAATAAATAATAAATATTTCCATAAATACGTTCAATGATATTTGTAATTGTCCAGAACAAAAATATTACAAATTGGTTTACACTACACCGGGAAAAATACGGACGAAAAAGTGTTGTGAAGCTCGTATATACATTTTCAGTTATATACTGCTTAGAGTCGAATGTAATTCAAACATTTTTAAATGTAACGTAATCTCCATTAATTTCCCCAATGACTGTAAGTGTAATGTGTAATGAGTTTTGTATCACAGACTATACATTTCGTTTTAGCAATGCATAGGGCATCTACATTTCCATCTATACTGCACTGAATCAAGCTCCCCAGAAACATACCGATCGATGTCCCGGAAGAAAATGTCACAGGGTTTCAATTGTGTTTTTTTTCCCTGGCTCCCCCTCCTCAAACCCCAACTGTTAGTGTTAGAGCAATATATAGAGCAAATACGCAATTGTGTGAATACTTTAAATTAAATTAGATTATATATCTCTGGCATGGGTTATGTCATTTAATATATTTGGGAATGTTAGGATATTGCACTTTAGTGCATTTTAGCTCAATGAAGTATCGAAACATGACATTTGGAGATTAACGTGACTAACTGCCATTGCGGTCCTTGGCTTTTAAAAAACGCCTTTTTAAAAACGCATTTTTATTAAAGCGGATGCAATCGAACCACTGCAAAGCAAAACCAAAAAAGAAAAGGAGTTTTAAAATGGTAGCGCGATTACCCGGAAAGCACATTAGTGGGTAACAAGTGCATCGTAACATTAGCTGCACAGAGAAAGTACTCATTTGCTTACACACGCGGCACGTGCAGCTCCCTCCCTCCGCTGCTTCCCGGAAGATCTTCTTCTGATACCGAAACGCGGTATCATTTCCTATCGGTTAAAATATTATGCATGCATTATGATATACGCACGGGGCTTCTGTGCCCCGAGATGCCGAGAAAACCCGAAAAGGGCGAGCGTTTGCTCTCTTCTGAGCCGCTTGCCCGAGCGGCCTCCACATCTCGAGCTGAATGAAGGAGGAGCTGTCCCGTTGCATTACAATGACATTCAGCCCTATTCATTCAGTCTCTGTCTAACGGTCTTCGGGTAGCAAATCCTCCCCGTCGGGGGGTCGTAGCCCCCTCATTACGCCTCCCATCCCGACACGCAGTTACTACAATAAGTACAACAATAAGATGTGGGAGTTAGCGTTAGCTGCACATAATTCCTTGAACTTTTGGGGTTGGCTGTAAAAATGCGCATGTTATCAGAATGCAGGCGGCAACTCAGGTTTTTTTTTAACATTAAATTACTTTGGCCAGTTTTTTTATTTCCATTTGAGCTGGATATATCGTTTTTACTACATCTTGATACAGTGGTTGCTAAAAATAATATTCAACAAGGTGACATTTGATAAAAAAAAATGCGCTGCTTCCAAATGATGCGGCAGCCAGATACAGTCTGGACGTTGGTGTTTATCTGCCATGCAAACGATGGTCGCACAAGGGGGGGAAAGTGCATTGAAATATGGAAACTGTGACAGGCGGCATGCAACGTGCAATCCAAATACTCGGTAAACACTACCTGGGGTCAGTTTGGTCAGTATACGAGGTTATAACAAAACGCCACCATTAAATTATTTGCATTGTTTTACAACATGTTGTGCAAGGTATGCAGTGATATAGTTTATAGATGCCAGTTCAGACGAACACACGTTTAACATCGCATGACATGCCGCGCGTGAAAAACGGAGGCATTGCCCTTCAAATATTAATGACTTCTTTAAAATACAGAGTATACGTTACTCTGTAGGATCCAAAAACACCTGCGAATCCTGCGTTTATTTGTTGAATGGTGCTTTCGACCCAGCCACCCCCCCCCCCACTGCTTTCTGAAATGCAGCAACATTTAGCGTATTTTACACGATTCAATTTGATCCTGCCACGGATTATAGAACTGTCTTCTTCAGTTATACTAAAAAGCAAACGTACGCAGAACTGAGAACATCATATAAACTCCTAATAATGGAAGTAACGCAGCAGTTCTCTAACACTGGTATACTCGATCTCTCAAATTAGTCCTGCACCCAGTGGTGAAAGATCCCTGTAATAATTCTACACATTGCTGTTTTAACAAAACCTACATCGCACAATGTTATGGATCGAGTATTTCTTTACAAATAGTCCCACCAACACGGTATATGAGTATCGGTCGTAACCAGATCCTTTCTCTGCCAAAACGCTCGTTCCACAGCAATGTCTAGTCTGCCGCACAAGCACAGGAAGGACTCCTATTACGTAACTGTTGCAAATTCACATGATTTACAACGTGCTTTAAGCAGGACCCGGGTGTGTAGCTTTACTGTTATGCTGGGTCAGATTTAGCTGATTGCTCTCATATATTTTGGATGTAATCTGATAAGCCTATATTGCTACGGCGGCATGCATTGATTACTACTACTACTACTATTACTACTACTGCTACTACTACCACTAGTAATAATAATAATGACAATCATCATAATAATAATGATAAATCATTGACTGTGTAACTACACGAGGCTACGTCCACCACGCATTTTGTTCCAAATGCTTGCTGACATTTGACTAGGCAAAATGAAATGCCAGTCTCCTATTTAAACTCTTATGAATACTGCTTGATCCCTGAACGGTTGTTTCCCAGGGAAATCATACCGATTTCTGAAATGATGTTGAAGGCCCAGATAGGCACAGCTGGTAGCTTGTGGAGCTGTTCAACCAGGGAGGGAAAAGGTCAATCCAGCGCTTTAGCAGGGAGACTGCACGGGAAAGTCGAATATGCCATACACTGCCGCGGGATTCCTAGCTGCGATTCACTACGTATACTTTATATTAATTAACCATTTAACCGGTATACATGCAGATTGAGCGCGAGTGATTTGAGCACAAAGATACGTCGATTCCTGCGAGCACGTGGAGTGCTTACATTTGTAGTAATTATACGTATTGTACGAGCGTTAGCCAATGGGAAGCGATTGGGTTGTTAATTTCTGACCTGTTCACGTAGGCTATAACAATAAAAGGAAATTTTCATGGAACGCTCCGACGTTTAACTGAACATATTTACTATTGCGGCCAACGATTTCTACAGTGTTCATATGTAAACATTACCCACCCTAAATGTTTTACCCTTTTTAGTCTATTTTTATATGCTTATTTGGAGAGGCATATAAAGGGGTATAATTTTGCAAACATTTCCTAAGAGCAGGACCAGAAGGACCCTCAAGTATTGTGTAAGGAAATAAAGAGAAACACCTTAATAAAAGGATCCATTGTTTGGGGGAACAATCCGAGGGGCCTGGTAAGCCGTCTTCCACAATCACGATGGTGGGCGATGATTTGAATGCGAGGGGCCCACACTTTCACATGTGAACAAAAAACAAAATGGTAATCAGCGAGTGAATTAAACACTTGGTGAAACCAGCGCGCAGGCACTAACGGGTCCCCCTCACCCCATAAACCACCGTGAAGCTCCAGTACCCTACCCCCAGCCAAAAACAGAGAGAGAGAGAGAGAGAGAGAGAGACCGACCCGATTCCTGCTTGATTGTAGGGAAACGAACTGAATCCCCACGGGGGGAAAAAGTTTCACGAAGAAAGTTAAACTCCCCAGCATTTAGACGCGCAGTGATGTCTGGCTCCGCGGTTTTTTTTTGTAATGGAGTTTTGCCTTGTTTTTCAGATCCTACGAGACTGTTTGGAAACTCCTTCCGATTTAACTACAGGTAAGTCCGCCCGGGATCCCATCCGGCCCGATTGAAGTGTCTTAAAGTTTGATCAAAGCCAGGCCACGGATAGATACCGTGTTTGTTGGCCAGATTGCAGCGTGTCCGCCCAATTATACATCGCTTTAAGCTGGTCGACCTCAGAATTGGGGGTATTAAAGGGATTTTATTAAAGGGACTCTTTCGTAAAACTGCAAGTTGTATTATCTTGTCTGCTACATTTTTAAATCACACGTTTATGGCCGTGGACCTACAGTTTCGTTGATCTTTTGGGGGTATTTTTTAACGTGGGGGGGATGACTGAGATTAGTAATTGTTATATTGACTAGTGCTTAATAAACGAGTTATATTTATATAAACTAATTACAGTAGGCCATAATTAACATTTATAAAAGGCGCACTGATTTAATATCGATTCACAGTAGGTTAGCATTAGCATAGCATACTCATACGTTGTAAATTTAAAATAAGCTTGCTATATAAGGTTTTAAGCTTCATTTATATTAAATAACTTATCTCTGCGTTGAGTAACTTATGTTTATTATTCATATGATAAGATATCTGTGTGACTATAAACGGCCAAGCGGCCGTGTATACCTGAATTAAAGGGAGCAGGTGAGTGCAAAAGTCTTTTTTTGGGGAAATATTGTGGTGTATTTCCGTTAATAGCGTCCCAAACCTGGTTCAGGGACGTAGGAGTAAGAGAAGGTGAATTCACCTACAGCCCACACCTCCTGCAACCTCCCATAGCCTGACACGCAGTAACCCACCGGGGACACTTGGAAGTCTGGCGACTGTACTAAATGCACCTGCTCTTCCGAGAGGACGCCTAGTTAGGGGCGAAAGGTGTGCTGCATGTTACCGGGGCGATGCCAGCGCTAGGCAAGCGCATTATTCCCGCAGCAGTACGGCCGAGACCGTTATGTAAGAATAATCACTGCTACGTGCACCAGCAACATTCTGCCAGCGAGACCTATATGTTATAAATGTATCAGTGCAACCTTTACTGCAAAGAAATGTGTTAATTTACCAGCTGCTTTGTATGGAAGTTCACCTGCTAGGAATGCATCGCGAGTGGCTAACCGTAACCTCCGCGGTCAGACAAAAACGTCAATTTGCATTTCAAAGTTAAGCTGGAATCCCTCTTATGGACACGTGGTGTAGTTACATTTTAGGTGCAAAAAGGCACAACCCTCTAAAAAGATTTGGTAAGCATCAACTTGTTTTAACCACGACATCAAACCTAAATTTATTAACGGCTTACGCGCATAAAACTTAAAGCGAACTTAAAGGGGGCAGTTTTCTCCGTGGAAATATTTTTGGATGCAGCGGCCGCTTCTTTTCGGGGGTCCCCGGGTTCCATTCCCCCCTGACGCCTGACCCCCCTGACGTGTACAGGGACACAGAACACTGTGCTGTTTCATGCCATATGTGTGTGTGTGTGTGTATTTATATATATTATATTATTCTAAGGTAGTCCTCACATTTTTTCACAGTAAATATTCCAGTTCTAATTCACATTTCTTGTCACAACTGTGGCCTGTTGCAGAAAAGCTGTTTTTCAAAATTACCGGTCTGACGAGCTAATTTCCCGACGAGCGCTTTAGCGATTTTAAGTAACTGTTGAAATTGGTGGGAATCGGAGCGATTCGTTTGCGGCACTGCCGCCCCGAACCACGCTGACATGTTTGCTGGAAACATCCATCATTCCGCGGCGCGGGTCCGCGTCACTGGTATTTAGGCGATGCGTGACTTTGGGTTGTTTTGTCATAGTTATTAACCAGAATGTTTTTTTTGCAGGGATCAGAAATATGGTGGAGGTGTTTTAAAAACAACAAGCTCTAACGTGCTAAGTATAACGCCCGTATATTTGGACGCATGTAAAATTTAGAGCGCGTGGCCAATGAATAATGCAGGCATTTCTTTAAAACAACGCTGCAGTTTTGTGTGTATGTGTGAGTAACTGGAGTAAAGAGTTGCAGGTTAAAGGCACGTGACGAGAACTGCAGCGAAGACCTCGAAATGAGGAGGTTAGTTAATATTTAGCAGTGTCAATAAGTTGAAAGGTTGCAATTTGGAAGTGAAGTCAGACCTCTTGAATGTGGTGGAGGTGGTGGGGTGAGGGTTGGCCTTAGAAACAATGCAAAGACATCTGGCAATAATGCACACTTAGACCTAACAATGGTCATACATAGATATGCAAACTAGCGGGCAGATGAACTTCCATTCAGATGAGGTCTTTCCTCGCAGACTAGCCCCGTACGGAAGGAGCCGGCCCTCTCCTCCGCATTTCCAAAGCAGGCCCTTCCATCTTTGCTTGGCGGTTATTTGTATTGGATGCTTAACTCGGCTCTTAACCCTAACCCTGCCAGGCATCCTTAAACGATGGCAGAATTAACCTGCGGTGAGGGGAGATGGAGAGAGCGGGTCATGATCACAAACTTGGAGATCCTGTGCTGCCCTCAGTTGATTCATTATTACCTCTGCCTGGTGCGTTGTGGAGAAACTGATTACATCTGGCCACACATCATGCGGTGTCCTTGATCTGTCATACCTGGCCACCCACGGCATTCCTGGATTTTCCCGAATCTATCAGTTTTGTACTGTGTGATTCCTTCTAGAGGGCGGCATGGTGGTGCAGTGGTTAGCACTGTCGCCTCACACCTCTGGGGCTGGGGTTCGGATCCTGCCCGGNNNTTGTTCCCGCCTCGTGCCCTTGGCTTCCGGGATAGGCTCCGGACCCCCCGCGACCCTGTTCGGATAAGCGGGTTGGACAATGGATGGATGGATGGATTCCTTCTATAGACTGGAAGGCTCATTGTTCTGTAAAGTCTCCAATAACAGAGTGGGGTTAGTACCCAAAGCAATGGTTAATGGCAGCTTTTAACTACCTTGGAGGTGACCAAGGTGTCGGAGGTGTCGGGTCAGCCGAGCTCGAAGGCTCTTACATTAACTTACCATTTTACCCACAATGCAAAGTTCTCTGAGGTTCCTCCCCTTTGCAGTGCTGCCCATTTGTGGCTGGCTTCTCTTTCTTTAAAAGGATATCATTGGCCCAAATCCCGTTTCCTAATTTGGTAAATGTAAACGACATGTCACTCATCCTTTGCTCCATTCTATCCATCTTCCAACCCCTTTATCTGGTCAGGGTCACGAAGATGAGACATTTTTTTTTCATAAATTGTCAAGATAAAAAAAATGAGGCTATCACAAACCAAGCAGCTTAATAAAACACATGAGTACATTTCATGTAGAGTTGACCTTCTGTTGCTAAAATAGTCTTTTAATGTTTTTCAAGTCCGGGGGGGGGGGGGGAGCTGTTGAAAAAGACGCACGTCACAGAAAAAGAAAACCCTCCCTTAAATTTGTGATCAACTGTCCTTTAAGTGCATGCAGAATTTCAGCATTTGGTCTGAAATCAGCTCCCTGTCAAACATTTCTGGACCATAACGATCAGGAATACGATCGACGGCAAAAAAAAAAACTGCATTTCCATGAATTAATCAGAGAATTTTAATTGATTTTCCTGTGCCATGCGGGAATCTTCATTCTGAAACAGATTCCTAATGCCGCATACACTTTGAAAAAATGCCAAGTGTTTCATCCTGTTTTTCTGTTTCGAGCGGATGAGGCCTTTGCACTCCTAGTGTGAAGCAGCCTGTTTAGTTCGATTTCCGACATGGAGGTTTAGGCTCTATGGTGGATTAAGCCCCTCCAGATATATAGATAGTAGCATAAATATTTAGCGACCCTCGCTACAGCAGATCCTATACAAACCCATTGGTCAGGTTCTCATTCACAGGCTTTGCATACAGCTGTGTTAACAGTCGGCGCAGGGCTGCCCTGTCGGGTCAGATCTGGCCGCCGCTCGTCGGCGCGAACAGCATGTAAGCACTTAGCGCGGGCGCTTTGCTGACTAGCCGAGTTCGCGGGATGCCGGGCTGTACCGAACCGGAAAATTCTGCATCTCGAGGCGGTGAGAAAGGTCACCTTTTAGAATCAACCTACAAGATACGCAGCCAAGGAGAATATTGTAAATACCACAAAGAGCTGTCACTCCGACGGAGAGGTGGTGGGGGGGCGGGGACAGAGAGAGGATGGGCTCTAGCGCATTATAGTGTGTGCTCATTTTACTTAAGCCGTTAAATCGCCACGGGAGACGTTTGAATCCCGCATTTATTGTCGTCAAGGTGAATAAGGGAGCAGGCTGAAGAGACAAGTAATGGTTTTCTGGCAAGGGAAAAGCACAACCTTCCCTTTAATGTAAAGTACATGTTTGCCCCAACAAAAAAAATGAAAGACTATATGCCAGGAATTTTATACATAAGGAGGATAATTGATACGCTGGTGTAAAATAAGCCCGCCGCACGCTGCGATTGTGCCGTCTCAATGCTTATTTTTGTGCATCGCAAACATATAAATGGACATTCCGCATTTACAACAACAAAAAAAAAAATCAGCCTTTTATTCCTTCCAGGAGACAGGCGAGCCGAGTGGACAAAGACCGGCCGGTAACTCAAAGAAGCAAAGAACCAGGACGTCACGTCTGCCCAGGTGACATATCAGAGATGAAAGGAACGCCTGGGACACTAGGGGCAGCTCTAATGTTATCATGATTTGCTCAAATGTAATAAGAAGTGGCTGTAAAACTTATTAGGCATAGGCTACAGTGGCGTAATATATCTGTGGGCAAATTTACACCGTTTTGGGTTATGTTTTTGGTTTGTTCTTTACCTCTAGGGTTGGTTGTTGAAAGGTGTTGAAGTAATGAAGTTATCAGGGAAAAAATGCAAGAAATGAGCAAAAAAAATTCCGTACGGCAAAATACCTGCTTTAAAGGTAACTGATATCTTTGAAAGGTAGTATTGGTCTGCACAAACCTGAAGGTGATGTTTTCATTAATTCCCCACTCATCGTCGCTGAATTTTTAACGTTGGTCTTGGTGGCGTCGAGCCGGTAATGAGAATCGCGGAAATGTGAATTTTTCGCTGTGTTTTTGTACCCAGCTGAGGAACTTTTAAGTGGGGCCTCCTTTGGTTTTGATGCTGAAAGACCCCCCCCCCCCGACTCAGCCTACCCCTTTCTGGGACTTTTCTGTCTCACTTTATTTCCATTTTTTTATACCGTGCCTCTGTCTCTCTTGCATCGCCATCCATATTCCATGCATCTTTTTAACTTGATTTTGAAGAGCGGTGAACGTGAGCGTTTACTGGAGGCGATGTTGAGAAGGAACACGTTTGAGCAGCAGTGATGGGGAACCCAGCTCTGGGGCTGCCGTTTCAGGAGGAAGTTTCTGGGGCTGTCTCCAGAGTGTGTAGCTCACCCCACTTTGCCTGGAAACGATTTTGCCACGGACCACAGGGCGTAGCCACGGGCATCCTCATGAATCAACAGCCCTGTTCAGTCGATCAATCGATCAGTCAGCCAATCAGTCAGAGCCTTATTTGTCACATGCACAGCTATACTCTGTGAAATGTGCTGTGATTGGCTTGGCTGCCTGAGTCCAAGACTGAAACGGGGAGCATGAAAATGATGAGACAAAATGTAAGTCAGTTTTTATGGTAGTGTAGCCTAAAACTCTGGAACCCCTGACAAAATGCCACCTTGGGCCTCTCGTTAGGGTTGCCACTTTGCATTTGGAAAGCTACGGGTCTTCCACCATGGATCGAATTAGCCAATGTGGGGGGTGGGGGACTTCTCCCGTGGTAGAATTTGCCGAGTATATCAATTTGCTAGTTTTCATAATGAGAGGCCTATATATTTTTAACCGGGTAGCCTTACTCCTTCTGTGGACCTCAGTATTTACATACACGAGCTGTACAGTGGGAGCACATATGGGGTAACGTACATGTTGAGTAGACTGTAGAGGAACAAGATCACGCATGGGCCCTAGACA
Organism: Petrocephalus sullivani; assembly: GCA_026780845.1. Taxonomy (NCBI): domain Eukaryota; kingdom Metazoa; phylum Chordata; class Actinopteri; order Osteoglossiformes; family Mormyridae; genus Petrocephalus; species Petrocephalus sullivani. The sequence goes on from JAODKM010000037.1 coordinate 20,459,800, forward strand.
ATGTCCTCGTCAACGAGTAGAAGCTTTTCAATGCTGCTGGCAAGATGTTATGTAGTGGGGTTATACTGATTATAATGGACATGAGTGTATGACCACAGGCAGGCAAGTGGTAGGGCAGTCAGCCAAACAGGTAAACAAACAAAAAATAAAGTATAAACACGGGATGCTCTGCTTGTGCATCTGTGCTGCTGGTGTCCTCGTTCTTCTCATTTTATATAACAGTGCGGTTAATATTATCACTGTCCTGACATAGAGAGCCTTTGACACTGTTCTCAGAGGAATGAAGGGGTATGTAATGTTCTTGAGGGGCCCAGCTTTTAATACAGGGGTTGTTGAGATTTTAAAAAAGTCACTTCGGTGATTTGGAAGATGAAGGAGAAGAAAGCATGAGAAAGGAGTAAGAAACATTTAACCCGCAGATGAAGGACTCACTGAAAATCTTTAAGCAAACGTTTTTGCCGTTAGCTTCATGCTAACTCACTACATTCATATGTGACAATTTGTCAAGCTCGTTAGCTTACCTTAGATACTCTTGCATAGTGCTAATGGGTGGAGTTTTTGGCATGTGGTGTGAAAAAGACACATTTTCTCAGTGAGTTCAGCCACACAGTCACTTATGCACACTCAATCTGGTTCCTATCAAGCCCTCCCTGAAAAGAGAGGCAATATTTCCATAGGGAGATTAGCAATAATTTATTTTATTGACTGGTGTGCTGGTGTTTATTAGGCCGCGTGTGAGAGCGAGCGCTCCCTCGTTCGGCCTTTATTATCCGCCGGGCAGAGAGTGAAAGGCCAGAGTCAGTCTGCGAGAAGGATTTGATATGACAGTAAATTGGTAATTATGTACATACAAAAAAGTGTGTCCTCTCTCCGAGCGCTAGGGAGGGGGTGTCGGAGTTACTTTGGAGGGACCGGCAGTCGTTTGAAAGCATTGACGCGCCGTCGCCGTCAGAGCCAACGTGCGTTAGAAAAATTTTTGCGATGGCATTGTTCCAGATTCCAGCGTTTATTGTGATGTGCATAGATTCCAGTGTTTATTGTGATGTGCACAGATTCCAGCGTTTATTGTGATGTGCACAGATTCCAGCGTTTATTGTGATGTGCACGGCAACAGTCAGTTACACTATACAATGAAAGTCTCACTCTGCATGGCCTCCCAGCCGTCGATAAACATGAATCAAACACAAAACATAAATATAAATTAAGGTCAATAAATATCACTACAATTATGGCAAGAAGTATATAAGCATTAAGCTAGATTACTTTCAAACACTTAAGTATGACTGTCTGCAATCTCTTAATATTTAATTGCTTAAATAAAGCAAATTACCTTCGTGCGGTGCACAGGTCAAGGCCTGCACAGCTAACGGTTGTCTTTTTCTGAAATTTCAACAAAAACGTTCAGCCTATAAGGAAATGGTGTATTTTGTTTCTGCCTGACCTTTAATTCCTTGATTTGTTATGCTTGTAGCTGTGACACATCCTATATGCATCTAAGTCGCACTTAATAAGGCATCTGTATGAACTAACACATTCAACTGATGCCTATATATAAACATATAGACGCAGTGTATTAAATAGAGTATGAAAATGCAACCTTTGCTCATGGCTTATTAGCTGGAATAGTATGGATGTGAGCATGATCTGTGTGGAGTTTATTTCTGGCTGGTTTCCATTTATTTTCAACAATCCCCTTGTTTCAGATGTGGTCATGGGAGTGTGTGAATTCTCTGCATAATTCCAGGTCATCATCAGGTATTCACATACATAACCACTCAGTCGTACTCTCACACACAGGGAAATTCAGAGTCATCAGCTAAGCGGGACCACATTGGGGAGTGTCAACGTGTCAGGAGTGGTTTTTTTTTATACCCCCAGCATAAATACTCGGGGTTGTGTGAGCTGACCGCTGAGCGGAACGAAACCGAAACCAAGTGCTGCCAAGTGGCACGGGCCACGTCAACCTGCTTTTGTGTGTCCAGTGCGGTTGTGTTTTCAAGTGGTCACATATAAATAGCAATGCCACAGTGATCTCGATTGAGCTCAATTACCTCTGGTCCCTGGTCCAAAAAAAAGAGAAAATCACTTTGGGAAAAAATACATTTGTGCTGCTTTCACAAATAAGATGTCAAAAATAAAAACTGTAGCCGTAAATCAATTTTTTATAGCTATTTAAGAAATGATAGCCAGCTTCTCGTTTGCAATGCAAAGCTATCGAAAATGAAAACGAACGACCAGTGTGCAGAAATATTTCTCTTTTTTTTTGTAACTGTAAGAAGCTAGCAGTTGGGCTGTCGGGAAGCCAATGTTTTTGTGCCATTTGTTGCCGACCTAAAAAATTTCTCTTAATTTGAGCATGAAAGGCCGCACTTGAAGTTTTTTTTACACATCTGATACTGATGGGAGTGGTAACAGAACAAAATGATTCAGTTAAAACAGGCTGTAAAAATCAGTTAAATGAGAAATTAGGGGATGACAATTCTGAAAGGCAGCAGTGGGGAGGCTTTCCTTGTCACAGGGCCTTAAAGTATTCGTTTAGATTTTTATTAAAGTGAGCCATTTTTTTTATTTTGGTATGCTGACACATATGTAATATAATAAGGTTAATACCTAGCGGCCACATGCATATGAAAAATGTTTTATTTTCATGGATTCCCTAGTAGATGCATGTGTAGCCATGATGACTCATTTGGTCTTTTTTCTTATAATAAAATTTATTTGACATTTTCTATGTAGCTGATCAGGTGTGTTGTAAGGTCTCCACTGTGCCGGTGACTCCTATGTGCGTGGGGGTTGGGGGGGGGGGGGTGCTGGGTCACCTTTTGTCTATCTGTGTTTTCCCAAAGAGGTACAGTCATGCTAAATCTGCAGGCTGTTCTCCTAGTGCTCCTGCACCGTCCTTCAAGATAATTTAACGTCAGACTTCGATTGCTGTTTGGGAACTTTTGCCCCAGTGTAAAATAAATCCAGTGCTGCGACCAGCCATAGAGGAGGCAGGCCACAGCAAATATGAGATCTTGGGGGTGCTGTTCAAGGAGATCTGGCAGGAGGCAGTTCTAGGAGATCAGGAGGGAGCTGTTCTTGGGGGGATATTGTGGGATCTGGTGATTTCTGTGGGAGGTCTGCAGGGAACTGTTATAGATGGTCTGGAGGGACTAATGTTAGCAATTTTGGTGGGAGCTGTTGTAGGGGATCTGGTGGGAGCTGTTGTAGGAGATCTGATGGGAGCTGTTGTAGGGGATCTGGTGAGTGCTGTTGTAGGAGATCTGGTGATTGATGTTGTAGGGGATCTGGTGGGAGCTGTTGTAGGATATCTGGTGGGAGCTGTTGTAGGAGATCTGGTGATTGATGTTGTAGGGGATCTGGTGGGAGCTGTTGTAGGAGATCTGGTGAGTGCTGTTGTAGGGGATCTGGTGATTGATGTTGTAGGGGATCTGGTGGGCTGTTGTAGGGGATCTGGTGGGAGCTGTTGTAGGAGATCTGGTGAGTGCTGTTGTAGGGGATCTGGTGTGTGCTGTTGTCGGGGATCTGGTGTGTGCTGTTGTAGGGGATCTGGTGTGTGCTGTTGTAGGGGATCTGGTGTGTGCTGTTGTAGGGGATCTGGTGGGAGCTGTTGTAGGAGATCTGGTGAGTGCTGTTGTAGGGGATCTGGTGGGAGCTGTTGTAGGGGATCTGGTGGGAGCTGTTGTAGGAGATCTGGTGGGAGCTGTTGTAGGAGATCTGGTGGGAGCTGTTGTAGGAGATCTGGTGAGTGCTGTTATAGGGGATCTGGTGGGAGCTGTTGTAGGGGATCTGGTGAGTGCTGTTATAGGGGATCTGGTGGGAGCTGTTGTAGGGGATCTGGTGGGAGCGGTTGTAGGAGATCTGGTGGGAGCTGTTGTAGGAGATCTGGTGGGAGCTGTTGTAGGGGATCTGGTGGGAGCTGTTGTAGGAGATCTGGTGAGAGCTGTTGTAGGAGATCTGGTGGGAGCTGTTGTAGGAGATCTGGTGGGAGCTGTTGTAGGAGATCTGGTGAGAGCTGTTGTAGGGGATCTGGTGTGTGCTGTTGTAGGAGATCTGGTGGGAGCTGTTGTAGGAGATCTGGTGGGAGCTGTTGTAGGAGATCTGCAGGGAGATGATTCAAGGCAGTGACAAGACCCTTTGCGGTGGGAGTTTTGGTGACGGGTGAAGGTGATGTTTGGCAAAATGGACCCATAAATTGATTTTTTTTTCCGGTGTTGAGGTGCAAAATTATTCCAGGCTATTATGCTGACTGAATGCCCCTGTGCCGGTTTATTGTGCCATAAACTGGTATCGCGTGTGGTTCAGTAAGCAAACACAATGATTGGCGATGTGGCCCGTCGCGAGCACTGGCGGCAGATCAGGGGAAGTGCGGCTGGCCACACACCACAGGAGCGAGGCCTTCCTCCCCCAGTTAGTTTTGGAGCAGGTCCTAGTTGCATCTATAAAACTGTTCATTATTGGCTTGTTAAGGCTTTAGAGGAGGGGACTGCGCTAATGTCACACTCTTTCACTTCACACTGCCCCTTTATCTCTCTCTCTCCTGCCTTTCCTTTCTCTTTGATTTTTGTTGGCCTTCCTCTTTTCAGGTCCGCCTGGGTTTTGTTGGGCACTGAAATAATATGTGGCTTTGGTTCCATGCCGTCTGGCTGGGATCTGTGTGTGTGTGTGTGTGTGTGTGTGTGTGTGTGTGTGTATGTGTGTGTAAAGCTTTTAGCTTAGGGTTTAAATCTGAGTGTCGGGTCAGTGGAATTCAATTCGACACGCCGTTACTTAACATGCAGAACGATCGCGGCGAGCCTCCGCCGATGCCCGCTCGCACGCTTATTATGAAACGCTGGATGTGAAAGGCACAGTTTGTACATTCGTGAAATTTCTTGGCACGGCGAATACATGCTAAGAATAAATCACAATAGGTGTCCTCTGTTTTTCTTCGTCGCTGACTGGAAAGCATATTCAGAAGTCTGTAGCAGTTCTTTGTTTCTGCACCAGAGATTTGCCTTTAAATTTACTTAACCCTGTAAATGGGCCTTTCCGGGCAATTTCTGCCCATTATGGGTTAACGGAAATATATCTAAATGCCGCTCGCAGTGATGGGCTGTAAATGCGAGGATCAAAGCCCACGTGAAATTATACTTGTTGGCTCTGTAAATCACCGGGCCAGAATTCCTGGCCATTCCGTCGTTTTGCGGGAGGAAACGGAATACCCGGATAAACTCCAAGCACGCAGCGGGGAATGAGGCGTGAAGTGACAGTGTTGTTGACTTAGCTACCGTGCTGGCTGAATCAGAAAATGTTCAAGTTTTTTCATTATGTGAAATAAACCTATACCAAAAGATTTGATTTTGTTATTTCCCATATTCTTTTAAAATTCTTCACACCTGATGACCTTCCTCGCAAAATTTACATTTGTGCCCAAAAATAAAATCTGATGTAAACACGTTACTGTCCAAACCGTTTCAAACCACCTCACTTAATTGTGCACAACACCTAACCATATTCTGGGGTGTAGCTCCTTAGGAAGGTTGTTATTATGTATGTGTTTATTTTTGAAGTATTGCATATCTTTCGTGCAACAGAGTAATGAAAAACTGACTTGATTCATATGTCAAGCCCAAGCATGTACGCCGTGACTGAATTGATACAAAACCCCCAACCTTGCTCAAATTAAGAAGTTCAGCAAAAAATACGATAAAACTGCCACAGAGCTACATCTACTGCATGTTAACTTATAGTGCAAGAATACATCGATTTGACTTGTTTTGAAAAGAGAAACATTTCAAATGTTTCTACTTGAAAAGTAAGACACTTCAGTACCTGTTAAACTGACCTAAATCGTATCCAGTCAGAGCTGATTTGAAGCGTATCGAAATGTTACGTTTGACTCTATCATTTTGCTATCATAATGCCGGCCCTGTATCTAAATATGCATCGGAGGCTGAGAAGGAGAGATATGCACCCCTACTAATTTTCACAAAATCTACTCCCTTGTCAGAAATAATAGGCACCACGAAAATGTCTGAGAAGCGACTGAAATGTTAGATGTGGCACGAAAAAGGAAAAGGCATAACGCGCAAAGATAAGCTTTTTTGAATGTAACGGTTAATGGTCTGCAAAGGTTTTTTCTCACACGCCCTGGTATTTTTAACGAGTGATTTTGCATAGCCTGAGATTTTACCGCACCATAATGTACCACAGCTCCACACGATGTTTGCTGGGTGGGAAAGCCAGATTGTTTGTAATTCTATATTTGACAAATAATGCATAAAAACAAATCCTATAACTGCTGTAATTTATGTAAAAACGTAACTTATGGAGGCATTACGCATTATGGATTATTTATTTAGATTTATAACCAAGTTCATTGAAAGCAAGAGGACAAATGTCCATTGTCATATTTTTTAAATAATCAAAAAATAGTTTTGTTCAGTGTTGTGAAAGGTCGCACAGTCAGTTTTTGCTTTTATATTATTTATGGAAGTGGCTAACAAGTAAGATATGTTTAACTAAGGCAAGTTTTTTGGATGATACTAGAGATTTTTCCATTTTGCATTTCTTTGTACTTCTGGGGGTTTTGGTCATAATGATTAGGTTGCTTATATGTTCACATGAATATTTTGGGTTGGGGGACCATGAGGTAGTGGGGAGTTGAGCTGAAATTGCTCTCTATATGTAGACCTGTCTGCAGAGAATGTCTGCTGGAATCTAGTATTTCTTTCCCCTGTACAGTGATATTGGATTATTTGTCTAGGATTCTGGGAGAATTTTTTCCTCAAAGATAAAAATTAGATTTCGGGATGTCACCATCCCAAAAAATATAATGGGTCCCGATGCTCACAATTGTCCCCGTACTAAAACTGGGACACTTATTGAAATCCTCAGCTTGAAAGGATGAAAATTGACATTTCCCAGCTCACAGAAGTATTGAGCCGCAGTTCGTTTTGACACCTAGCTAATTAAAGAAAAGATATCCGTGCAGCTTTCGGAGTTGGCTTTCGGTCAAATGCATTGGCTACATTTCCGCTTGGCTCTGAGCTGCTCCGCCATGAAACCTGACGCCTGTCGATCTATTTTCCCCTCACGCGCGGTTGTAAACAGAAAGCCTGTCACTCCTGTACGAGTGTTGTCAACAGGTTGCTTGTTTCCATGGAGACCACCTAGCCCAACAGAGCTAGCCAGTCATGCTATATATATATATATATATATATATATATACACACACACACACACGTGTCTGTATACATACTGAGAGTGAACGACACTGAGGAATGGCGCCGAATTGAGGTATATTCGGGCTGATCTTGTTGTGTGCTGTACAGTTGCATCACATTCTTAGCACAAGCTGTTATTTGATTTCTAGATATCTGTATGGGTGCTGACATGCGAGATGTAGCTTTGCCCCAGCAGAGACGCTGTCAGGGAAATTGCTATGAGGTGTCGACCCAGTCTCCGTAGAAACTACTCTCGCACAGTTCGTGATTTCTGCAGCTGTTTGCACAGAACAGGAGGGTCAGCAAATGCCCAGGGTTGGTTAGGAGTTAATGAAAATCTGAGAAATAGAGAAACGTCTAAGTAACACTTTCTTCGGTCAAAAGAACAGGAATAATCTGTCTGCTCGCTGCATAGCTAATGTGTAAAGCCCATCTTTTGAGGCTGAATGTACAGATATCTTCTGGCATGGGATGTTTCTGGTTCTGGCAACACCTTATCCTGTAAGTCTTGAACTGTTTAACAGACAAGTCCACGATTGCCGACGTTCCTCCAGTCAGGGCACAGGATTGTCTGTTGACGTGTGCTGGTCTGTTGGGGCCTTGTGTTTGAGTTCTGACCCCGATTTTTTCCTTTTCTGAAAGGATCACAGGCTGACAAGTTTTCGAAGCTGCGTGTTGCTATTTATACCGTTACAAACTTTTTCCTTTTTTGTCCTGTCACAATGTTACAAGAAAATCTGTAACACAGGGGAAGAGCACTATCAGATATGTTTATGATTTGTAAAAAACATACATTTCATTGTTTTTTTTTATCGTTTGCATTGTTTCTTTATTTGTTTTTACCATTGCAAATTCTGCTCTTGCTAATCATTCCGGAGTGAAAGTTAATTTTATTGGAATTTTTTTTCTTTCTTCTGTTCACTTCATGAGTCTTATTCTCCCCTCCCTGTTTGCCTCCTGGCTTAATCACGCTCGCTCCTAAAATGAAACAAGGTCAATCGCTTTCCGGCCCGATCGTAACGGTGTAGCTAATGTCGCCGGGTGCGCACCTGTCTGCTTACATTGGCGCTGCGCTCTGTGCCACGTGCCCTGGGGTAGCCATGTAGAAAAGGGCGCTATATATATCGAATAATTACAACTTAATTAGCCTATGCTGCGAATGAAAGCAAGCTGGATACCTGGCCTCTCGTAATATGCAACGCTGAGGTCAAAAGTAGGAATGATCATCAAAGCAGGGAAGCTCCCATGCAGAGGCGGCTTAAAGTTACGCAAAGATGCGTGTCAATGAGTTTCCGTTGTCAGAAATTGCTGCCGACTTGAGCTTCTTGTATGATATTTCACTGTCTGACTCTTGGAACCCAACACGTGATGCATTGGTTTCAGTTCATTTGCTTACTGCATAAGGACTCATCTGCCTGACTCAAGAAAGTAATTGTTGTACTATTGAAAATTAAAATGTTTTGTGTATTTATTCTATTCTTCTGTCGACTTCATTACTATTGGTATGTGTGATGCTTGCACTAAGAGTGGTAGCTGAATCATCTGGTTGTGCATGTGCACAATGACAAAAACGTTGACTTTGAATTTGACTTTGACTCGACGAGAGCAAGAGTTGCTGCGGATACAGGCGTCAGCCCGACGGAGATGAACGTGTTTGGAGGAATGGCCTGTTTCTCTGTACTACTTCCCGGCCACGTCCTCTTGGGTTTTGATGCCGACACTGAGGTACAATTGCCCATCACTCTACACTTTATGAGGCGGATTCAATTAAAGTGCGAACATGCTGAAAGACATCTGAGGGCCAGAGGGCGCCTGTTAAATTTCGTGTACGTGCACTGTTTTTGCCAGACGAAACCCACCAAAATCCTCCTTCAAGACGTGAAAGTAATGTGCCTGCTGGTGGAGAGCATTGCCCCAGTGATCCATCCAGCCCTGCCCCCCCCCCCCCCCCCCCCCCCCCCCCCCCACCCAGCCGAACTTCCTCCCCGACCAAACTGCCCCCCCACGCCCACCACCTAATACCACCCTT
>JAODKM010000037.1:20499056-20514759 GCA_026780845.1 Petrocephalus sullivani
AGCCCAGTAAAACCCCTCTTTTAGCATCTTCATTAACCCCGACTCCCCCGAACCCCCCCCCCCCCAACAGATATGTTTAAAATATAAATAATGCCTCTTAATTAATCCACCCAAAGTTTGCTGTTAAAAATTAAGGAACTACGGCTGTGTATATATAAATATGATGTTTATTCATTCATCTAGGTAGCCTATGTAGATGTCTAGACCTTTGCAACAAAGCTCTTATGTAACTTGTTTGCATTTTGATTACCTTACTGTATTCTCTGTCCAGGGCTCAGTAGGCATATGTTTGCTAATTACCAGTACTGTGCTGGATGATGTTAGACTTTCTTTGCGTTTTGACTCACCCAATTAAGGGGCTATATTAGACTGAAAAATCGAACGATCATGTCTCAAAAGTAATATATATATGTGACCCTAAATCCGTTATCTGTGAAAGACGGCTCTTTCGGGATGCTGTGTGATGAGCATGCGATTCTGCGTCTCCGATGCGCAGGCCTGCCGCCGCGGCCCGGCGTACGGGAGTAATGGCTCTGTCGCTGTCAGATTATCGCAGCTCTATAATCCGCACTTTACCGGGCGTTTGAAATCACAGTACTACTGGAGAAACTGAGTAAGGGGAGGATGTGTAACGTGTTTATAACGGAGACATGTGACTTGAAACCATCTCACGGATGTCCAGCTGGGAGGGCCTCTGGTTTCAAGGTCCTACCCTCGCCCCCCCCAAACACGTGAGCCTTACTCGTCTATGTATGAGGCTCATCTTTGTCAACCCTCTCTCTCTTCCTGTTCCTTCTCCACTTTGCATTGATATTTTTAACACCGGCCCACAGTTGTGGTCGTACAACCTGCCACACACACCTTCAGCTGTTACTGTTCCAATTAGCTAATGAGGTCATTTACACCTCCAGTTGAGAACTTATTTCTCCTAGCCTGGTCTTGGGCCTCCCTACGTCGCTCCCCATCGGGGCACCAATGCTCGGATGTGGTCCTGGGCATCACCCTTCTCCTGTCGAATGCTATCCCTTTTCAGTTCATGGGGCAGCTCTGAATTACCGCTCTGCGTCTGCGCAGTGTGGCAGGGGGCGCATGTGTGGTGGAGGAGGTGGGCGCAGTCTGAGTCCCTATCCAGCATATCTAATGCTACGGTAGGTTTTCCGACCAACCTAATTTCACCAAACCTAATGGCGAGATCACTTACAACTGTGCTGCCAGTCAGTCTAAGCTTCTGACATATTTTTAATAACAAACGCAGCAGCTCAAACATTGTTTTAACGCTGTATTATTTGATCTGTGTTAAATTCAGGTGTTATGCCATCACCACTTGAATTCTGTGAGATATTATAACCAATGTAATGCATGACAAGCAAGCAGGAGGTTCGAGAATTCTTGGGAAAGCTTGTAGAGTCTAGTGTTCCATTACATGTGCGTTAGGGAGTTATAGGATGTGATTTCACCTTTGTGAGGCGTCTGGTGAGATGGCCCTACGATAAGCACCGCACCTGGACATGGGCATGGTAGACCAGTCAAGAGGCAGGACCTTGAGATCTACAGGCTCCCCTCAACTTTTCCATCCTTGAGAACCATGGCGTTTATAAGGGCCAGTCTAGACTTTTCTCTGGGTAGATAAGAGAACTCTGTGCTGGAATATATATGGTCTGTTCTCTTTATACTGAATTGAACTTGTGTGACAAATGACTCCATTACTGGGTCATAATATATCATAATCATATAAATAATCAGATCTGCTCTTCAAATAAATGTAATTTCCTGTTTTGTAAAGAGATACATGTTAGTTCAACACCATGTGTATGACATTTAAAATAGACCATTGTTGGCCATTGTTGAACTTGTGTGGGGTGACCCTTGACCCTTAGGCACATGACCACGGCACAGCCACTCGCTGCGATGACACAATCTCTTAATTGAAATTACCACTAAGTCATGTGATCAGGTACTCATTGTTTGGTTGAAAATGGTTTGTTTCAGGTATGGCATATACGCCTGCAAAATGGCGAATAGTTCCCTTACTGATGATTTGAGGTCAGTTGCTCATGCTGTTTTTTCTTATTAAGGGTGAGGAAAGCAGATTGACTTCCAACCTGAATCTTTCCGTTTGTCAAAAGCACCTCAGATTGCTAATGGTGCAGAAATGCTAATGGAGACTCCGTCATTGACCTTGCCGCACCAGCTCGGAGTGCATGATTAATATCGCAGATCCCAAACTGTGATGCTCTCTGTATGCGCTGCTGTTTGACACATTTACAGTTAGTGTTTGCTAATTGCGGCCAGCAAACTGAAGTAAACATATCATGAATTGTTACTGTGATGAATCTTGAGGTGGGAATACAGACAATTCCATGGTGCTTTGTCGATCCACCCTTCTTCCAGCCACGTGTCCCGGACTTAATCGTAGGGCACGTTACGAACAATTTACAGACTCCAGTGTTTGGAGTTGGTTTGAAAATAATGCTGCCCCATATGCTGCACTGTGATGTGTGTGTGTGCATATATATATATATATATATATATATATATATGCACACACACACACTAAAAATATATATGTATATATATGTGTGTGTGTGTGTGTGTGTATACTGACTCTCTTTACTTCATGTTGTCCTAACAAATAGCTAGCTAGTTGGCTAGTCTGATTCTGTTAGTCACTGTTAGTATGATGAAAAACAAAAAGCTTGACAGAAATCGCCAATATAAGTTTTTCTGAATAATATTTTGTAGCTATACTTGCTCTTTTGAGACGTTTCATATGTATTTTAACGCCCTGATTGTAAGTTCAAATAAATTCATTGTATGGCTGGCATATCTGCTACACCACCGGGCTCTTTTTTTTCTAGATAGCAAGTGTCGTGAATTCTAGTTAAATAAAACACAATTTCTGGTTGCGTCCGTGTGCATTAAATAACACCCTGGATGAAAACAGGCAAATATGGCCAGTGATGATAATCTCTGCCGTCACCACTATACGGTGATTAATGCGTCTTTTCAGCCCGGCCGATTTCCCTATATTTTACGAGTAACGCGCATAATATGGCTTTATGTAACGGAATACTTTAATGTTTTATGTATTGTATTTCCAAATGCGACATTTAAATATAATTTAGGTACATTTTATTATCAAATAGACATTTTAAGATAACCCTGTATAATGTATAATTTTTACAAAAATGTAAAAATTAAAATGATGCGTATGTAAGATTCTGTTATCGGCTTGAATGCCGCCAACTATACATTTGCAAAATCTCACACGTTAATCTGTTTATATATGTATAATGACTTGTGTGTTTGTGTGTGGGGGAGGGGGGTAGAGCGCGGTAGGGGGACCTTTTAGTAAGAGAAGCCCTCGGAGCCTTTTACGCTCGTCCGTCAGGCCTGTAGCCTTGAGCTGTCGATACGTCAAGCAATACCAGTATTTTAAAGCAAACGTAATAAAACGCCACAACATTTAGATGATTAATAATTGTTTGTCGTCTGTTTTTAGAGATATCAAAATTGATTTTTTTTACTGGTTGTAGATATATTTTACATAATTAGTGTGAAACGTTGCGCTCGATTTTTCGGAAATGTAATTGGTTGAGTTATTTAATGGGATTATAATAATATGCCTTCATCTCCTACGTGCAGTTGGATGCAAGCGTTCAGCCGCTGTCTGGGAATAATTCATAAGCGCTCTGAGTTATTAGGGCTCCCGAGCCGCGCTTTTTTGTGCGCGATGCTCGCACTGTGCAGCCGAGGAGCCAGTCCTCATATTTTAGTAATGCCATACGCGGCGGTAAATCTGGTTATTAAAGCTGCTCCGGGCTGACAAAATAAAGTGACACTGGGGTCCCCCTGGTCCTGCTCCCTAACAGGCGCGATCAAATGATGCACAGGGAACCTGAGAGCGGGGAAAATGCGGGATTTGATCAGCCGGTAGCTTTTTTTTTTGGGGGGGGGTGGCTGGTGGGGTAGAGCTGTGAGCAAAGCGAGCATCTGGCGATTGACGCGGTGCAGGAAGAGACGGCGAAGAGCCGTAATCTCGGACGGCGCCGCGCTTCGCCCGCTGCGCTGGGGGGTGGAATGCGGTAGGATTACGACAGCTCTGAACCGCTGACCCTCCCCGTCCCCCCCTCTTCACCACCACCACCAGCAGGAACAGCATGGTCAGAGCGGTGAAAAGCATTTACCACCACCGGTCACTGACCATCCGGCCAGCGTGCTCAAACCTATTAGAGCCCCACCAGTGCCGGAGTCACTGCAGCACCGGAACGGTGTCACGGAAGAAGGGAAGATAATCCTCAAAATGCTGACCGAGATGCCAGGCCGTGTTCGCACACAAGCTTGAGAATAAGATATTACTGGATTTAAAATGCAGGGGAAGCCACAGAGGGCCCGTAGCTCACTTGTAAATTGTACCACCTTTGCTGTTATTTGCTGTCGTGACATTTGTTAGGTTAATTCTCTTACTGATTTTTTGTGTGCGTTTTTCATCTCCCGGTGACCTGAAAAGCGTTCAGCCCCAGCTGCAAGTTAATTGTGGAACGAGACCTCAGCGGTCGTGAAAGCCACGTTCCGGGGGGGTGGGCTCTGGTGACTGGGTGTGTTGCAGCCATAAGGCTTGAGTTTGATGGATGTTATGTCAAAAGACTTGATATTTTGAAAATATGGCCTGCAATTTCCATCGTATCTTTGATAGTGTTTACTTTTAAGTAATCAAATTTATTTATTCATATGTACTCTATATAATTAGAATGTTTAGCTCATAGTGATGATAATTTGCATTCCATTGCAAAACCCATGAGATGTAATTTTTTTTCAATATTTGCCATAATATTCACATTTTAATTTCGAATATAAAACCAGTCAAGCCAAACAAAAACATAAGGGGTTTTCAGTCGTGATAATTAGCATATTGGTTTTAGGGTACTTTTTTACATTATTGGTATGTAACAATCATTTATAAGGTGCAAATCAACTTTGTTTACTGGCGTCGGTAGCTTTTAAGGTTGCGGAGACAATGGCGAACGCTGACAGTGCAGCTCCTGCGTCGCCGCGTGTCCCGGAATAATCCGCTAATCTGTTTTGTTCTATGGGAGATGACGGGACGGGAGGCGCGAGGCCGCGCAGACGCGCCGGGTTATCGCTCCCGAACACGCCGCGCGTGGATGCGCGCGTGAGCCTTTATTTGCCGCACGCCGTATAATGAGCGGCGCCAACCGAAGCAAGATACGCGCGCGCAAAAAAAAATCTTTCTATCCTATCAAGATAATAACAGCTCCATTGTAGCCTATTTTTAGACAAGGTAAACTGCTTAAATCCCAAAACATTCAAGCTACTGACAATAATTTTCAACTTTACTAAATGAATCTAGTCCTTGTGGCTGCTGTATTGTTCAATTCCATCAAAGTCTTGGAGCCAGTATAATATGAATCAGATGAATGGTAAGAAGTACAGGTATTGATTTTGCTTTCAGTTGTATGCATGCATTCAGGTCTACAAATTTACAACCGAGATAATCCATCTAGTCATCTTCTCTAGTCAGGGTCGTCGCAGGATGATGGATCAAGTAGCCTATGCAACATATACAGAGTAGCTCTACTAGAAATTCTGATGTGCTCACCTTTTCAGTCCTGCTCTTTTTAGGTGTGGTGTGTGTGTGTGTGTGTGTGTGTATACACACAGCACTGAAAAGATGGGTACAGTTGAATTTCTTATAAAGCTCCGTACAATCCGATGAAGGCAGATGAACCTAGACAATTAGCTGAACCAAACAAATGAAATAATCTATTAACAACAGCAACCAGGAAAGCTGAAAGAAGACGGCCGAGAGTAAATGTTCTTAAAGTGTTTGAAATCACACCAAGAGGATGGCTTGCGCTTCAATCAATACCGCATATACCGACAACCTATTAATAATTTAATCCTTATTATTTTTTTTAAGTTCAAAGCGCGTGAATGTAGTTGTTCGTGTTTTCCCCCTTTACATCTGAATATTTAGTTGCAAGTACTAGATCCTCAACTCAGCTTCAGCTACAAAAATATGTCTCTTGCACTTCCTTAAAGACAAAACGGCCAGTTTTTGCCACCACGCTTCCTGCCGACATTAAAATACAGTACCAACCGATCACACGTCTAACCGAGCATCTAATTCTTATCCGTTAATTAGGGAGAGATTCAAGTCATCCTGTAAACGGACGGCAGCACTTGCAACTCTGAAATTTTTAAAGAGTAGCGTTTTCTACGGTGCAGGTGGCACATGACAAAGTATGGTAACGGTCTAATGTTCCAGCGTCAAAATGATAAATGGCATCATGAAAGTAAAATCTTTAACACGACGTGATGTTCTGGGCTTCGACGGGCCAGGAGCAGGAGCTGAAGTCCTTTAAGTCTGGCCTCTTTAGCCATTCAGAATTGACCTTGTAATCAAAGAGAGTTAAAAAGCAATTAGCGGGACAGTGATCATGGAGAAGAGCTGTTAAATGGATGAGTAAGTAAAGCAATATGTCACTGGATAGAGATTAATTTGCCAGAAGGGTACTTCAAGGACTTTATTTGATTTACCCATAGGTTGAAAATTAAATGTGTAATGTCTTGCAAGCAACGGAATTCTATATGTTCTGAAACATGAGTTCTGTGTGTCAATGTGGACATTTCGTGGACATTTTCTCTACGTTCAGCAATTGGACAAGAGTAAGTCTATCAGTCCTATACAATACTAGTCCTATACAAACTAGCCTTTTGTAAGGTTGTATGCTGCTGACTAACCTTGGATTGATGGTATAGAATTTCTTGATCACTTGTGTTTATTGTATTAGTTTGGTGATGTTTCTGTGCATTGGAGTCAAGTGACCGTGAGAAGTTGTGGGTTTTAGAGATGAGGATTGCATTTTGGACTGGAGTTCCGCTGTTTCCTTGCAGTAATGACCTGGTTTTTAGTGGTCTCCCGGATTTGTTTTACAGCCTGGACTTACTTGTGGGATTTCTGAGTGAAATTATAGTCTGTGGTTTGCTCAACAAAGCAATAATTTAGTTAATGAACCGGGGAGCTCAAAAATGATTGTTGGACACGTAACTTAAGTCACGTGTGTGTCCTTGTCATGTCAGTTTTAAGGCTGGCAGGGTGTGTTCCTGCAAAGCACCGTAATGTCTCTGTGAATCTGAAGTGTACGTATTTGTTTTCAAAGGCATTTTTTTTTCTCTTTATGTGACCTTCTGCAGCTGACTGTATCGTCATCTGACCGACTTTATTATGAGTTTAAAACAAGCTTTTTGAAGCAAAATTCACCAGAGTAGAACGCCTTATGGAGTTTCAAGACAAATCTTAGCACAGCGACAGAAGCAGGCTACATAAGACATTTGCACCAGATGCTGTCCTGATATTGAGACTCCTTATTTACGTTCCTCAATTTTTAACGCTCTTAACAAAGCAAGAAAACAGTCAGAAGCAGAAAGCACGGGCTTCTACTCGGTAGGTGTTAAGCTCTTATTGTTCGGGTATAGTCTTTAATCGGTAGGTGTTTGCGGAGAACGCGTCACCGCTTGTGTTGCGCCTCGCCTGCAGAAGCCACGTGTACCGCAGGCGCAGGAATGCCGCCCACTCTCGCGCTGCTTGACCTGCGCATCGCTGCCTGTTTCGCTGCTCCACATACGCTCCAGCTGGCCTTGGGGTGGTCTATTTACATGCAATTGTCTTTTTTTTGGATTGTCACTGTACCTGCATTTAGCCCTGCTTGCATATGCGGTGTGTTTTCAGAGAGACCGAGGTTTTTTGCGCTGTGGTATTTCAGCTAAATAAACCAAGTATTAAGTGTACTCCGGCTTTGTGTTTCTTTCAGTGTAGTCGACACATTAGTCTATGGTGCACCTGACCTATTTTTGTGTGTTAATGTAGATTGTATATACTGTATGGGAATGTAGATGAGGTATATAATGTGTGGTATGGTAAATGGCGTTAGAGTTGCACCGATACGATATTTGGGATTGGTATCTGCACCGATCCATACCTATTAGACGGATCGGTTATCAGCCATATATATATGACCGATCCACGTCCGATTCGGACTTATTTAGTTTTCGACAGTCTGTACAAAGAACTCCTATTTCTCGTCTTGTTAAATAGATTTGTACAATTGCACATCACCCCTTTCCCATTTTGATGTGTTTATTTGTGGCATCCAAGCTGAACTATATAACACTGCCATTCAGTCTATGTGCCACTCAGTGGGTGTGAGCGCGCCGTTTGTGACGTCACGCGCGTACCCTCTGCGGTAGGAAGAGGGTGATGATCTGGTAGTATTTTTCGCTTGACACAACAATTAGTAGCCCAGCGGTTTGCAATCTTGGTAAAAGAGGTGGAAGTATCACTTGGTGAAAAGTCCCACTAAATAATAAAGCGCACGTAATTGTGCAAGACTCTCTAGGTTGGGCTGTTTTGCGCATTCCCTATAGCTCGTGATGCGTGAGGGGCTGCTACAGCAGCGAAGTGTGTGACGTTGTTGCCAGTGGGTGCAAAATGGTGGGGCATTTTAAGCATTCGCCACTTGTGTATATTATACTCTCAGAAGATTCAAATTGCAAATGCTTAAAACAAAACGCACAAACGCGGTGGAACAGTACATTATGTATGTTTCTAGCAACCTAATTAAAGATTTCTGGTAAATCCTTTTCATTTGTATTTACTAGTTGAAACAACGTGAATATATAAAGTATAAATATTTATACTATATATATATATATATATTTAAATGTTATAAAATAAAATTGTATCGGAATCGGATCAAAATTGAAAAAATGTGGATCAGCCCATTTCTAAATGGTGTGTGATGTAGTTGAATGTAGATGGTGTTGAATGTGTGTTAATTTAGTTGGCATGTAATGTGTAGTAATGTGATGGTGTATATTTACGCTCTGCGGTAAAGTAGATGGTATCCATACTATCTGGTAATTGAGATATGGTTAGTGTATAATATGTAGTAATGTAGTAATATAAAATGTGGGGTAATAATCCTGCAGATGGTATATAATGTTTATGGTGTATGTTCTTCATGCTGAGGTAGGTGGCGTATATTGTTTGTGGTGAGGTAAATGGTGTACAGTAAATTTTATATGGTAATGTAGAGGGGTGTATGTTCTCTGAGCCAATGCAGATGGTGTATGAACACTTTGTCCGCTGTGAAGATAGTTCAGCAGTGTGCTGTCTGAGGCGCTGGGCCACGGTCAGCATGGACAGCCATAGGTCCATGGCCTTGGCTTGTCATATGGAGATAACGGATGAAAACAGACGGACGAGGTTTTGCAGCACCCCCCCCCCCCCCCATGTGGGATCCGGACCATGGGGGAGGGGCTTCCTGTGGATCTTGGGCCACAGTGGTCATGAGCCAAAGGGTCTGTCAGTCACCATCATGCTCGCCATATGCATCATAGTCCTGTAAATTCCCAAGGCATGCTGGGATAGGGTGGGACCTTTTGAGGCTGATCACCACACAGAGCAGAGAGGAGACTTCCTGCATTCTCATTACGAGGTTTCACTGAAAGAAGGGTTAGCATCTCAGACAGTGGCTGGTCCCCTATCAGCTGAATACACGCCTGTTCACTAAGCTAAGCTTCATTTCAGAGCAAAGCATTAGCTATGTATGAAATACATTTAAACATAGATTCAATTTAATAGCATAATCTAACAGCCATTTGTGGCAAGTTAAAATGAGTTGACCGTTTATTTAGCAATAAATATTCAGGCATAGACAAAGACTTCTTTATGCAGTTTGAGAAATTTCAAAATATTTTTTTCTTCCCTCAAAAATATCTGCACCCGGGATTCCATTACGTAGCAGTGTCTATCACGTTTTACAGACGTAAACGATATTCTTCGCTTCATTACAGCCCCTGTCCTGTGTTTTTTTTCCTCCATTCTGTAATTGCTCAGGAGGCAGTGGTCAGACAGGCTGCCTCTGGGATGCTTACGCGGCATTTGATGCAGCTCCACACGGAGAGTGAAAATGGGGTTGGGGGGGGGGGGTCTAATATGAGACTGGCACCTGTCACCCCCAGCCCCCACGCCTTCTCTTAAGCTGGAGCTTTAGCAGCCTCCACCCAAATCTCCTGTCTTATCAAACTGTCCGAAATGAACCACGCCTGTCATTTTCTCCCAACTCTACACGGGTCTTTTTTTTCTCTCATCCACTACCCTGTGATCCATTGATAACGGCATTGTCCTTTCTTTTTTTAAGGCGCATCAGAAATAAAGTTTTTTTTTTTTTTTTCCTTTCTCCCCTGACCTATGAAAGACAGTCGAGGCCAATTAACCGAGAAGGAGGCGCGTCTTCAGCTTTGTCATTAATGAACTTGGGTGTGAATGGGGCCGCGGAGCCGGGTTCTGGTCGGCCCGGTTATCAGTGCTGGCCAGGCGTTGCCGAGTCTCACATGGGCACACAATCAATCTGTGGGGAACAAACAGCGCCAGAGCCTCCTGAATGGAATAAAGAAATGAAATCGTGTTTCTGCGGCAGCTTGGCGACTCTTTGGATCATCTTGACTGAGGCCTTGAAGAGGCAGGATGAGGACGTCGCTGGGTTGACTGCCGCTGAATGGATGGGGTGGCACCCCCCCTTTTAAAAACGGCTTTCCGGCACGCGAGCCCCCTTCCAGCATCTCAGCGCAGACCCGGCGTGGAAGGCCTAGCTCTCTCGGATTACGGCTTCTGCCGTTTTATCACACAATGCCCCCTTGAGGCGGAGAGTGGCGGTGCACATCAGGAAAAGCGCACTCAGCCGGCTGCCATCTTTGAGAAGACACACTCCAGAGGATTCGAAGGCCGTCCCCCTCCCCTCCACCCCCAACCTGAAAGCTTCCTTGTTGAGTTGCGTAAGTGTCTAGCAGCTGAAGTTGTCCCCCAGTTGTCTGTGTGAATGATGAATATACTGTGAGATGTAGCCGTCTTCTCCTGGGAAGCTTGAAAACATCCTGTTTGTCAGAGCATTCAGGCAGCAAGCTTACAGGAAGCTGTGAGGAATCGCTGCCGTTTACTAGCATGCCTCTTAGCACAGATGCTATACCGCTCACACACTAGAATGAGCTTACATGTATTCACCCCCATAATAGCTTAAAATGACAACCATGGAACTCATTTGAGCTTCTATCAATACACTGCATTCTCGAAAAATTATGCTGTTTACAGTTATTTAAAACCTAGTCCTGAAACCCAGCATTTGCAGCTATTTTTTAACCGATGAGGTGGACCTAAAGTGCTGCTCTCATCTTCCCAGCATCTCTCCACAGAAATTCTGTTACTGTCATTTTTACCCCTGAGAGGGCACTCTAAACAAGTCACTTTCCATTGTATGGTGGCATCAGCGTGTGAAAGAAGCCAATTATGCTCTGGTGTATGGTCAGCGGCGGGACAAGGCACCTTCTTCCATTTACAGCTATATCAATTTTCTTCAACTTTTGATTGATAATAATGTTATATATGACCTAGCCGTCCATCCATCTATCCATCCCCATGAAGCTAACTAATTTGATAAATGATAAAAAAAACCAATTGGTTCTGCAGTTTCTATTAACAAGACTGTGTTTACGTTCATCCTAGTATACCTACACAAATAAAGACTTTCTGCTGCAGTTCTTTGTGTTTGGCGATTACTGCAGATACAATGAAGGACGCATATTGTTTAGCACTGTTAGCATAAGCAAATGACTGCATTACTGTCTCATTAGGCAAAATGCAGCCCGTCATTAGGACCCGCGCATACGCTGCTGGGTGGTGCTCCAGCCCTTCCCTTTGAAGCCGCAGCGCAGTCTGCTTTTAATTAAACTCATTTGCATGAACAAATAAAGTCTAATTAATACGAGTGTTTTAGAGGGCTCCTTTTAGTAGCGGAGCAGGGCGACAACCGTTACCCTTCGAGCGCGGAGAAAATGGCAGGAGATGCGATGCGTGACGCGTAAACGGCGAAGGCTTTGATTCCGCTTTCACCTGGAATGCGGCGTGGCTAAATTAAAACAATGGGGGCGGAACGGCACCGACACCGCCGATCGACGCCACGTACGGATCGCAATACTCGCTTTGCGCGGTTCCTGCCGCAGCATCGGAGCGCCAGTTCTGCCCGGTACGCCATGATACTGCGCCCGCCCAGGCGTCATGCGTGCTGCACGGAGCAAGAGAGACGACACGTAGAATTGCCCCAAACCACCGAACGCGCCGAACCGGGTCGACATGAACGCCAATCAACGTGCCGTTCTTCCAGGGAGGGCCGACAGGCCGACGTCTTCCTCATCTTACGAGGGGATCCTTTGCTAAATGACGTGAATAATCCGCCATTACTGCTCAGTACGCCGTGCCGGGCCTGGTTCCCCTGAGGTGATCCGGCCTGCTACGCGGGTAAAAAAAAAACGTTTGATCCAAGACTGCTTCATCTCTCTTTATATCTCCAGCCCTTTCAAGCAGAGGTCTGTATTATTTATAGGAGATAAAATACACGTGCGTATTGCTGTAAATACGCACACGGCGCGCGGAGGCCGTTACTGACCGCGCGCCTAGTCCCGCGCGACGTGCAGATTCCGTCATCTGGAGAGGCGCGTCGTCGAGATGATGCGTCATGCGTCCTTCTCCGCGGACGCGTGTCGCCGCTTTGTTCTTTGAATCCGGTCTATGCAACGCGCGTGGAAGTCATTCTTAAGTTATTGCATTTCACTGAATATCCTGGCAACAATTTAATCGCAGTTGAAGCACTGCAGTGGCTGCATTTTCTGAGTCTTGCAGTTAACGTTATACATAGTTTAAGCTCGTGTGTGTGTGTGTGTATGTGTGTATATGTGTGTGTGTGTATATATATATATATATATATATATCTTGCATAAGCCCTGGCACACTAAGCCTCCTATATGAAGTGGGAGATTTGGGAAAATTGGTGTGTCAGGGGTTATCTGAGGACTGGGGAGGGGGTGTGTAAGTATGTATTTGGGGGTGGGGTGGGATTTCTTTCATTATACAACCAACCATATCTTCAGAGAACGCTGTCTTTCTGTATGTCTCTGTCTCTCTTCTTCCCCCCCCCCCCCCGGAGATCGGGCCGCTCGTTCACCAGTCCGGGGTGCTGTGAGGAATGAGTGAGATGCAGTGAGAGAGAGAGAGAGAGAGGGAGGGAGGAGGTAAGGGAAGGTACGGGACCGTCTTATGGGAGCCCACTGGCCACAGCGTTGTCGGCGGATGCACATATTCTCATTATGCTGCTAATTAATTCCCAACTCATTACACTTCCACTGCCTAATTTGTACTTGCCGCTTGATTAGATTAAACCTGTCTCTATGCTAATCAATGTGTTTTCTCTTTATTTTACAATTAGTTTGAGGCATGCTGTGTGCACTCTCTATGTCTGTGTGTGTGTATATATGCGGGGGGGGGGGGTTGTCCTTCCGTATGATCCTTTCATCTGGAAACGTCTTAGCTGTGTCGGCGTACGAAGGCGTTCATTTACTCTCGCTAATTTTCTTTCAGAGTTTATGGGAACTTAAACATCCAGTTACGTGCTCTTCGAATGTTCGCAGCAGAAGGTAGATCTGTCGACCGAAATGCTTAAATTCCTTTAAGGCTTAAAATACACAGATGCCTTATGTCTTTGCGGATACACTGGAAAAACAATCAGACAAATGTTGATAAAATAGCCTAATTTTGCTTTCATGTTAGAAGATACCATATGCATTGTATTAAAACTCTTTGGTTCAGTTAATACAAACAGTCTCTTTCGTATAAATATGTTCTTGTTTGCATGTGTATAGTAATAATTTTGTAGAAAAGCAATGAGCAGAAACGTGTAATTTCTATTAAATATTTTTCATTCTGGTTTTATTTTTTGGCCCAACACATGTCACGTATTTAATCTCATCCAGCTTTGCTTTACACCCACTTACTCGCTGGCAAATTTAAAGTCTATCATTGTTAGTATTTCTTAGATTCAGTATTTCTATTTTGTCTTTGTTACTATAGTGCCCTTTTTGTTTATTTATTTTTGTTAATGCTTTAAACATTCTGCAATGCACTCACCCCTGTTCATGCGTTTTATAACCTGGAAATTTATGTTTTTCAAACGTACTTTGATCTTCTTTGATATGTATAATATATTAATGTGTGTGTCTGTGTCACTATGCTTTCTCATATACATGACAAGCAATATGGGTTAGAATGGACTAGAATTTGTGAATTCATCATTCATATGCAGGCCGAATTAAATGTGATGGTTTATAAACCACTGCTTTCCTGCTGTTGAAATAGTGTCCGATAAAGCCTGACCAGGATCATCTTTTGATACATCCTTATATTGCACAGAAGCCAGGGTTTATTCAAAGCAGTCTGCGCAGTGCCACCCTGAGCGTGTGTGTGTGTGTGTGTGTGCGCGCCGTAACGCCTGTACAAACTCTCTGTGTTTTTCCTTTATCTGAAATGGTTCCAGTTCCAGAATCCTACTCAGACATTCCATAACGTGTTCCGCACTCTGCGCTTGCTCTAGTCATCCAGAGAGATTTGACGAAAAACCCACACGATTCGCAAGCCTTTCATTTTCCGAAACGTCAAACAAGCGTGGCGAAAAAACCACACGGCGAGCTGAAATCGGGTAGTAAAAGTTTAAATACATTCTTAGAAATGGTTGTCCTCTGTCTCAGTGAAGACCCCTTTCAAAACACTCCGACCCATTTAGCTCTGCTGTGGCTGAAACACGTTGCCGTGACCTTTCACGAGCAACACGCTGGAATATCACTATCACAAAGTGACACGTGTATTACTGACTGCTCTTCGTTAACACTGCTTTCCCAACAAACTCCATTCCCTTACATTCCTGACAATCCCCCTAGACAAAGGTATCTTCATTTTAAAATAAATGTAATGAAATATTAGAAATAAGTATAATATCGGTTCCCTGCTTGAGTCAAGTACAGGTGATGCTGATAGTTTTATTAATATGAATAATATGAACTATTATTTAACTATGGAATGTCATACACATTAATTGTCGCCTTACATTTTAGATGAATACTGAACAGTTCCGAATATAACGTGAGGGGTTAATGGATCATTATTCACCCACATGCAGACATGTGCACATTATTGTCTTTAAATTAATAGCATTTTTTATTACGCTTTATAAATGAGGCAGTCTGAATGGGACAGAGCAGTTGTGATAGTCATTGCAGCCTTGAATAAATTAACGATGTCAGATGACAGATTATATTCACGTATATATGATCATTTATACACATAACATGGAAATAGGTGGATGGGCTGGTGGTCTATGTTTAAAAGGTAAACAACACTGTATATGGACCAATATGACCCATAGGCCCCCAGTGGATGATGTTTAGGGGCCCAGGGACTGCACACATTAGAAGGTTCGGATGCCATGATGACATGGCCAGAGGTCGTGATGCTGATGGGAGTTAATGTGGGCTGACACATCCTGTCCCCCGGGGGGGGGGGGGCATCAGGGCTGCCACCCTTTTAATCGGCTCCCCTTTTAGAACCCGGAGAGGAAGAAGTAAAAAATAAATGAAAAATACAGCTTCCACCCCCCCCATCCTGGAAGAGATCCTCAGCTTGAACTTCCTTGCAGAAGCACTTAGAACATTTTTTTTTGGGGGGGGGGGGGGGTGGGGGTAGTGAATTAAATATGGATTTCCTCTTCTAAAGGTGCTGGAGAAATATGCTCCATGTCTC
>JAODKM010000037.1:20514788-20531259 GCA_026780845.1 Petrocephalus sullivani
GGGGTGAGGGACTCAGTCTTGCATTTTAATTGATGGTCTTGATTGAGGACAGGACAAGGGCTCCCAACCCCCTGCTGATGTGCAGGGGTCCTGGATCCTGGGGGGTTTACATGCGGCACGCGGTTGGTTCTGTGAGCTTTGGTGGCTGCGGACGTGTCTGTGTTAAAGATCAGCCTCACTCAGAACTGCTCGTTGCTAAGCAGGACATGCAAACCCCACCCCTCAGCAACCATGTCAAAGGACCTGAATATATATATATATATATATATATATATACACGTGTGTGTTTTATATATATGATATTTATGTGTCCTTGTGATTAAAATGGACATTGCATGGATGAATTACTCTGGTCTATTACACCATATTCCCTTGACATGCTTTCCATTTATTTACTTTACTTCAAGACTACAAGGATTGGATTTTAAACGTATATCTTCCTCATGCCCCTTAGTGTGCATATATGTTCATTTGTTTTTTTTGCATTTATTATATTTTGAGAAGAACAGTGTTGGTGGAAAAAAAACATTTTACGTGACCTTGTTGACCTTCCATTGGATGTTGCCCCTGACAACAGGGTTCATCAATCAAGCTCCATGGCTGGTGATCCCAGCCCCAATGAATCAGGTGGATATCAAGGGAATCATGTGGATTCTCTTAATGTCCTTCCCAATCAGCCTCTTTTATTCAAATCGGTATAAAATTTGTTTCCTTTAAATGGATTGTAATGGTTTGGTTTTGGTTGAAGTACAGTGTAAAATAGTATATATAGTGCTGACTGGTCAGCTGTGATTTTCAAAGTGATTTTTGGTCCCCGGCATGATATAACGACCCCCGCACCTTTGTTTTGGACCACTCAGTTATTTTTCGGGAGTGAAACATTTTCATACAGAAAACAGAATTTATGTTGTGCCCTAGTTAATACCGACTTAAGGGAAACTCCTTTAAAAATCGCTCCCACATTTATATTATTTTAAGCCTTTTAAGTGTTCTGTACTGCCTGGGATAGGCTCCAGGGCCCATGCTGACACGGATTAGTGGTTCAAAAATGGATGGATGGACAGATTTATATTATTTTAGCTAATTATTCTGTCAAAATGAATGGTTAAAACTTATTTTCTTGTTGAATTTATGCTAAGTATTTTAATCAGTCAATGTATAAGGAATTAACTATAAATATCAGGAATTCAAGTCCATGATTGACATTGAGACTGTAGGTTGTCTAAAGTTAACGGCCTGATGCGAACATTTTGTAAATGTAATAATCCTGAGGAAACTGTCGCCTTTTTTGATTGTTTACAGTGCGTCTGTTCTCCCGTGGTTTAGTCAGACGTTCCCTAATTTTGCTTCATGGGATTTCGGGACCATGTCACTGACAGTGCGGTGGCTCTCGGTCCCGCTGTACCGGCAGGGGATAGCCGCTCCCCTGCCCCCCCAAACCCCCCCACCCGCGGTACCGAGCCAAGGCTCCGAGGCTCCCAGACAAAGCATGTGATTATCAACAGGATGAGGAAAGTCGGCAGAGTAACATATGGGCTCCGTTCCCGCCCACTCCCAGAGGCTCTGACTGTACGTCTTGGAGCTAATCATGGCTGCCAGAGGAAGATCAAAGGCATGGCCTCCGCGTTCAGGGGAAACGGGCTTTTGATGTCCTCCTCAGAACGTGTGCACGCGCGCCGAGCATGTGAGCCCGTGTGTGCGTGCTTGTGGAGGGATAGCCTTTTGTCTGCCTGCAACGCTTGGAAAAACGGCATGACCTGCAAGTGATTTGAATGCAAGCATCTTCTTGGTGGAGATTTGGGAGCCGTTGACACTGGGCTGAAAAAATGGGGTTATTTTCTACAGAAAAGGATTCTAGGACTTTTATAGGAAAAAAATAGGAACTTTCCCACTGTGCATTATTTGTACATACTGGTGACACCTACTCAAAGCAAATGGCCATCGGGGGCAGCGATCAAAATGGCTGACAGCAACAACGGACCATTTGCGAGGACGATGTTGGGATCCAGCTCGATAACCGTCTATGAATGGTGGGAGGCAGTTTGATGAAGAGCATTGAAATAAACATGCCTGCTAATGAGATAAAGGACAGCTGGTTCCCCAGCACTGCTGTTCAGATTATTGAACCAACATCATCAGTGCCTAGGGTTGGTCTGAATGCTTACCTGTGAGCTGATAATTCTACAGCTTTTGAAAGAATCAGGTTAGGGAGGAATGCACGTCCTATAATGTTTATAGGCTACCTTTAATCCTTAAGCTCCTCCCTGAATCACTAAACACCAATCGAAAACACCAGTGGGAGGGGTTATTTATAATGATGAGGCAGCACCGTGGTATAGTGTGGGAGGTGTAAACATGCACTGGCATTAGGAGACTGTGTGTTGGAGAGTGCAATGGGGCAGTAGTCACTCAGTGAATAGGCTCTTATTGAGACATGTTGGCTAGCCCAGGACAAGAGAATCGCTGCCCCTTTTGGTCAGATATGGAGCTGCACCTGCAAACAACAGGAATGCAAATATAGCGAGTAGCATAATATAGCTAGATGCATAGAACGGCACAATGATGAAAGGGCCGTTTGTTTCTGGATCTTTCCCATCCATCCAGTCTCAAATATCCGCTTACCCAAATGTGCTTGCAGTCACCTGGGACTTCTCCCCGGAAAGCGCACAGCAGGAGATGTGTTGCGCTTAACACCAGTACACAGCCGGGCATCCGAACACGTATATTTTGGCTCGTGCTGGCGCACACAAAGGCCAGCTCAGCTAGCTCAGCTAGTGATACTGCATTTTGGACAGTAGGGGGAGTATCACTAAATAGCTGCAATATGCAGCAGTCTTACTGGGAAATAAGAGCCAAAACTGCACTCCATCGAGAAACACGGTTGAACTGAATTGTCTGCTTTTGTAAATACAAATGAATACAAATGCTTAGTTTCCCTATTTATTGGGGACACATACTGAGTAGGACCCACTTTATTAAGGATACCTACTTAGTACCAGGTCAGACCAACTTTAATAGGGACACTAGTACTGGGTAGAACCAACTTTATTAGAGACACCTAGCTAGTACTGGCCAGGACCCACTTTATTAAGGACACCTAGCTAGTGCTGTCCATGACCCACTTTATTAGAGGCAATTAGCTAGTGCTGTCCAGGACCAACTTTATTAGGGGCATATAGCTAGTACTGGGTAGTACCCACATTACTATGGACACATAGCTAGTACTGTCCAAGATCAACTTTATTAGGGGCATATAGCTAGTACTGGGTAGGACCCACATCATTAAGGACACCTAGCTAGTACTGTCCAGGACCCACTTTATTAGGGGCATATAGCTAGCACTGGCCAGGACCCATATTATTAAGGACACCTAGCCAGTACTGTCCAGGACCCACTTTATTAGGGGCATATAGCTAGTACTGGCTAGGACCCACATTACTAAGGACACCTAGCTAGTACTGTCCAGGACCAACTTTATTAGGGGCATATAGCTAGTACTGTCCAGGACCCACTTTATTAGGAGCATATAGCTAGTACTGGCCAGGACCCACATTATTAAGGACACCTAGCTAGTACTGGCCAGGACCCACGTTATTAAGGACACCTAGCTAGTACTATCCAGGACCAACTTTATTAGGGGCATATAGCTAGTACTGGCCAGGACCCACATTATTAAGGACACCTAGCTAGTACTGTCCAGGACCCACTTTATTAGGGGCATATAGCTAGTACCGGGTAGGACCCACATTATTAAGGACACCTAACTAGTATGGGCCAGGACCCACTTTATTAGGGGCATATAGCTAGTACTGGGTAGGACCCACATTATTAAGGACACCTAGCTAGTACTGTCCAGGACCCACTTTATTAGGGGCATATAGCTAGTACCGGGTAGGACCCACATTATTAAGGACACCTAACTAGTATGGGCCAGGACCCACTTTATTAGGGGCATATAGCTAGTACTGGGTAGGACCCACATTGTTAAGGACACTCAGCTAGTACATTATTAAGGAAACCTAATTTATACTGGCCAGGATCCACTTTATTAGGGACATCTAACTATTACTGGGTAGAACCCACTTTATTAGAGACACGTAGCTAGTACTGGCCTGCACCTACTTTATTAAGGGCACCTAGCTAGTACTGGGTCAGAGTTTAAGAGAGTCAAGAAAATCAGGAGATGGGTACAGAGGCAGGGCTATTAAAATGTGAGACACGCAGGGCGATCAGGTCAGAAGATGTAGCAGGGAGAGAGACTGTCCTCACACAATTATCTTGGCAAACTCTAAGAGGTCAAAATGTACAGAGTCCAGCACTGCAGAGATATGTCTGCTGGACCTGGTGAAGATCTGACAGGAAGAGTGATGATAGTTGCCGCAAAGCATGCTGGGGTTGACGCTGACCAGGAGTGGAATAGATCCACAGACATCACAGATGGTATTTTACAGTACAGAAATGGGAAAATCTGGTGTCTGGTAAAATAATTATACCGTAATATTACCGAGTGTTTAGAAGCCTGCCTCATTTATGATCTAATAATTTATTTACATCTGGGATGGCCAGATCTTTTAAAATATTGCCACTAATTGGTTAAAATATAGCAATAAAACTTTTATTGCATTATTTTGTCAGTTTTTCATGTTACAAATTTATGATGCATACTTTTTTTTTAGAAATAGCCTTGCAGTGTGTTAATTTTTGCAGAAAAATTCTGCCAGACATTCCTCCCATAAAACAGAACCGAAATATAAGATGCACTTGGAGGTGGGCAGGACCCTGCCAGCCAATCACTGAAGAGCTGTCCAGCACGCCACATGCACAAGTTTGCGTTCAGCTCAGATTCCCTCCCTCCCCGCTCCCTCCGGACCCTGTGCGGCTTCAGGCAAATGGGGGTTGTCTCGGTGTCGCAGACCAATCACGCCTGAACGCAGCTTGTGTCGGCCACGCCCCCTTCCCGCTGCACAGACCCTCAGGCACCTCCCCCACACAGACGTCTCCACCCCTCTGCCCGGTGTCGCGGTTGGGTGGGGTGGGGTGGGGAAGGCTCCGGAAAACTCCCTTATTCCCTATCGTTGAATGCAGGCGTGCAGGTCCTCACGACAAACACGTGACATGCAGCCCTCCACTCTAGTGCCTGTTAATCAAAGACATTTACACGCTGACACACACATGTGTTGTTAGCAAGCAATTGGAATAGAACTCACTACAATAGAACCTACTGCATTACTGGGTCTGCTCTTACCATCAATACATATGCATTTAAAATGCAAGCATGGCATGTGATGCAGCTGTGCCCTCAGTGATGCTGCACTGTCAACCGCAGGAAGAGGATGTTGCCAGCTCTGCGATGATTTGATTCAGGACCCACCTGTCTGGGATCCCCTCGATTTGTCCACATGTATCTCCAGGCTCTCCCAGGGATGCTAGTTTATCTCTATTCATATCAATAAATACACAATTAAACCCCAGCTCCTCATCCAAACCCCCATTTGCCAGGCTCTGGGCACAAAGCCCTGCGATGCTACATCGCAGCGTCTCTCAGATGCAGCGCTGCCTGCTTTCTCCGTCAGGCGTGGGGGTGGGGCGGAGGTGTATCGGTGCGCATGGAAACCGGACCTTGTTAAATCAGGTGTTTTCCTGCCCGTTTCATGGGGCAGACTTCGACCGTTACCGCGTTGGTCGCCTAAGAGAGCCCGTGATCTGGATGAGTGTTTGGGTCACGCGGCTACACTTGTGGCCCTCAGACCGCATTTTACAGAGTGAGCTTTTCATCACAAAGGGGGAGATGACAGGGACCGAAAAAGGGACTGAGGGGAAGGGTAGGGGCAGGAATGGAGAGAGCGGAGGGGAGAAACAGCGGGTGTGATAGCCTAGCGCCCCCCACTGGCTGCAGCGCGGTGTCACGTGGACGGTGAAAAAATACAGTGAATTGCCGCGTGCTCTCCTTCCATAGGGTCTTGTAATTTCACCATATTAAGTTATAAGAAACAGACCGACGAATTTGTTTCTCATCTGTTCGCTATGTTTAATCCTCTTAATTGAAACGTGTTCATCTGTATGCTGTCATCTGGCAATATTTATTTACCATCAGACTCTGATAAATCAGCAAATTAAAGCTTAATTTGAACATTTTGCTGAAACAATTTCTCTCCACTGTCATCCGGGAAAATGAACATCCCTCAGACTGCTTCCTTTAACCCAAAGCCTGCAATCAGAGTCGCAGGAAAACGCGCTGATGAGATGCGTTATGATAGGGGCTTTTATTTACGTAACCGCAATGTATTTTCCATCCAGCGCTGTCGACATGCTCGACCACAGACTCTGGGCTCCAGCTGACGTGAGGTGCAGTGATTTTGTGCTGCCCTCTAGGGGACATAACCATACATTACAGCTCAGTGCACTTTGGCCGTAAGTAATGATTCACCTATATATAATGCCCGGCTCAAGGTTTCCATAGCAATATGGCAAAGCATGCTGGGTTTTTCTTTCTGAAGGAGTTGACAGATTGAACGTCGTTACAGTAAAAGGTCTTGTTCTGCGCACCACGCTGTTCATTTAACAAATGGAAATTAGTTTCACTGTATATCTTACCTTAGTGTGACCTTTGTCTTATAGCCATATGTCCACACCTTTGATATCAGTGCACTCAAAGGATTATTAAATGAATGATTTAAGATACTAGGCCTGGGTTTTTGCCAGCACTTTATTTAAAACAAGCTGGCTGTCAGTTATTCAATCCTTATTCAAGCTCGATCCTCTCCTAGGTAAATCTTGGCCCGTACATTGAGGATTAAAGGTTGTAATCCCTCATCCTCTTCTTAACCTGCTATGACTGCTTAACTTGTGTTGGTTTTAGGATTTGATGGAAGGACTGAAATCACTGTTCCAGTCTTTTCCAATCATTAGTACAGTGGGAGGTGGATCCTGTCTTTTTTTCACTTTAAGGTGACCCTCAGCCTGGCTTGGAGTCAACTGCCACTCTCATCCACAGTGCCCAAATGGTCGGGGCCCATAACGGGAAGACGGTGTGTGGTTTCCCGAAGATTTCTGCCCAGGCAATGAGGTGCCTGGGAGGCACAGCCCCCCCCCCTCGGCTGGGCTGCTTTGGTCCTCTTTTGGTTGCTCCAGCCATTAAGAGATTGTCAGACTTGATGGAAAGGGTTATGTGATCAAGTCCATCTTAAGTGATAGAACAGTCCTTTTATGTGTCTTTTGTGCAAGTATGAGTACAGATATTCTTTGATTTTCACAAGCTCCTCCATGAAAGACACATATACAGGTGAGAGCACGGCTTGGGGCCAGGCATTCATACAGCACCTCGGAGCAGTTTTCAGGGTTAAAGGCTTTATAGTGATTTGTTTACTCTGTCAACCATGGAATTTAAACCAATGCTTCCTTCACTATGTGTCTTCATTATGCATCTTCACTAGGCTTCCTTCACCTTTTGTCCTTTACCATACATCTTCACCATGCGTCTTCACTATGTCTCCTTCACCACGCGTCTTTGCTATGCATCCTTCACCATGCATCTTTACTATACATCCTTCACCCTGCGTCCTTCATTATGCATGTTCACTATGCGTCTTCACTATGTGTCTTCACTATGTATCCTTCACCTTGGGTCCTTCACCATGTGTCTTCACTACGTGTCCTTCACCTTGTGTGTCCTTCACTATGCATCCTTCACCTTTTGTCCTTTACCATGCATCTTCACCATGCGTCCTCAATATGTCTCCTTCACCATGCGTCTTCACTTTGTGTCCTTCACTATGCGTCCTTCACTATGCATCCCTCACTATGCGTCTTCACTATGTGCCTCCGCTATGTATCCTTCACCATGCGTCTTCATTATGCGCCCTTCACCTTGTGTGTCCTTCACTATGCATCTTCACTCACATCTCCAGTCTGAGTCACGTTGATTGGACTCTGTCACAGAGAGGAGAAGAGGTCCACCAATCATATGTTCGGCTTGAGAAAGAGAAACGGCCACCAGAACCAGTACCAATCTTACCCGATATGGCGCCCTAGGCGACCGTCACCACTGCCCCACCAGTCCAAGACAAAGAAACTGGCTGGCAAGTAGGCGCCCCCTCAGAAGTTAGCACTCTAGAAGGCCAGCTATATCAGCTTAACCAGCACTGACCAGAACCCACATTAACACGGTGAGAATATGAACGATGGAACCAGGACTACTCTTAAACCCAAGGCGTTATTGCTACTTTCGGAGCTGCCTTAACACTAAAAATGACTATGGACTGTAAATAGAAACTTCAGCTGGGGATAAAAAGACAGCCTCTCTGCAGCGTCGTGACTCTCACCAGGGGGAGCAGACTGGGGATGGTCGGATGGAATCTCCTTTAGACTTTAATTTCATGGAAAGTTAAGAGCCCCCAGCAGGGGGCGTATTGCTAAAATAACTGAGCTGCACAGGGAGAACTGTATTTCGAGTCCAGCTAACACCGCGCTGCCAGAGAATCCCTCTCCCTAGGGGTGGGAGCAGTTGTTTTCTCCTTTAATGAAAACATTTGATGAGGTCACTTAAAACGCGAAATCTTTTGATCGGTCTCATATGTAGTACCCCATGGGATTATTGACCAACATGAGCGGCCCGTGATCACATCTTGAGTTTTATCTGGCATGAGAAACTATTTACAACGAGGAGGGAGTGAGCGACTCATTTTTTTCAGACCAATAAAGCCTGCTGAATGTGAAACTGAGGGTAATAGAAAGTTACACTGGTAATATGTCAGATCGGCACCATGTTATGATTGAAGAGCCCTGCACTGTAACAGGATTCTCCTCAGATGTGCTATAAAAATACAACAGCTTGCTTATAAACCAGACATGACGGTTTGTGCTTTTCTGACTAAGTTCGCTATATGAGAAATGCTAGTTTAATATCACCGTGGATTTAGGTTAAAGGGTGGGTCTGGCTGAAGGGGAACGAAGTGGATTTCATTTGCCTTCTGATGAAAGCAACAAAAAACATAAAATACAAAAAAGCTTGGTTGTGAAATCTGTTTTCGTTCTCCGTCGTCCATTTAACCGGAAACGGTTTTCTGGGATATACATGATAATTTCAATGGCTCTTTGTGTTCTTTCCTAAGAAGGAATGCCTTTTTGTTTAACAGACCGTAATCACTCATGGCGAAAAGGGCTTTTGGAATCACTTGATGAGTGTTCCCACATACAAAAGCAGATATATGTCGTGGATTAAACACCTATAGGACACCTTTCTTGGTTTTGAATAGGGACGAAAATTAACCCACTCCACTTGCTCGCATCTTACACTGTTATGACACATTATTAAATGGAGTTACGTTATTATTTCAAGTCTTGTCCCACCTATTGTACTTAGAACCAGTGTTTGATATTAAAGCTAACATTCAGATATTATAGTATACTTGTTTCTATTTAGGATCAGATTATAAAAATTACTGTAAACTTTTAATGACTATATTGTCAAAATATATTTCATAGCTGAACTTCTATATTGTGGGACTAAAATAGGTATAATTTATTTCATAGCTCTTGGCTTATTGATGTACTTTTTCGTCGTAAATGATCCCGTTTGCTCTGTCTGCCGCGGCTCATGTGTTTTCCACTTCTATTTAAATCAATCTGCAGCTTTAACATAGTAACTGTTCCGTATTTAAACACTCTAATATTGTGCAAAAAATATGGAGCTCCTTAAAATAGTTTGGAAAAGAGGAAAAGGTGAGGCGTCACGTTTTTCATCCGCGTACACGGTTTCCCCCCGGTTGCAGTGGTTGTATGAACTTTTTTGACAACATCGCCACCTTGTGGGAAATCAATTTCTACTCTGTTTAAAACATGCAGCTCCCTACACCTAGCATTTGATTGGCTTTCTAATTTTTTACTTAAAGTAGACTACTTAGATTATTACTGTGAACAGAGAGTTGTTTACACAGGAATGCACCTTGCTAAATACGATTACAAATCAATTGCCTCCTTGTTTGGTCCAATTTTATGATACATATTATTTTAGGCTCTTCGTGTTTGACAAAACTATTTATGAAGTATTTCATGTTTCGGGGAAGACTTGGCCAGGACTGGTATCAATAACACAACCTATGACATATTCGGGTATGACTAACTCATGTAGGGGTTATTTATGTAGCGACGTTCCAGGCAAAATAAAAAAACAGTAAAACGCACTATTCGGCGTTTGAATTTCTGTGTGTGCGTGATGCTTTAAATTCACCACACGGTGGCAGTGCTACTGTAACATGGAAATAGTGACTGAGGGACCAAACTCCACGCCAAACATTCTGGTTTTTAAGCATTTATTATTGCAATGTTGGGCAAACCATCAATCGTGTCGTGTAATGTTCTCTACGATTATGTAGGCCTATGATATCTTATACGTATTTACGTCAACAGAACACTACTTTAAATTTACCATGCAATGGTCTATAATATCATCGACTCAGCAGAGCGTGTATATATAAACATGTACAGTCACTATATAATTATATAAATGCTGCAATAAAGGCTCATCTTTTTTGTTTTTACCGGCACGTGTCACGGGTAAATAGCTTTATTATGCTTCTAGCGTACGGTTAATTTTACACACTAATGGCAATGAAGTTGTAAACTGGCAAAGTCAAACCAAATGCCCACATATATAAATACGAATTAATCTCTTTGTAACTGGTATTGGCCCGTCTGAATCCTATTTATTCACCAAATAAATGAGAATAATTACGGTGCCGGCCTCCTGCCTTTCATACTGCCAATGTGCAAACCACGCCTTGGATTCCCGTCACTAAGCCGCCTTTTTGGGGCGCATCCAGGCAATGTGATTAATACCCCGCGGCACGGTCCTGTTCTTTCAAAGTCGGCCCTCCTGGAAAAGTGGCCGTTTTGGTGTGTGGGGCATATGGAAAGGGACTCTACTGTGCTTGCATATTCGCGCACACATCCGATTTTATGGGTATAATACTTGTGGGAACCCTTAAAGGTAACCCCCTACACTGTTGATTATACTAATGTGATGATACTTGTGAAATATCCAGACGTCGAGACGCTGATAAATTCCCGTTATTGGCCGTTCTAAATGTACGTTTTTATTAAGCTTAAACGTGAAGTTTTTCCTTTTCAACCCGAAACTTAGCGTCCAGTTTCGTCCTGTCATTCGTCAATTAATTCGCTCTTAATATTCAATGGAAAACGTGCAACTCCGCACGTGTAGATGGAGCCAACTTCACGGCTTAAGTTTAAAATATACAGAAACTGATGCAATTATTGTAAGAACACATTACTGACAGAACCACCGCGTGCACAAACAAAGCATTAAACTATTTAACTTATAATGTGGTCTTTTTGTAAATAAATATTAAGTATTGCATGTTGATAAATGCAGCCTTGTTTCCAGTCCAGTATCTGCATTTTGAAAGATGGATATGTCTCTTACCCTTTACAAATAAAGAGGAATTAAACACTAAATAGTTAATGTTTGTGTGACAATTGAAGCAGTTTCATTTAAAAAGTGCCGTTTTAAATGTTCTGTGGGCGAGAGCCATCATTATAACGATTGAAATCAATACCTTTCCGCTCTTTAATCCTATTAATTAAACGGCCTCCCTGATTGGACGAATAGTTAATCCCAGTGGGCTTCACTTCGGTACTAACGCTCAAGTGGGACGTAGGACGAGTCACTATCTGCCCAGGGCGAGGGCAAGACGCGCTGTGAGCAGTCGGTAAGAAGACGTTCATGAAGCCATAGGTACGTCTGCCATTATCCTGCACAGCGCATTTATACTAATATTTGGGCACACTGTGCATACATTTGCATTTTTTATGTGCACGGAAGTTAATAAATTGGGCGACGGGTTTTTCCGAAATAAATAATACTGGCAGCCCAGAGAAAGTAAGCAGCCGCGGAATAAGGCAAGGCAATCTTTATAGGAAGGGACTGAGGCATTTGTATAAGCGATCATTAGAAAATGAACGTTGGGGAAGAGAACCTGCTGAAATCGATCAGCAACGACACCCTGCTGGACCTCACTCAGCGCTACGGCCAGTCCACTTTCGGCTTCGGAGCTGGCCATGGTGCTGGAAGTCCCGGGCGCTACCCGCTCACGCCGGCCGCCGATTTCCTCTCCGGCCAGGCAGCCAAGTCCGCGGAGAGCGGCGGCGAGCACACTAGCGACGACGACGACGGCTACGACGCGCTGGATTCCAGGAAGAGGAGTACGGGCTTCGACGACGACAAGCACCCGGGATCGCTGTCCAAGAAGCCCAAGGAGCAGAGGTCGCTGCGGCTGAGCATCAACGCACGGGAGCGCAGGCGGATGCACGACCTGAACGACGCCCTGGACGGACTGCGCTCCGTGATCCCTTACGCGCACAGCCCCTCCGTGAGAAAACTCTCCAAAATCGCCACTTTGCTGCTGGCCAAGAACTACATACTCATGCAAGCACAAGCCCTGGAGGAGATGCGGCGGCTTGTAGCCTATTTAAACCAGGGACAGGCCATCACGTCGCCCATCCCGACGGCGCTGGCCCCCTTCGGACAGACTGCCGTGTACCCCTTCTCGGGCACGGCTCTGGCCACCTGCGCCGAGAAGTGCACCTCGTACTCCGGCACGACGTCCAGCATCTTCAAACACTGCAGCGACAAACCTTGATCTAAGTTTCTTTCCCCGCCTTCATCCATTTATATGTCAGACACTCGATTTATTTAAGTATTTGGCTGAAAATGAATTTAATCTGATCCATAATAATACGCTATGATCAAATAACTTCTGTCATCCACATTTTATAGATCGCAGCCCAAGACTTATTTACTAAAGGCTTGATTAGTGTTGGGATGGAGCGTTGAAGTCGCTGTTAATCTTATGAAGTTGTAATTTCTTGTTATTTTATTTATTCTTTTCGTTTACACAGTTATCTGTAATTCCGTGTAACAACCCCGTTTATGTCATAATGTAGTGGGGAACTACATTCCTACACAGTTGTCCTATACTGCAAGAGCGACTGGATGAACATGCTGGATTCGAAAAGTTTTCGGGTTTTTTCAGTTAGATTTCCTACATGTAAACTATGCAACATTCAAACGTGATACAAAAAAGTGAGGCATACATGTTGTCATTAATGTTGAACAGCCATTACTAATAAGGCGTGATCGTCGGTTTTGCTAATTATGAATGATGTATTTCTCATGACGACAGTTTAGACGACGTGAGGGGAAAATGTAATATATTTTTAAAAAGATGTGTACAGGATGTTGACTTTGTTATTACACACTTGATTGTATTGTACAACTGTGGAAAACTTGATCAAAGTATCGATATCAAGGCATTAAGTACAAAACACTGCATTGATAAAAAAACATTTGATTGTGTTGAAACATTGAATTTCATATATTGTTTATATGTCTTTATAATTAAAACATATATATATTCTTCAGGATAACGTGTGAATTCGTCCCAAAATGGCTTTATTTTGCAATCATTGGGGATAACAAATATTCCTGTACCCTTCGTCTGAGATTTAGGTTCATATATTGAAGTAACAACGATTAAATTTTATACTACGGGAATATTAAAAGCAAAGCAACTATTTTTACAAGTTGTACAGGAAAAAAAAACATGTGGATGTTGCGTTGCCTATACTTAGTAAATTTA
Source organism: Petrocephalus sullivani (assembly GCA_026780845.1). Taxonomy (NCBI): domain Eukaryota; kingdom Metazoa; phylum Chordata; class Actinopteri; order Osteoglossiformes; family Mormyridae; genus Petrocephalus; species Petrocephalus sullivani. Next base: position 20,528,444 of record JAODKM010000037.1, read on the forward strand.
TAATACTTGTAATTAATCTTTTATGAATCCCTCTTTGCTCTGTAAAGAAATAATTTGCAGTTTATGAAATATAACAATGATTAGTCACTTAAAAATTATGCTCGGTTATATATTTTGATTATATCCCCGGTTATCCTCCTCGGTTATATATTTTGATTATATTCCCGGTTATCCTGACACGTGACACTGAAGTCGTTATACCATGCATTCATTCAGATGTTATTTCCTGAAGGTAGCGGTCAAACTATGTGCAAGGTGATATCAGAATTTATCCATTTAGTGCCATTTAGAGTGTAATCATAGCTTAATGCATTCGGTTAATTCTGTTATTGCGGTAACCACAAAACTCTGTGCATTTGTATAAAAGACTGACTATAAATAAATAACCTGGACCTTTTTGTCGCATTTTGGAGTTCTTAAAACTCTATGCTATACGTTTTGGATATATGATCCTACATATCGATATAAATAAAATCTATCATTGATATAACCCACCTTCGGTGTGTCGGGTAGGTATTACGGGGCTTTGCAAAGCCCGTGCCGAAGTTACTGGCCCCTCTCCCGCTGCCTGCTTATAAGACCTTCCGCCGTAGCACGCTAACGTCAAATCGAGTTTAGGACAGTTCGCTAGAAATCTCCGGTCTCGTGTTTAAATGCACAGAAAAGCAACAACATTAGTTGTTAGCAATGGCAAGCATTAAGTTCTGAAATGCCACAGTTTTCTCCGACGGATCTAATCTGACCAATATAGCGTTTACGAAATGAATCAATAGGCCTATAGGTTAAAACACGGTTAGCACCAAATTTGATTGCAACCTACATCATACAATAAAAAGCTTTATATCTGCATACAATAAATACCTTTTCAAACGTTGGTTAAACCATTTCAGAACTTACCTACAAATATTTGCGAGTAGGTAGGAGGGGGGAACGTTCTCTCAAAGTGACCTCCAGCTTTAAACCTCTGTCTGACATTTCTGATACAATAATCTGACATAAGATTTGACCTTAACCTTCGCTTTCTTAGTTTTAATTGCTTATCACGGCACAGGAGTAACATGTAGACTTTCTGTGGATTCTTGGTCGTATTAGGTAACGTCGAGTGGACACAAAGCCGGGCTTTGATTAAATAAGGGCCTTTGCTACAGATCAGTTCTGAAATGCGACGTCCGCTCATATTACCAAGGGGAAAGTGACTGCTCAGAGAAAACAGTTAAGGGCAAAACTTATTTTCAAATCCTTTTGTTCGGAGTTAGGGGAGAAGTTATCGTTCAGGTATTGCAGCGCTGCCAGCTCTCACGCATCTGGCGTGACACTCAGGCTTTCAGACTCTCAGGTTCACGCAAGAAATCGTACCGCAAATCTATGTTATTCCATTATAAACCCAAAGTTAGCTACATCAGAAGCGTTGGGATAGTTTGCAAACGCGACAGACTACATACAAGGTAATAAAACCGTCACATACATGTAAATGGCCTGCATGTGTGTGCAGACTTGTCCTGAATTAAAAATCTCACGCCAGCCAGTTGACCAAAATTGGCAATTCTGAGATATACCGAATCCACCCAATGAATAAGAGACATGTAAGCCATGGAAGAAAAATGCATTTACCACAGATGGAATAAATGTTACGTAACGTAGTCCGTGTGAATAGAAATGATAGCTTATTGCGAGTTTTTATACTGAAATAAGATAACTATTAATCTGAATTCCCGAGGTAGGCCTAATTTGGGATTTTGAACCATCCGCTTTAATGATTTAAATTAATGTACGGACTCCCGAAAATGTGAATAGGCCTATATAATTATCTTCTCCGTTACACACGGATTTATACACGGAATTGTTTCATTTTACTGTATACAAAGTTGGAAAAGTGGGTCGCCGCCTTCCAATGTAGATTATAGGCCTATAAGAACTTTCACTATGCAAATAATGCGAAATTTCCCCGTCGCAGTTTTTATATATTATGCATATCTCAGTCAATGTCTCACTCGATAGCGGAGGCGCATCCCGGGCGCCTCCCGTAGTTAAGCTGCCGCAGAGGTGAAGCGGGATCTGACGGCTGACAGGCGCGCCTTGCCCGGCAGACCCCCGAGCCGCGTACGGCCGCCGCGCATCGCTCCCCTTTAAGTTAAAGATCGCGGGATGTCAGGGTACAACTGTGACATTTCACATTGGAGCTCCCTGACATATGACTGCCTGGAAAACTGTCAAGATTTATTTCTGACAAAACACTGCTGTTGTGATTTTTTTTTGGTCGATCTTGGCCGTGGAGATAATTACAGGGACTGCAAAATGTTGAAATGTTAGTGCCATTGTAGTGTGTGCGAGAAACACATTTTCGGCTAAGAGTCGTGCGTTAACAGCACGTCGGCTTGAGATATTTAGATCTAAATAACTGATCAGCCGTGTACATCTTGTTTTTTTTTTTAATTTTGCTTTTCACTTATATTGCATTTCCAGAACCTTCTCTTAAATACACTTTACCACTGAAATTATGTCAGAATAATGCAAGAATGTTAAATCGCGTTGGGGCTGGCGTGACTCATGAAGTTTGTTTCAAAGGAGTACATTTGCCGAAAGCAAATTATGAAATAGCATGGGGCAAATTTCAATGGGCATAAAATAAATTGGCATTCCCTTTTTAGCCGTACGTTGTGGTGTTACACATAACTACTGAGTTGTGTTTTATTTCCGGGGGGGGGGGGGGGGGGGGGGGGGACAAGCCCCGGGGTTTTTTTGCGGGCCACCCCCCCCGGCCGGGGGGGGGGGGGGGGGCCCCCCTTTTTCCCCCTAAAGGGGGGTTGGATGGGGAA
>JAODKM010000038.1:0-12830 GCA_026780845.1 Petrocephalus sullivani
CTGAACAAACTGCTATTGCTCCCAAACATTAAGGAATATGAAGTGGCTGCTTGGACTAGCATATGGATGCAATGTTTGCTATTTGTTAATGAACTTATATACCGTACTGTATATGCTCCAATAGAGGCCCCCTGTGTTTATTTGCTAAACTAGCCTCGGCGCTTAATGGCGCTTAATGGAGACTGGCTGCTTTAGAGACCGCCCATTATTAAAAAAAACCTTTAAAACGCAATATTTTTTTGCGCGTCGGTACAGGTAGGTACACAAAATATCGGCTAATATTACAAACAGCTACCTTATTTGAATTTCACATGCTGCATGAGACTGTTAAAGATAAATGGCAATGTCTTTCTCTACCTTTCTCTGTATATTCGTCGTATTACCATATAACGACCGTAACCCGGCACAAAAATAAAGCAGTTTTAGAAACTGGTATATCCATATAACCTAGTAGGATTTTGGGTTACATCTCCAGGTGTGTGGAGTTTAAGTCAAGGGAGGTAATGTTAAGGCTTTACCATTCCTTGTTAAGACCCCACCTACTGAGAATATTGTGAGCAGTATTGGTCACCTTACCGTAAAAAGGACATTGCTGCCTTAGAAAGGGTTCAACGCAAGGCTACAAAAATTATTCCTGGGCTAAAAGGAATGTCTAAGGAAAGCTTAGTTGAGCTCAATCTGTTCAGCCTGGAGCAAAGGAGACGTGATCCAAGTATATAAGATCCTAACAGGTCTGGATGCTGTCCAATTAAATAGTTACTTCAACATTAGTTCAAATAAAAGAACTCATGGCCATAGTTGGAAATTAGTGGGAGAACATTTCAAGTTGAGAAAAAACTTCTTTACACAGGGTATAATTAAAGTATGGAATATGGTCTTCCTGATAGCGTAGTGCAAGCCAAATCCTTGGGTTCCTTTAAAACAAAGCCAGATAAGATTTTAACAACTCTGAGCTGTTAGTTGAGTTCTCCCTAAATGAGCTTGATGGGCCGAATGGCCTCCTCTCGTTTGTATATTTCTTATATTCTTATATTTCTTATATATGCAACGTGCTGAAATGCATATGTATTACACACATCTATAAAGATACAGACGCTTACAATGTACGCTAGTAGGCAAATATCAAAGACCCGGCTACTGTTAGAGTCCGGCTACTCTTTGGCCGCGTCCCCTCTGAAGCTCGGTGCTTATTAGAGACCGGCAACAATAAGAGACTCAGTGTTTATTGGAGCATTTATGGTACTTATAATGTGTAAATTTCAGAAAAAGTCACATCTTTCTTATTTTGTATTTATTGCCAATTCACATTTATGTTACACTGTATTGTCTTGCATTGTTTTTTCCTTCACTGCACTGCTGTGGTCCAGTTTGCACTGTTTGTCCTATCGTTCCCCCATGCACCTGTTCCCTCCCTGGCAACTGTGGCACAAACATTTCACTCTGTCCCTCCAAACATATGTGACAATAAAACTTGAAACTTTATTTTGTATATGTGTTCTCTTTCAAACATCCACTCAGTACATTGGATAAATGCAGCAAATCCGAACTTGAATATGTTTACTTGAACTTGAACTAAAGAAACCGTATTTGAATTTATTACTTGAACTTGAATTAAAGAAAAACTGAATTTGAAATTATTGCCTAAACGTACTTTATAAGGCTTGTGTGGCAAACAAAGAGTGAAACATTAAAGGGGGTCTGAATACTTTCCATACCCACCGTATGTAAACGCAGTCATAAAAAGATAAAAACTGGGACATGCCATCAGAGCTTTAAACATCTCATAATACGAACTGATTTCCTAATATGAAACTATCTGCTGATACCGGTGGCGATTGCTCTAAGTCTACAAGGGAAGCTCCGCTTCCACAAATATGTCAGAAAATAAATGTTGTGATATGCACTATTATATTGATATTGATTTTTAGTAAAAGTGTGCTAAAACACGTTCAACTTCATGACAAGCTAGTTCAGCTTGTCTGATGTGATTTTCTTCTCATATACTTCCGTGGCAGCACAGTGCATTAAAACCTATTGAAGCGCAGCTTCAGTGGACTTCTATGGCGCGGCACAAAATAGCTTTTTTTCACTGCAGAGAAGCTAGACACATTCGATAAATGCATCAAAAGCATCACTTCCAGGGAAGCTCAGCATCTCTGGGAGTGAATGGAGCAGTGGGTCGGCCAGGATGGTGCGCTGGTGCATGATGATTGGAGGAACTGTCTAAAGGGCGAAACACCTTTTTGATAGACAGCAACTTCAAATATACACCGGACCAGAATTGGCACGATTTCAAGCCCAGTCCCATGCGGATTTGCAAGTGAAGTCATGAGACAAACTGCTGCACATAGTGTATTATTTGCTGGTAATATAAACATATATATATAAATTATTCTTTAACTAAAAAAAACATAATTATAGCGTTCTCAAGATGGCTCCTTGTTTCAGCTTTGTAAAGTTCATTTGTTTGTTCATTCATAAAATTAGGGCAGAATTTATGTAAAAATAACAAATTTTCAGAGAACCTTGTAGGTGTAGGCCTAAAATGAGCTTCCCCTGTTTTCAAGACTAGCAGCCGCCACTGGCTGACACTCACTAGCCTCAGAGCTGTCGGTCACCTTGGGAAACTTCATGCCTCTCATCTCTGGAGCATGCATAGTCCGTAGGGCTGGGCGATATGGACCAAAATCATTATCCAGGTATTTTTAGGCAGATTGGGGATACATGATATTTTCAATGAAGTGTGCTAAATGTTCAGATTTAAATCAGAACCAAGCAGTTTTATTAAAACGTTGTCAAAACGAAATGCAAATACAGGACTTCATTGTCTATTTAGTTTCAGATAAAGCAGCCACAACGTAAAAGCATTTCACTCCACTATGTCTAAATCTAGTGTGATAACCATTGGAGATGCGCGTAATACCTGGGAAGACCTTTATTTTAATATTAGCAAACACAACAATTGCAAATTATATGTTTGACGTGAGCCGTTTGGCAATGATTAAAACAGAACTAACCAAGCAACAATGCTCCATTCCCTCCATGTACTACTGAATGAGATGCGTGATCTGGTTTTGGCTGTGAATAGGAAGATTCTGTGCAGCGTCACCTGCGCAGCTCTTACGCTGTGTACAATCAGGAAAGAATTCTATTACCCTTTATTTAAAATTTTAATAGAGCCCTAATTTCAACGGACCATAAAAGTATATCGATATGAACACGGTATTATGTCACTATCTCGTTTGGAAAATATATCGATATACAGTGGGTGTATGAAACCCCATCCCACATGACCGGTGACCCATCCTGTGATTGGCCAGGATTATGCTCGGTTAGATCTGCACTCATTTGCTCTTTCGGAGTATCCCAGATGTTTCCCCTGTTTCTCTGAACTTGAATTTTCTCTACCTGAATTTTACGCAGAACCTACAGTGAGTCCTGACCCCTCAGTGCTGAGCGACCTGTCCATCTCGAGTAGATAGCGGACTTCCCAGCAAACACGGAACGTTCAGGAAACGTTCCCTAAAGGTTCTCTGAAAGACACATTATGTGGAACCTTCGGAGAACCTTTAGGGAATGTTCCCTGAAGGTTCCATTAAGGTTACGTTTTTGTATTCTTGCCTGCGTGCTTAGCCGAGACTAAGCATTTCTGGGATAGACCCTTTTCCAGCCGCGTACCCGTCAAGGGTTAGTCAGTGCTGGATGTCAGTGGCATGCAAGACCTTGGGCTCTCCAGCCTGCCCACGGTGGAGCCTTCAGTGGCCCACCAACACCATCCGACTAGGAGAATGTCATTCTTGTCGACCGGCCCTTCTCTCCCGAGCAGATCGGAGCGCTTCACCGCCTCTATGTGCCAGAAGATATTTAAATCTTCTGCATTGTCTGTCAGGACACTGAATGCCACGTCACTCCTGACCGCATATCAGGCAGAGTTACTGGAGGAGATGAGCAGACAGCTACTCTGGGACCCCCAAAATCTGAATTTGCGCACTACATGTGGCACAATTAAGTAGTGTGGTAGTGCAATGTGCCTTGTTGTCACTGGCAAGAGGTCACTCTGGCTGAATTTATCCAGCCTGAGCAACAGGGAGAAGCTGGACCACCTCGTTGCTCCAGTCCACCCGAAAAAGGAGATGCTTTCGATTCCTGTCTGCCTCACAAACCAGCCCCGCACCATCCGGCCCTTGCTGTTGGCCACTCTGGGCCCCCGCGGTGACGACTGCTCATACCCGATTTAGGACTCCGAGCTCCAGACCGGGGGGCAAACAGTCCTTTATTATGGTTGCCACTAAACACCGACCATCCAACTCCCTGGGTAATGAGAAGCGACGGCAAACCTAGGGGACACCCCCATCACTAGAGAGGCACATCCAGCACTTCGAGATACCTGGTCTGTCCTCTCCCTGGACCACCACACTGCCTCCCCCTCCCGCTAAGAGGGCTGAGTTGTGTACGGTGGTTGATCGTCATGTTCATTGTTCAATGGCCATTCCGGTTCCCCCATTATTCTGCATGACAGGAGTGCGACACTCCCTCGCAGTTTCCCCCCTCAGCCTCTGTTCAAGTTGGGCTGGAGAGAGGAGAACCTATCCCACAGCTGCCACTGAGCACTAACCCCTTGCGCTTTTCAGGGTTTAATAAAAGACAGGCATCTGGCCAAGGGCACAGTGTACTTTCGTTCCCAGAAAAGTTTTCCAGTTAATGGAAAACTTAATGGACCATCCCTCTCTTTCCCCACAAGAGGGTGCTCACGCGCCATCTGTGGCTTTCAGTTGGACAAACCCACTCACTGCTGCGTAGCATCCTGGTGTGCATGCGCAGTTCACCCGTGGGTTTTACGGACTGTAATCGGCAAGCTACAGTTTGCCTGAAAACCTCTGGTTTTCAATGGGGCTTTATCATCAGTGGCAAGTGGAAAATCGTCTCAGGTGTTAGGGCTGAGATATCTCTCCTGAGCAAAGGAGCGATACCGGCTGTTGTGCTCCATTCGTCCAGGAAACTGGTTCACCACAGTCGACCTTCAGGACGCTCATTTTCATATAGGCATCTATCCCGCTCACAGGAAATATCCCAGATTTGCCAAGAAGGTCCCCGTACCTCCAGGTCCCATTTGGGATCAGCCTCGCTCCCTGTGTCTTCAGCAAGTGCATGGAAGTAGCTCATATAAATTATCTGGAGCTGCTTGCCGTGTTTCTAGCTCTAGAACACTTCCTCCCCTTTCTCTGCGGTTGTCATGTCCCAGTCAAAACAATCAACACGACTGCCGTGGCTTATATTGATCGCCGGGGTGGAACGCGCTTTCTCTGATTGCACAGTCTCACCCGCAGTCTGATTCTTTGGAGTAGTGCTCACTTCCCTTCGCTGCACGTGACGCATGTACCAAGTCTGATGAACTCAGGGGCGGACCTTCTCTTCAGCTCCACCCCCAGGTCGTCAATCAGATCTGGGAGAAATTTGACATGGTTGCTGTAAATCTCTTCACCTCATGCGCAAATGCATACTGCCAACTGATTTTCGCTTTGACAGGTGTGGAAGCACTCACTCACCCATGACCAAACACCCTGCTTTACACCTTCCCACACCAGAGCCTGCTATCCCCCACTTTAGCCAGAGTGGGCTGTCTCTCCACCTCGTCGCCCCTCACTGGCCAGGGCACCTGGTTAGCGGAGATCCGTCAGCTCCTATCGGGAGAGCCCTGGCCTCCTCCACCACGCAGGGATTTTCTATCTCAGGCACACGGGCAGATTTTCCATCCTTGCCTGGGCCGGCTAGCTCTCTGGGTTTGGCCCGTAAAAGGTTGAATTTGGATTCGGTTAGCCTTCCTGCAAAGGTGATTACCACCATCCAGTGTGCTAGAGCCCCCTCAAAGCGTTCATTGTATGACATCAAATGATGCGTTTTTGAGCGGTGGTGTGAACAGATGCGGGTTGTCCCCTTTTTGTGTTTAGTTTCTGATGTTTTATGTTTTTTACAGGACTTGCTGGAGAGGGGCAGAGCCTTCTCTACCGTTAAGGTGTATCTGGCTGCTATTTTGGCTTGTCACGTGGGCTTTTACAGAAGGTCTGTCAATTGGCACCCCCTCCTGTGTCGCATTATGAAGGGCACACGCCATCTCCACCCAGTCTCCAAGCCTTTGGTCCCATCATGGGACTTGCCCCTGGTCCTGAATGCTCTCTCTGGCTCCCCTTTTAGGCCACTAAAGAATCCGAACTTGAATAAATTTACCTGAACTTGGATTAAAGAAACTGAATTTGAAATTATATAAGTTCAGAGAAACAGGGGAAACATCTGGGATACTCAGAAAGAGCAAACGAGCATGAATCTAACCGAGTGCAATCCTGGCCAATCACGAGCCATGCTTTTTCGGTCCACCCATCATGTATGAACTTTAGCCCAGGGAATGCAAAGGTTATGCTACTACCTAACCCTGCTTTTGTTCCTAAAGTAATTGAGTCAGCATACAACTGCAATACCGTGGAACTTAGGGCTTTTTTACCCACCGCCTTTTTCATCAGAAGAAGAGCAGCAGCTGCACTGTTTATGTCCCATTTGTGCACTGCGGATTTACACTGACAGGACAAGATGCTTTAGAAGGAGCAACCATCTGTTTGTTTCCTGGGCTCTTTCTCACAGAGGTAGGCCTGTTTCATCTCAGTGTCTGTCCCACTGGTTGGTGGACGCTGTTGGCTTGGCTTGTAGTGTTGGGGGTCTACAGCCCCCACCGGGTCTTAGGGCTCATTCTACCAGGGCTCTGGCTACCTCGACGGCTTTTTTTTACAGTACATTACGAGACATTACGATACATGATATTTGTGCTGCTGCGAGCTGGGCTACCTTTCATTGCTCGAATGCCGGAAGCATTACTATAAATGACTACTAGAAATTTCAACTCTCTGGAGCCAACAGTGCCTGAACCATAAAATAAAGAACAAGTCTCTCAGGGATGAGCTGAGTTGAGAATCTGAGAAGCAGGACTCAGACCCAGGGAACGGAGCTAGGCCATTTTAATGTCTGCGACTTTTCAATGGAATGTCTTGCAAGCACCAAACTTTAGATTTGACATCACTGTGGGTTGGAGAGTGGGATGTACTTAGTCACGTCACTCTAGCCCCACCCAGTGGTTGCTTAGATAACGCAGGGACTGAGAGACTAAGGACTTGCAGATTCTGTATTGGCACTGCCTGAAAGGAACTCTGACCAAATTCCAAGTCTCTGCCATTGATGGTCAGACAACACTGCATGCTGGAGACTCGAAACCTGGAAAATCTCAATTGCCAACGTTGGCAACGTGGCATGTGCCTAGACTCACTGACCAACAGTCAGAAAACAAAAGACAACCAAACCTAGCTATGATCCTTGACTCTAATACACATAGCACCCTATACTGGCACTACAACCAGTAAAGTGCTAGCCTGTACCTTAGCATTGGCAATCGAGTCAGCATGCTTGGAACTGGCTCAAACTTTGGAGAGGCAGAATCTGCGGTTATCTCATAAGGAAGTGGGTGTATCTTGGGCTAGTTATATATCGGAAATGGAGTGAGATAGAGCTTTCATTTGTGTGCGTAGTGCATACGCAGGTAACCACACCCCGTCATTCCCCCAGGCGGGGTCAGGGGGGTACAGCCATGCCCATTTGACCCCCTCTTATGTAACCCTAACCCTGGGTAAGCTTTCAAGAAGGTCCCCGTACCTCCAGGACCCAGGCTGGACTACCCCAGCTATGGCACACCTTACCTCGCCCACCAACTTTGGAAGGTCCTCCTACCTCCCCAGCAGCTCCAAAACCTGGCACACCATTGGGTGTGGAATATCCAAGCAAAATGGAACTTCGACCATCTGGTCAACTACAACCATTGGACTTGGAGTAACAGGACCCAAGCTTACCACTGGGAACACTGTGAAGCTCCACCCCAGGAAAGATGCACCTTACCTTGTTTAAGTGTTCAAGCAGGTGCCAGTATCTCCAGGACCCAAGCTGGAACTCCTACCCCAGCTTCAGTGCACCTTACCTCACACACAACCTTTGGAAAGGCCCCCCTACCTCCCCAGCAGCCCCAGAACCTGCTACACCATTGGGTCTTGGTTAGCTGAGACTCCAGACATGCTATTTTCACACACACACACACACACACACACACAACCAAATACAGCAAATAACACAGCAAGCACCACTCTCTCAGTTCATCACCACAACCCTCCAAGGATTGTGAACATAACCAAAAGAGACCAAAATGGACTTTTGCTTTGCCCTTGACCACAATTTACGCTTTTAGCAAGCAAGCCCATTCTTTGTTTTCAATAATGTTAGCATGCCCTGGGGGCTTGGACAGCCAGTTGACCTTGGATCCCCAGAAGTTTATTTCTCCCTACTTGGGAGTTTTTGGTTCCTCTCCTCCATTGTCATCCGGCTGTCTTTCATTTCTTTGTCATTCCTTTTCCCTGTTTTTGTATTATTTTGTCTTAATGATGTTGTGATGTATCACAACACACCCATGTTAAGTGCCTTGGGGTGATTGCTGTGATTGGCACTATATAAAAATAAATTTAATTGAATACCATTTGTGGTTTCACACTCAGAGCAAGTTTTGCCCTGCCAGAAGTTGCTGAGGTCTTATGAATTTTGACTTATAAAGACACAATGGGTTACTAAATATGGTGGAAAGCGGTCTATGTGCAAAATGTACATAATCTTCATGCATATTTCAGAGAATTCAAAAGCAACATGAACTGACAATCCTATAAACAAGACTCAATGACTTATCAATTCTAAATAACAGTCTATCACTCGGTAACTGCACCCAGATATCAGACTTCTCTTAACAACCCACTCCGGAGATTTATGAAGAATTCATAGATGCATTTAAACCCTTAGTCAGTGTCTACTAACTTGTATGTAATGAACAAGGGGTGCGTTTCTCAAAAGGTTCACAACCTTAGCAATCTAGCACTTAAGATCAGTCTTTAATTAGTGAATGTTTCTCAAATTATTCCATAACTAAAGTAGTTCTTAAAATCTTTCTTCCATTGCATCCTTTCACGATGTTGCATGTGTGCAATGTCACAATTCAGTGGTGAAATCACTATGATGGTGTTCCACTCATACACAAAATTGGAAATATTAAAATGCCGGGACAGATTAAATGCTGGTATTGTGGCCCTCACTCCTATCTACAACTGCACGTTGTGCACTGAACTGTTAAAGTAGGAGCAGAAGTGATGGCACCAACTACTTGTTTGTTGTTAGATAAGCAGTTAGAATTATGAGAAATAAAGTAAGAATTGTGAAAAATTAAGCAGCAATTGCAACAAAATGAAGTTCCAATTAAGCAAAATTTCCCCCCCATGTGACAGAACAGGCCTTTCATAAATTACCGCTATGTGTTAACTCGTGAATATTTGAAGCCCTAGATTTTTTTATGCATTGGTTACAATTTTAGGACAGTATGACACTCTCTCAAGTTAAAAGACTATCAGAAAAAAAATCTGATACAAGGAATACAAATGTAACAGTATATATATTTTTAAGAATACCAACCAAATTAACTCATAATTTCTTGTAGCTTTAAAGAAGAAACAAACATCTAGTTTTACATTTATATTACCATCATTTCTTAAATAAAAGTACATGAAATCAAGGTCTATTTCTGACAGCATACACAAGGATTTCCATAGGCAGGAAATATCAATTTATGCAGAAATTCATTGTACAATTAAGGATGGAATTTCAACAAATGTCTTCATGAGGCTTACAGTATATTGCAAGATAGGCACTTTGATTTGGGTATTTTTTTAAGTGGGGCAAAGTTAGTGTAGTAAATTGCATTTTTCCATTCATAAAAAAATTCAGAAAAATACCTGCATTTCAAAATGCCCTCTCACAAACAATCTTAGACACTCACTTTTATTTTACTTTGTTTTGGAAAAAAACATGAAAAACCCAAATTACTTGTAAAAGCCCAAAACATTCAAAGGAAAGCCCAAAAGTATTCACATAAAAAAAATCAACAAAAATTAAATGTGATGCGCATGAGACGTGTTGATAGAATGGCGCTCAAGTGCACAGTGCAGGACCCTCATTTGGGTGATCACATGACATCGGTAGCGCCACAATGTACCCGCTCCACTCTTCCCAAGCTGGAAGGGACCCTGCCCTTCCTTCATGATGATGGGCAAGCAGGCTGGCTGAGGGGCAGACAGCTGAGGCTCCCTACTCGATGAGCTTCTTTGCCTTGAAGAATCGGCGGAGGTAGAACACCTGCCAGGTGGCCAGGCCAATCAGACAGCACATGGAGAAGATACTGAAGTATAGGACTCTTGTGTTCGTGGATTCTGGATGAAAGCGCCGAAAAACAACACACATCAGGAAGCCGGATAGGACGTAGACTATAGGTTACAGCACAAACACTTAATGCAGCTTCTGGACAATTCTATACCGGATTTAAGATTTATGATTTTAAAGAAGAATGGTGAAACCATCACCACAATTGCATAGCACCACACTGGACAATGCCAGGACAAGTCAGTGGGAACCTGGATTTATTTTGATATCTTACCAGTTCCTCACATCTCACTTTTAAAGCAAGCTGTGTCGCATGAAAGAACAGATTATATTCTTTCACCCCGGTATAGCAAGTCATAAATTCAGTAACTTAACTTCTCCAGTAATTCAAAAGAGTACAACACTATTCCCGTTCAAAGCTTGCATGTAGAGGTGCACCTAGGAGCTATTACTTCATTGCAGCTGCATTTATACCATTAGTGTCCCTCATTTCCTCCTCCCGTTTCTTCATGTATGCAAAGTCATTGACGATGGACTCGGACAGGTCCTCCAGCCGCCGGAGCTCCACCTCAAGGGGCTTCAGCTTCTCCACCTTGGCAATCTGGCAGCAAAGAAAGAAAAAGCCATTACTGGTGGGTGTGTGTGTGAACCTTGATCCAACAGTAAAAATGAAAATGTTACAAATAACAGCAAGTCACATTCACCAACATTTTCATCCAGCAGATGTCACTGTTGCCCAAGAATCTTAGTGCAGACATCCCACAATAAATCCACTCCCTGCCCCTCCAAATATGTGGACAAACTCAAATTAAATACAGTCGTCCCTCGTTTATCGCATTTTATCCGTTCCAGACTCTACTGCGAAAAGTGAATTTCTGCGAAGTAGAATTCTTTATTTATAAAATCGAATATTTTTGTAGTTAGAGCATAGAAAACCTGTTTACAACCTTCTAAATACAGTTTTTAACATTATTATTAGAGCCGTCTAGACATGAAACACCCTTTAATCACCATTACACTCGTATTACCCAATATATTAGACAAAATACAACATATTAGACGTTACAAATATCATATTATTATTGTACATCTTACACAGAACCACTAACCTATGAAAATAAAAAGAAGCAGAAGACTTAGAAGTAGCAGCATGTTTAGGAGCAAACAAAGATGCTTCAGATGAGTAGCGATGTAGAAGCGTTTGCTTCTTTCATACACTTGCGTGAGGCTGGCCCAGTCAGTGGCCAGGATAGGAAGAGGATATAACTGACTCAGACAACCAAGCGCGCTCTGTATCATTTTTACTGTCTCGATCAACGTTTTAATACATATACAGTGCTGTATATACTTTAATGAGCAGAGTACTTTATTTGAAAAAACTGCGATAGTGAAACTGCGAAAGTCGAAGCGCGAAGTGGCGAGGGACAACTGTATATACTGTAGAAAATCAGCACCAGCCCCTTAACCATGCATGACTCAGTGCCAGCATACTTAAAGGAATGCATTTGGGACAATAATAGGAAGCACACCACTACTGAGAGCACACAGTCTAGTTTAAAGCTATAGATTGGGTGACCTACAGTATAGAACAGCCAGACTACATGCAGGCACATGGAACTGCAGGGAAAAGGTTTCCCCGGGTTAACCAAAATGTAAAATGAAAACTAGTAAGTCAGACCAAAAAAACACCAAAATTCCTCATTAAACATTTTGTTCACACCCCAATGAAACATTATCTTCTTGCAATGCACATTTCCATAACAGGCATCACTTAGACGAACCAATGACACAAGACAATAAGAACAACTAATGCCACATACCTCAATTTACTTCACCTGACCAGCATTGATACTGAAACTGCACAATGTAATCATGCTGGGAAGGGCAGTTTGGTCTACGTTGTTTCCATGGGAGGACAAACACAATGAAGTACTCCTGGATTATGGCATTCATATGTTGTGCACTTTATACTCACCTCTTCGTAGTTTTTGGCCTCTACTCCATGTTTCATGTCTAGGTTGACCAGCTGATCAGGGATCCGCCCAGTGCCTGAAATCAGCATTAAAAAAATCAACAGGAAATACCCAGCTGTTCACTGGGCCTCAGTGGATTAATTCAACCCTTACTGCATACATCCAAAAATCAGCTGTTCCATGCATCACATAAATAGTGAAGTGGCAGAAGCTAAACACACCCATAGGAAACTTGCTCTCAAAGCAGACTTCAAACATGTCATAGTCCTCTGTTGTGAAAGCAAACTTCCCCTTTGATGCATCTTCTTTTGAGTACAGGATATGACCTGAGGAGTCTGTAATCTGCAAAGAGAGAGATGAATGATATCCAGGAAGCCAGAAGGCTATAAAAATAAATAAACAAATAAGTAAATCAACAGTATAAATTAGAGATCGACCGATATATCGGTTTACCGATATTTTTCCCGATATTTAAGCATTTTGCCATAATCGGTTATCAGTTTTGTAATATCGGGTTCACCGATAAACGCCGCCATCTTGTGGGTGTTTTGAGAATTACGCGCAGGATCGCCATTG
>JAODKM010000038.1:18529-32568 GCA_026780845.1 Petrocephalus sullivani
GAGCTATTAGTTAAGTTCTCCCCAAGCGAGCTTGATGGGCCGAATGGCCTCCTCTCGTTTGTATAGTTCTTATGTTCATATATTTACCGTACTCTAGACCCATTTATCCCCTTACGATTCGTCTAAATATGTCCTCTTTAAGTACCATACCATCATGAATCCAGATCTATGTGATTATATAGTATAATTCATTATGTGCGGTTTCTTGATGACTTCCTGTAGCGCATTCGTTTTGTGCTCCATGTATTTATTCTTATATATAGTTGTGCTGTGTCCCCGGTTTATGTAAGTGATCTGTATGCTAGTTCCTCGCGTGTTTCCGTGCCCACTGCAAATAATCACGGTCTGTGTGCAATGCGGTTCCCCGCTATGTGCATCGGTGTGATGGCTGGTACTTGTGTTTAGTTATGAATAAAGAGCGCGTCCTCATTGACACCGTCTCTCGTTTCTGTCGCCATGCCTGGGTCTGCCGAGCGCGACGTTATTTCCCTCTAAGAAAATGCATTTATTTCGGCTTTTGTTCACTTTCAGGGTTCATTACTGTAGACTGCGCGCGCATAATGTGCAAAAACATAGCGGTGAAGGAATACGCTAGCGGCTGAAAAAGGTCAGATCATTAACATTATTCAACATTAACGAAGACACTTAGCCAACATCCAAAAATATTAGCCCTCTATTTGACAATTTTAAATAATTGCATCCTATTTCCCAGCAGAAAGTCAATCATAAGTACGGCAGTCGCCCTCTCGTTGAAGCAGTTTCCGGAACTTTCCAGTAAGCCGAGCAAATCTAAAATTGGGCACGGAAGCTGACGTCATCACGCTGCGTTGCACTGTAACGTGAGACACATGGGAACGTGCAGAGCCGTTGGGAGGGTGGGGCACTGACGTCTGGCAGTGTGACGTGTGGCGTTAACCCAGGGATGGAATTCTTGCGGCATTGTACCGAGTGATCGGAATCGCCGCTTTCGAGGCAAAGACGGAACAGTAAACGGAATCAGGAAAGAGTTGTGTTGGCAATTTGTGATACGGTTTTTGGAATTCAATTCCTGTTAGACAGCGAAAAATAGTTTTCAGAGAAATATGTCTATACACCACTGATTGGACCATTGAGTGTCATTCAAACCAGTATTCTGGACACATTTAATTCAGATATTTATTGTTGGTTATGAACAGGGATTTTAGTTATAGCTTATGACACATTTTAAATACAAAAATAAAATTTATAAATACTTGTACATAAAATAATGTTTTCATGGAAAACGTCACCATTCTTTGATTTTATTGATTGATGTTTAACATGGTTAGGCATTATTATCTAAATTATAATGTAAAACATACAATTATATCCTAGATCTACTTACAGTCCAAACCACAAGCAACAACATCAAAACTATTTCAACATTAAGATAATCTCTGCTACAGTAGCACAAGTATTCTGCACCAACAGCCTAAACTTTCATAAATAAATAGATAAATAAACAAACAAGTAAATAAATAGGTGCTTGATAGGATATTTGTTCAGTTAGAGTGGAAGGCAGACTTTGAAATTTTCCCCACAGTTCTGCATCGTCCACAGATGGGAGAGGTCTTCCATACACATGTATTCCTGACACACCCTCCCGTGTCCTTACAGGGCAAGCAGTGTGGAGGAGCCTAGTGGGTCCGAGGCCTGCTCACTGCTGCTGCTTTTTCTCCCGTGGGCCACCCGGCAGCTGTCAAGAAGATGTGCCTCAGGGTAGGCAAATGAAAAGGATGAGGAGTAGGTGGCACATGTTGGGGTGCAGGTCACAACCGGAGTGCTAAGAGGTCCAGAGTCACCAGCAGCAGGGGTATACAGAGGCTCCCAGTCCTGTGTGTATAAGGAGCTCAACAGGTCAATATCGGGGACGGACTGTGAGGTCTCCACTGAAGTCGGCCTCAGTGATTCCAGCAGATCCAGAGACTGCTCCAGAGAGGCATCGAGGTCTGACAGCTGTACAGTAGAAGCTCTCTCATTAACAAAAGCATGACTGGTGCCAAAGAGAGAGGTTTTTGGGGGTGGCGTGGCTGGGACCTCCAATTTGGAACAATTTGGGTGGGCTATGGGATTCTGGATACTCAGATGACTGGAAGCACTCTCCATGGGAAAGTCACCATCCTTTTCTGATGGGATTTTGCAGATCGGTGTGTGGACCATTAGAATAAGTTCCAGCCTTTCCTTTTGCTTCAAGAGATTAGCAATCTCAGTCTGCAAAGCTGATTTCGTATCCTCCAAAGAGTCAGTCTCCTGTAATGGGAGGAACGGGAACGAAAAACAAGTCACAAAAACATTATTTTATGTATAATACAGAAATATTGCATTGAATTAATAGTGAATTCAACATTTATAGCAATGAATTAAAAGAGGCGTACAGCTTGAAGCGTGTCTGTAAGTTCTTGCCGTCTGCTGCGGCATTTTGCTGCGGCCACTTTGTTTCTCTCTCTGCGAACTCTCCTCTTCTCATGGTCTTCAGGGGAAAGCTATAATGCAAAAACCAATTAAGCCATTAGATAGTATTCTACAGTCATTCCAACAGCACTGAATAAGACATCAATCTGCTTGCTCTCATATTCTTCTTGTCACTTTTATTTTAAACATCAATTGAATTGAACCTCATTTGATTAGTTACCTGCTCATTCCTTCCTCTCCTGCCAGGATTATGGTTTTTTGAATCTGCTGTCTTAATCATGCCTGTGCTAGACTGGGGAATATTTGATCTCTTGAGGTTGTATGGACTGACTCGGCTGTTGCATGGGGTCCTGGCTGAAGTCAGAGTTGTGGGCTGAAGCATCCACTTCATGTCGGAGTTCACGGAAATGTCTGTGATTGTTGGAATGAAGGAGGCCCTTGAATTTATGTCCTAAATGGAAGAGGAAAATCAAATACAGATAATGAGTGAAAAAAATAAAAGCTCAAAAGACAACATATTACAAGACACAGATAATTTGCATGCACTGTGCTTGTAAACTCGAGAAAAAATATAAAACTCCTAGTGATCCAGGGAACTAACGCAACCTCACTTTCTTCAACAATACTTGTGACTTCAGCAGTAGTACATTTGATGATTATTTCTAGTAAAATAGAATAATGACTATCTAGAAGCAATTTCACAATTCCTATCTTGCCATTATGTTCCAGGTTATGTTTCTAGTCAATACAACAAAAGAAGAGATCTACTTTAATTGCACACCAGTTAGATTGACAGTACTCGTAATATGGTAACTGACTTACTGAATTACTTTCGTAATCCACGAAATATATGAATTCCAAGCGAAGGTTTACTTATTTGTTTTATGAGGGTGACCATATTTTGCTTTGCAAATTAGAGGACACTGGCAGAACGCAAAGAGAGGCGTCAAAGCACCACAAATATGCAAATAGAAAGTATTCTTACTGTAGAAAGAAAATGTCTGCATGACACAAAGTGAAATTCCCGGCATTTTTAGGTCCCGAAAAATAGGACGAGTCCGGGAAAAAGAGGATATATGGTCACCCTAGTATAATTTAATCTCGTTTAATATCCATTTTTCTTACCTGAGACTGGCAAGGAGAGTCCACATTAGAATAGGAAACAGCGGGAGACGAGTACTGTAAAAGATTATCCCCAGATGGAGAGGCTGTGCTGGAGCGAGAAGAATCGTACTCTAAACCAAAACTTCGGTACATTTTCAATGTCGGAGTCCAAAATAAACGCTCTTCTCCAACGGTGATCGAACGCTGAGTGTAACTTCAGCTGTCAACGTAGTCCTGTGACAGGGTCTTCTATAGTAAAATTCACGATTTAGCTAATTACTGAACCCTCGCGAAGTGTTCTGAAGTCACTGACAGCGAAGTCCTCAGCGAAGCTTATATACCACTCGCATACCTAGGGCAAGACATAGCCTGATATTATGACTACCGCGTTCTCGCATTTGCAAACAGCTACAGGGGAGTCAGTTTAAAGAAACATAAATATAAAGTGTGTGGTGTTTGTAAAATTAAAATATAACTTTCTCTACATATCGCATTAGTTGATAGATTTAATATGATATGAAAGCATGTATATAATCCTGTATAAATACCATGTTATAGTGTATTAAAAACAGTTTTTCAAAATAAAGTACCCCACATAGACAAATTGGACTGCTCCAACAAGGGAATCCCATACGTAATTATCCTTATATGGTTGCATCCTGTCAACGGGCGGGTCGCTACTGGGAATCGTATTTAGCCATAGAGACTAAGTACAAAGCCTTTTTCAATTGGACAAAATCGAAAGACGTCAGAACTCAGCGAAGAAAGGGGTGTGGAGGTATACTGGTAAGAAGCTCCTGCTTTGAAACGCTGTGACATATTAAGAAGCCACATGACAATCACGGAATCACGCAACTGTATAAACATGACGACACAAAGCTTATGAAACAGTTGCGGTGTTACTGTCATTCATTCACCTGGCTATCCTAGGCTGCTTATTCATGTTGTTCATCTAAGGTGCAACCCATACTATGTCAGGAAAACAGGTCATAGTTTATAAAATGCCATAATCATCAATCTTGTAGTAAAAAAGCACTCACATATACTCACATAAAACGTATATATAACAAAAATGAATTCATAATAATGTTATTCGCAGTGTATAATGTGGTCGGTATTGTACTAATTATGCAGTTTTGTTTTCATTGTAAACATATATCTGTATCTGTTTTTTAACACGTTTGGTCATGTTGCTTCTTGCATTTATAAATATATAAACATATGTGACTGTTGTGACGTGCAATGGTATGCATAGTTCAGGTATCGGACATGTGGACAGGAGGTTGCGAGTGTAGAATCTGAATAGGTGCCAACATTTAAACTCAGTAGATATCAACAATAAATAAAATACGGAAGAATTACGTTTTTTAAATACATCTGCAATTGAGTACTTGCAAACTAACTAGTTGCGTTATGTAAAGAAACTGCCCAATTTCCAAAAGTGAATGTGGATTTCTTATTGTACATTTATATAATTTGATATTGCATCAAGGGAAAATTTAATTCAGGTGATCATGTTTCTGATAGTTGGCTACTTCCACTACGTGCTGTCTTAATTTTAAGTTATTCCTTGTTTTATTTCCCTGAATATTTTACGTCGTCATGGTAACCCTCAGCCCCACCTCTCATGACAGAGAATACAGATGACGCTGTGTATTGGCGTGTTTAAAGTAACTCAAGCGGCACCTACTGTTTGTGCTGTTGCAGTTGTCAGTTCATTTATGCAGATACGCGCATATGTGGTGTATTGCATTTATACGAGGTTTAATATACTGTGACTGTATTAGTATCAAGTATCATGCACAACTTGTATGCCATATTTAACATTTACGTGAATCTGCGCAGCATACCGTCCATATAGGTTTGCTAATTATTTGAATTATTTGAACTCATGAAAGAATTTCAAGAATTTCAAGCATTTTCAAGCCTTTCTGTGTTCTTAGGTTAAAAACCTAAGCAACAGCAACAACACGGAGGACCTTGGCCGATCAGCTAGCACAAGTTCGAACTTGTTTATCCATCAAGTCGCTATAAGGTTCTGGATCGAACCGACGGCCTTTAACTAACTAACTATGTTAAAAAACGATTTGGTTTTAATAATTGTACCATACAATAATTTACTCAAGTATGGGTAGTGAGCTAAATGCATAGTTGAGAATTAACTTACTACTGGAACGCAAACTAATGTACCTCAGTCACTTCCGATGGCATGTTTACGTTAAGGCTACTCTTCATCAATAGTATATCGAAAAATTATGTGTGAATGCATAATGTTTATTGTATAATTTATTAATATTGATTTGAAATAAATACTTAATACGTACATAACACATAAAATACACCATATTGGTCAAACTGTCAGAATGTCATTTCGTCTTTAGAAAGCGATTAATGAAATAAATATTTAATAAAAACCGAATCGTCATTGACCGATAACAGCTTATAACAGACTGTTGAAGTTCCCAGCTAATATATGAAACCAGGATGTACCATATATGATATGGCGGCCTCCCATGTGATTGGTTGGTAGACCAAGATGATGTACATTTGGCTTTACTTTTGGACCAGAAAGGCTAGTTTATGTATGTGGAAATAATCTTCAGTATATATGGTCAATCAGTGTATGTGTGTATACACTATAAGAAGAAAAAACTGATGGAAAATGGAAAAGGAGGATGGGTCATTTTCCCAAGGTCATAGCAGTAGCTTGATTAGAAACTCATTACAGATAACATCTTCTAAATGGCATATAAAACATTGTTTAATGTCTGTCGTTCTGTCGTTTTTTATGTATATTATATAGTACAATTATGAAGTGTGCGCCTGTGTGTGTGTGTGTGTGTGTGTGTGTGTGTGTGCGCGCACGGGCACGGGCGCACACTTCATAAATGTTCTATAAGGAACATAAACAACGACGTGTGCGTTTTAGTTAGAAGGTAAAAGCTCAACCGAACGTCTCCGACTACGAACGACGTCACATAGTCTGGTCTTATTGCTGCAACGCCGGTGTCATACGGTTGCTCACGCGTGCTTAGGATTCTCCCCTTCAGAGAAATGGTACAGCCCTGGTCCACAGTTTCATTCATAAAATTCTCGCTCAGAATAAAAGGGGGAGCTAGAATACATACAGCACTGACTGGGTTTGTAAAATAGAAGAACCTCGGCAGTTAAATAACTGTAATAATTGTAGAATCCGTCGGGCTGTTTATTGTGTGAATGCTGTTTGCTGCGGCTTTATAGAGAGATGTTTCCAAACTTTAGCTCCAATTTGGATTCCTCATCATACTGCAGTACTGCATCCTCTGTCGGGGACACCTTATCGTACAACCAACAGTGTCCAGCTGACTCGTTCTCCAGCGATTCAGTTTCCCCCGAAGAAAACACGCAGGTATGATTTGATATTAATCATAAGTCAGTTATAAGCAGTTACATTTATGCCGTGTGGATGCCCTAATATAATTTGGACTATTTAAATGTCATCCTGAAATATAAAATACAGTTTTGACAGATACGTGCATCTATCTGTTATATACGTGTGTATTTAGAAGTGCGCTCCTCTCTCTTTCATTGTGTGTATGGATTTATGTTTGTATGTATGTATGTATGTATGTATATATGCATGTATGCATGTGTGTGTATATATGTACGTATGTATGCCAACTTACATACAGGTATATATGTACACCTGTAGTGGAATAATATACATACATTTGAGTGAATATTAATTTGTAAATATTTTATAATATTTCTTAGGCACTTGGCGGTACATTTTTTGACGTTAATATAATCAAATGTGATTTAATTGATTGCTTTTGTAAAGACTTTAAACTGCTATAAAAAACAACTGGCAAGGCATGAAGATGATGAATTGTGCATGTAAATATGTCATTTGTAAATATGGCTGTTTGTTTATTTTAAAAAACTCGACTCTACAACATTTTATGTCATGGCACATGTCAGCAACCATTACCTTAATGAGCATATTGTAAAAATTGCAGATGAATAAAAATACTGCTGTTTAGTAAATCACTACAGTATATAAATTAAATTACAAGTATATAATCAGTGGTTTACTTATATTTCAATTGATATATTTTACAGTTCTTTCAATTGTTTCCAATGCTTAAGCTATTACCAGGAATTGCTATATCATCTGTGCTCCTTTTCACTAATTGTATTACTGTCCAGTCTAATTTAAATTTGGCAATATGCCTTTTTTAACGTACTCATCCCTTTTTGCAGGAGCTCTGTACAGAAATGGACGTTACTGCCTTGGTTCCAACTGTGACTGCAATCTCAGTTACTCCAGAGTTGCAGTGGTTGGTCCAGCCCACCATCCTTTCGCCTTCCCCTAGTTCCCCTGGTAAAGCTCCGAACTCCATCCAGGCGACTCCTGAAACAGACAAGAGCATGGAACAAACCAATAGAAAATCGGGGGAAACCAAGCAGGTAATGTTGCATACTGCAGGGCATAATACAAATTAAATACACATCAGTCCAGGAAAAGATAAAATAAACAGTGACAATGAAAATTATATGCTTTACAATGCATGAGGCGTCGCCAGTAGTGCAGTATTTTTGCTGTTCATTGGCTGTGTGCCCTGCTCTGTCACATTTGTATTCAACTCATGGAGAGGGCAACAACAGTCTATATTTAGACGCACTGCAGCCAAGGATACCTTCACCAGTTTTG
Source organism: Petrocephalus sullivani (assembly GCA_026780845.1). NCBI lineage: Eukaryota > Metazoa > Chordata > Actinopteri > Osteoglossiformes > Mormyridae > Petrocephalus > Petrocephalus sullivani. The sequence continues at coordinate 26,757 of JAODKM010000038.1, forward strand.
TTGAAGTATGAATTAACTACAAAGCGTTACAAAATGGAATGGCGGGATTCTTCTGTGTAATCATTTAGATAATTTTCCTGCATGAAATAGTTTTCTCCAGAAGAGGAGGAGAAAAAGAGGATCAGGAGGGAGAGGAATAAAGTGGCTGCAGCAAAGTGTCGCAGCAGGCGAAGGGAGCTCACCAACAGCCTTCAAGCTGTAAGTAGCTAAAAAATACACCACTCATGCTCACCTGCCTGGTGTCAAAAGTCATCTGTGTTCCACTGGGATGGTTTCTGCAGGAAACGGAAAAACTGGAGGATGACAAGGTAGCCTTGCAGGACGAAATAGCTAGTCTTCTGAGAGAGAAGGAACAGCTGGAACTCATTCTGGCTGCCCATAAGCCAACGTGTCAAACTGTAGACAACCTGGAGGGCATGTTCCAAGAGCCCATCGGATCCCCCCACTCTTCTCCAGAGACGCCAAGAACCCCAGATGGTACTGCTTCCGAGGCTCACTGTCTCCATGACCTGGACAGCCCCAGTTTCCCAACCACTGCTATCTCTGGAAACTCTAACATCTTACTATGCTCCAGTGCCAGGGACAATATCAATGAGCTAGAACCCACCCTGGGAATGAAGGAGGAACCCTTTGATGATGTGATCAGTGAGATGGACAAGGTCTCTTCGGATACAGCTCGCTCTGTGCCAGACATTGACCTGAGTTCTCTTGGGGTAACGGACTGGGAGACTCTGTACAAGTCTGTGTCCAGTGATTTAGATCCCTTGAGTACCCCAGTTGTGATGATCACCCCAAGCTGTTCTAATTCTTTGTCAACATTTACATTCACCCAAACAGAGTTTGATTCCCTAGTTGATGAAAACCATAAAGTTGGATTGCCCAAAGTAGATTTAGCCATAGATGTTCTGAATTCCCCCACTCTACTTGCCTTGTAACTGATTCCAATAGATATAACTTACTGGGCCATGAGCATAGAGTTCAGGGTCTGATCTCATGCCATATGTTATGGTCAGACACATGGATGTACTTATTAGCATGGGCATTCATGTTCCCAAGATAGATGTCGCCCATGATCTAATATTAAAAGCATGCAGAAAGGTGCCATATTTAAAAAAGTATATTTTTCCAGTTCATTATAAAGTGCTAGATATTTTAATATACAGTGAAAGCAGAAAAGTAAATGCCAATTATGTTATATGAAAATAAATATAGTATGCAAAGGTATATTGAGATTATCTGTACTCGCATACAACATTTTGTTTGAGATACATTCTGTTAAATAGGTTGGAGTTTTCCCATGAAAAAAATATTGCGCAACAGTAATTTATCAACAGGTAATTTGTTACATTATTTTTTATAATGAAGGATTGGACTTGTCAGATGCACAAATAGAAGAACATTCATAAGCACTGATGCTTAATTGAATCACTAAACATATTTCACATGATTGAAATATTTTAAAAAATAGTTAAAAAGATTTTTGAGTGTCTAAAGTAAAATTTTATATATGTTGCACAAGAATTAAATGTATAAACATAGTTTATCTGCCAGTATTTATAATTTCTAAATACAAACATAATCACAAACATTCATTTAATCTGTTATACACTATGTATTGAAATGAAGCTTTATTGTGTCAATGAGAAATTTGTCACAGATTTACTCTTCTATTTATTATACATACATGTACAGTACATACTACGTGTACTGAAACCAATAATTAAATGCCAGATCATTCATTGTAGGCTGTCTGCTTGGGGAAAGCTCATTGTGTACACATAATAGCAGATACATTGTAGATTTATTGACAGAAAAATCATGTGCAGTTAATATTGTTTTGTGTTCAGAGTGTTTGATGGGATATATGCAAATGTTAGGAATGGGAAAAAAATAAATAATACAAATTTCACAAAGGATTCCATATGGTGTACACCTTTTTGTTCTGAACAGTGACACACACCATATTATACAGTATCTGTGTACCTCAAAGATGAAGAAATGTAATTTTCATTTTAACCACATGATTATAAATTAATTATAGAAATGTGGGTACATTTAGATTACTGTGATGTGCATAATGGAGCCATAATCCATCTTTATTATTCCATTAGACCTAAAATTTGTGTTGAGATAGTTTGCAAACTCTATACAGAATTTTTAGAAGGTAATAAAACCATTACATACTTGCGTGTGTGTGGATTCTCAAAATGAAAATCTCATACCAGCCAGCCGAACAGAATATAGCCAACCCCACAATTACTTAATTTACCTTTACTAGTATCAGACTACTTCTTCAACCTGTTGCACTGTGTTGCTGTAATAAATATACTGGAAAAAATGGAGAATCTTTGTGATATGTGTCTTTGCATATTTCTGTTCTTATAGGGTAACCAGAAAATCCATGTCATCCCAGATACTTTGAGCTAGGGCAGGATTTGTAAACTACCATTTCAATCAAAAGGACCTGGATTTCACTGAACAAACGAGTTTTTTCTATGTGCTGATTGGTCAGTGAAAGTGAATTTCCCCATGGGGATCAATAAAGTATCTCAAAATTATCTGGTTGCCATAGTTCTATGTTGAACAACATTTACAGCCCTCAGCCAGAGTGACTTACATAAGTGCTTAGAAGACTCTGTTGGGAAATATATTTATTGTTTTATTTCAGAGTACAATCCAGGAAGTGCTAAACCAGGTACTTTAATCCTACTAATTAATTAATTACATGCGCCACGGACGTGCTCCGGTTAGTGCCGGGTTATTTGAATACCAGGCGCAGGGAACGAACACAATGGCGTCACGGCTCCTTAGCATTCCGCGGGTGGAGCGAACTTTGCGTGCGCGCTCGTTTCACTTCCGTGACCATATTTGGCGGATAGAAACCTAACGCGCTGACGTCACAGGCGGGTTCACGGAGGTTCGATCCGGCAGAAGGCGGAGGAGATCGTGTGTCATGTGTTTTGTTACCTTGGAGATCCGCCGCATCGCGTTTCTCGCGGCATCTTATGTTTCCCGGAAGAGTGCAGTAATGAGCGTATTGTTTTTGTGTATCTGTGTTTTTTACGGGAATCGCGCTATTATGGAATCTTTGTGTGTACTGGAATCCGCCATTTCGTGTAAAAAACAAGTCTGTTTTTCCTGAAACCGCCAAAACTAATTTGCTGCAATATTTAGATATAGCCATGAAATGAAAGTTGACTGTTTCATAACAACGACACAATGAGTGGCCAGCGTATTCATATATTAGCTACACTTGCACATTAGCGTAAACGGCCTGCATCTCCAAACAGCAAACGCCATGACTGAAACTCCGTAAATAAAGTTCACAGCTAATGATTATGGGTAAGACACATTAAAGTGTCGTTGAATGTAGAGTGTGCCTTTCAGAGCACCCTCTACAATGTGTAGAGTTTACACATAAAAGCTAGAATAAACACAAGACATCTAGTCAGGGTAATTATGTGGGCGATATCACCTTGTGAATGAGAGCGGTAAGAGAATAATGACCAAAACTACTAAACTAGCATCTCAGTACAACAGTGGTATGCATAAAAATATCTCAAATCGTTAAGGATAGTAGCATTCGAGCTGCAGCAGCAGGTGACCATGCTATGTTTTTCATCTATCTGCAATGAACAATAATGTGAGGCTAAAGCAGGCACGTGATTACCAGGACTGGATGGAAAAACATTGGTCCAACATGTTCATGTATACTGGGACATGCTGATGGTCAGAAATGTTCATAAATAGCATGAATCCCTGGATTCATTCTGCGTAGTGTCAGAGGTATAGGCTGCTCCTGGTAGTGTGATGGTGTGGGATACCATCTCACTTGGGATGTTTTCCTGGCTATATTAGGCCCCTTATTACCAATTGAGCATCATTTGAATGCCGCAACAAACAGGGGTTGGAAACTGAAACACTGGTCAAAATAGTGTTTCACACTATTATACACACAAGTTTCACACCTATATAAGCATGGTCTAGTGGCCAATCCTCACTGATTGTACATTCCAAAAGTAAGAGCAGCGTGTGAAGGTTGAATTAGCTTAGCAAAAAAAATTGCACAGCTGTACATTAAATATTGAAATCCACACAACATAATGGTAAAGAGAGCTCAAAAGAGGGAAAATTGTTGGCGCACATCTTGCTGGTTCATCATGACCAGTAAGTCTTTTGTGGTGTATCTAGGGTAATGTCGGTATGTCACCATGAAAGACAAACCACATCTAACAGGAGTTACTGTGGACACTAGAGGAATCTGTCTGAAAGGGATGTCTGGGTAGTAACTGGATTATATTCAAAAAACATAAAATCACAGCTGCTCGATTCATTGCAGAAATAAATGCATACCATGACTCTCCTGTTTGCACCAAAATCTGTTCGGCTGGAGGTCCTTGGGGGTCAATATTCATGGTCATGCTGCTGTAGCCAAATGTTTAGTTATGCAAATGCCAAATATTGTTTTCAATGGTGCCTGCAGTACAAATTTTGGGCTTTGGACAATGTGAAACATGTATTGCTCTCTGATGAGTCCAATGTCACTGTCTTTTGACCATCCGAGACAGTTATGTTGTAGAGTAGCACCAAAGAGGCTTAACACCTGGACTCTTGCATACCCAGAGTGCAGCATGACGGCAGTATACAACATTATTTCAGGCATTCTCTTGATCCACTAGTTGTTCTAGATGGGTGCATCACTGTCAAGCACTACTGGAGTATTCTGGAGGACCATGTTCACCAAGTGGTTTAAACATTGCACCCTGAATGTGGTGCAGTGGATCAGGTTGAAACATACCAATACATGCAGGAGGACTGGTGACAGAGTGGTTTGGTGAACATAAAAGTGAAGTTAAACACCTTCCATGGCTTGCTTAGTTGCCAGATCTGAATATTTTTGATCCACTTTGGATTGTTTTGGAGGAGCACTAGCATCTCATAGCAACCAGGCCAATGTTCTACAAGAGGAATGGCTCGAAATTCTTCTGGCTGCTGTCCAGGACTTGTATCTATCATTTCCAAAACTAATTGATGTTATATTGCATCCACCACCATACTAATAAATTATTGTGGTCTAAAATCAGTTGTTTCAGTTGCATCGTCCCACACCTTTATTTACATTTACACATTTAATTGTACACATTTAGCAGACACTTCATTCAAAGCGTTGTAATGTGAGGCAAATAGCACATGGCAATAATATATGCTGTCAAAGAGTCAACTAGGCATAAGTGCAGCCAGGTTGAGCTTCAAATGAACACCCAAGTGTAAGTATAAGCAAGGCAGGAACTACACAACTTCAAACAAAGCAAGAACATAATAAGAATATTAAAGGACCAGAAGTGCAACATAAGAATATTCAGGGAACGTAAAGAGGCATCAAGCTAATAAAGAAATTAATGGAACAGATGAGTCTTCCGGCATTTTTTTTTTGAAGTTGGAGAGGGAGTGTGATGACTAGATGTGATTTGGCAGCTCATTCCACCACCAGGGTACCACACAAGAGAACTATCTGGAGTGACACTACTCACATGGTGGGGGACGCTCCAAGCGGTGTTGGTTTGCTGGCTGAAGGGAGTGAGATGGGACTTACACTAGTGGTCAAAATTATTGAAACACTTCCAATTTCCAGTTACGTATTTAATCATTCAACATACACTCACCTAAAGGATTATTAGGTGATTATAAAGGATTATTATTTCGCCTTCAGAACTGCCTTAATTCTACGTGGCATTTGGTGCTGAAAGCATTCTTTAGAAATGTTGGCCCATATTGATAGGATAGCATCTTGCAGTTGATGGAGATTTGTGGG
>JAODKM010000038.1:35790-51082 GCA_026780845.1 Petrocephalus sullivani
CAAGCGAGCTTGATGGGCCGAATGGCCTCCTCTCGTTTGTATATTTCTTATGTTCTTATGTTCTTATGTTCTTAAAAGGGCAAGGATTAGTATTGCAGGAATAAGGCTGCAAACAACCACCTAAATCCATCTTGTGCTGTTTTGGGAGTATCTGTCTGTTTGTTTTTCACACATTCTCTGATACATAAATATATATTCTCACCATCATTTTATCAACTGGGCGTGTATTTACGAAGGATGGGGTGAGGATTACAGACCTTCCAGATGCATGGAAAGGGAAGAGACAAAAATATTCATAATGCTGAGATTTTGGAAATCACCTAGAAGTACTTTTTAAATATATTTTTATGTATAGAGCGAAGCAGAAGTTCCAATAATACCAGTGATGTTGAGTGAGTTGCATTGGAGGTAGTCAGCTCATAGAAAGAGACTGACGAAGCTGGGGGAAGAGTATATTTGACCATGAAATGAGAGCTGGTGGCTAGAACTGGGGACACAAGGAAATCATGAAATTGCAGTCAGGAGTGAGTAGCAGATGTGATGTGAATCAGGGAAGCATGAAATAAAACACAATGTGTGGACCCCTTTACAAACGCTTTGCTGGAGGTGCAGGTCGCAGATAAAAAGGAATCACCTGTACACATATACTGAAATTGCCATTCTGTAAATACATCCTACAATTATTCAAAGATGGTTTTACTTAGGGGATGGTCGGTGCAAGTGTGGTGCTGATCCCAGAGAACACACCCACATGGAGATAGAGCAGGGGCGACAATCAGACACTTACCATCGGCGATGTCTGCCGCACTGCTGCCTGCTGAGCCAATGCACTCCCCCATTTATACATACACTGATCAGCTATAACATCAAAGCCACCGACCTATGAAATGAATAGCAGTGATATAATGATAATGTGCATTATAATGATATAATGGCAGCTGTCAATTGTGCCATATAATATTAGGCAAGTGAACAGTCAGTTTTTAAAATTGGTATTTTTGAAGCTGGAAAAATGGGCAATTGTGTAAGGATCTGAGTGACTTTGACAAGGGCCAGATTGTGATAGCTAAACGCCTAGGTCAGAGCTTCTCTAAAACGGCAAGTCAGTATGCAGTGGTCTGTACCTACCAAAAGTAGTCTAAAGAAGGTCAACCCAAAGATAAAATCCATTTAAACTGGGGTACAGTCAAGTTCCTCCACATCAAACTCACTCATCCATGTCTTTATAGACCTTGCTTTATGCACTGGTGCACAGTCATGTTGGAACAGGAAGGGGCCATCATCAAACTGTTCCCACAAAGCTGGTAGCATGAAATTATCCAGAATGGCTTTGTATGCTGAAGCATTAAGAGTTCCTTTCACTGGAACTAAGGGGCCAAGCCCCACCCCTGAAAAACAATCCCACACCATAATCCCCCCTCCACCAAACTTTACACTTACCACAACGCAGTCAGGCAAGTACCGTTCCTCCTGGAAACCGCCAAACCCAGACTCATCCATCGGAAGCATGATTTGTCACTCCAGAGGACACGTCTCCACTGCTCTAGAATCCAGTTGCAGTTGTGGCTTTATACCACTGCATCTGACACTTTGCATTGCACTTGGTGATGTAAGGTCTGGATGCAGCTGATCAGCCATGGAAAGCCATTCCATTAAGCTCTCTATGCACTGTTCTTGAGCTAATCTGAAGGCCACACAAAGTTTGGAGGTCTGTAGCTATTGACTCTGGCGAGCTGGCAACTTCTGCACACTGTGCACCTCAGCATGCACTGTCCTTGCTCTGTGATTTTACATGGCCTACCACTTCATGGCTGAGTTGTTGTTGTTCCCAATTGCTTCCACTTTGTTATAGTACCACTAACAGTTGACCAAGGAAATTTCAGGAATCGACTTATTGCACAGGTGGCATCCTATCATGATATCATGCTTGAATTCACTGAGCTCCTGAGAGAGACCCATTCTTTCACAAATGTTTGTAGAAGCAGTCTGCATGCCTAGGTGCTTGATTTTATGCCATGGAAGTGATTGGAACACCTAAGTTAAATGATTTGGAGGGGTGTCCCAATACTTTTGGCAATATAGTGCAATTTATCAGTTTAGCATTATTGGATTAAACTTTGAATTTAGTGTATTAGGGGTTATCAAAGCTAACTTTTATGATTAGCTGTGCCCACCAGAAAGGTGATAGAAAGGTGTATCATGTATCTTTGCAGCCGGGTCAAGGTGCCTATGAGACCCCTGTCCACTGCCGAAGACACCTAAAATGGGCATGTGAGCGTCAGAACTGGAACATGGAGCAACGGAAGAAAGCGGCATGGTCTGATGAGTCATGCTGTTACATCATGTGGACGGCAGGGTGTGTAAGGATGCAATATGGGAAGACGGCAAGCCGGAGTAGGTAATTTGATGCTCTGGGCAATGTGGATACTATATCAATATGTACCCCCTATCTAAATGTTGTTGCAGACCAACTACACCTATTGGAATTTGTCAGACCTACTGACAATGTATTCCCCAACGGCAGTGGACAATGCAACCTGCCACACTGCAAAAATTATTAAGGAATTTACAGTAAACTTGTGTATTTAGACTTTTATTATTACTATATTATTATTATTATTTTATTGTTATTATATACTGTATTATTATTGTTTTGGCTTACCAACAAATTTGACTTAATGACAGACTTAGGGAACGGCTCTTGTTCGTAGCCTGGGGACCGCCTGTACATGTTTTTTGTACGTTTGTGTTGACCCTGATAATGCGCAGCCAAGAGCTGCAGACTCTTATCTTCAAAAGACTGCTGTGTTACGACACTCTCACCAGACTGTACCATGTCGCTTCAAGCCGACAGGGCTGCTCAACATCGGTTATTGCTGTATAGTATTATGATGTAAATAATTCTACGTGAATTGAAAGTTTAATGATCTTGTTTGGACAGTGAGGAATAGTCTCAATTACTTTATGTCCATATGCCTGTATACAAGTTCTGCACATTTTTATTAAGATGTTGCCTTGTTCATGGGAGTATTGTCTTGGTACAAGCTACAAGAAGATTGACATTAACTGACAGCTGCCATGAGTGTTTGCTAGACTTTTCTGGTTTGATGTGAAACTTATATATAATGCCATATCAGCTGTTTTTACTTTTAAGCTGTAGAAAACCAACCTAAGTTACGATTTTGTTATAAACTGAATGTTGCCACAATCTTACACATAATGATGAACTCACTGAGCTCAGCATACGGCAAAAAAAGATTCAGACATATGTCCCCTTTTTGCTGCACTTCTGCTTTTTTGTGTGCCAGGACATGCTACCCTGAACCTCCTGTCTATGTTTAGGGCCAGAAGGGTGACGTGGCAGTCCCCACAGGAAACTGGACATAAATCAGAGCAGGGCTAATTTGGACTCTCTAAAACTGGATTCAGTCTGTGTTCAGACTGGGGTCCGGTTCCACAACTGCTCCCAAGTTCCCCTTCGATGATGAAAAGTGATGACAGCCGAGGATTTACCCCGGTTAACACTAGGTGGCTCGTAACCATTGGTAACCCTCAACACTGGACAGCACTGAGGTCTTTTTTTGTTATTTCTATCTTCAGCAGTAATAAATGAATCTGCTTATTGAGAAGCTTGCTGTGAGGCATATAGAATAGGCTAAGAAACTGACAGCTTAACAAACCCAGAGAGGCTGTTATGCAGTGCATTGCATATTAATCCAATTGATGCAGTTTTTTCTTCAGTTCCAAAGAGAGAGCGTGTTCTGGTGGAAAAATAATGAAAAATATCAAGTTTTGTACCACAGCCCAATGGCCTGCAATTTAGAGGACGTGGCATCTGTAAATGATCTGTTACATGTGTAAGTGTGTGCCCTGTGATGGACTGGCATCCTATATATGTTGCTCTCTGCCTCATGCCCTGTGCATTCTGGGATAGGCCCCAGACACTCCATGACCCTACTTAGAGTGCTAAGGGAAATGAAAAAATGTTATAGGAAAAAAGGTTATTACCATACACTGTACTGTAAATGAACAGCTAGGGGGAGACAAACAGTCTTCAGCTTAAGGAATGGGGTGAGGGACTAACTGCAAATGGAACCCTGGTCCTCGGTTCTCCTGTGCATGACCTGCTCTGTTCTACCCAAACGCCCTGGTATTAATACTTCATTTGATTGACAGTTGAATTCTGACCATTCTGACTTTCTAAATTCTGTTCTTGTTTTATTTTTCTTCTGCAAGTTTGGTTTTGCCAGTTACCCAGCCTGATGAAAGCCTTAATATGACCCCGATGATACCTTAGGAGGAATAAAGGACAGGAAATTTGCTTGTACTTTACTTAGCATGGCTAATCAACAGGTCATTCAGACTCCCCCAAAAATCAAAAGTTCAAGATGAGTGGGAACAAACACCAGCAATTATACTATATGGGGGGGATTCAGGGTAACATGTAAATGTCACCTGCCCTATACAAGGTCCCATGTTCCCAGATAAGGACTGGATTTTACCAAGATGACATATACAACTTCAGAATGAAATATCTTGATGCTTTTTAACTGGAAAAGCTTATTGGTTCATTGTGTTACAGTATCAGTCACAACTTGATGAGGAACACAATGTTCATTATTTCATGATAGTGTTTTCAATGGCTGATACCAGTCATGTACTGATATCAGTACACAGAGACACTTAGATTCACCCCACTATCAATATTTGAAAGATCACTGGGATAAACATTTTAACTGGGCAAAACAAAAGGGCTTCATTCATCTCTCTCTCTCTCTCTCTGTCTATCCCTCTCTGTCTTCTCGTTTAGTTTAGGATACGGCTACATTGCAGAGTCAAGCCTCTTACCTGCCTTCTTTCTTTGTGACTTTGCTACCTTCTGACCACTTCAAATTCCTATTGCTGAGCAGTTTATTTCAAGCTGAACATCTGAAACATGCATTATTAAATACGAAGAGCACAGGTGACTCTGTGTAGTTGCACTGATGTGTTTTGGAGGGGGGGGGAAGCTGATTATACAAATGTGTACAACACTTCTTCCTCTGTGTTCTGTAAATGATGAAGGAATATATTAAAACACTCAAGTACTGTGCCTTGGGGTGACTTTGTTGTAAAAGATGCTATAAAATGTATAATTTATTTGCAATTCAATTGAAATTCTCTCTCAGTGAGACAAGCACTGACCCACAAAGATGATATACTGCATTATGCTGGTTCTTATCATCTAGTTGGAATTTGTCACTTTGTAATAAATCCCAAATCCCTTGCTAAGATTTATTCAGACATCCTCCTATCTCCGACTTCCTTTAGAATGAAAGGCCTTATATGTAAACAGTTTATCTTCATTAATTGAAAAAGATTACGGGATAACAAAAATGTTGATTTCCCTCCATTTTAGCGTGATGTGTTTCCAGGGCAAAATATCATTTGAAGCTACAGTTGGGTACACAGATGATAATTCTTCGTTTTGTCGTGGCAATATCAAATGTCGGGATCGAGTCTAGTCCTGGCCTCATACTTGAACCTATAAAATTTGCTTCTTGACCTGACATAATATCTACAAATTACATATTTTGACATTGTGTAATATTGACTTTTACTGCTTAACATTAAATATCATCAAATTAGTATTTTGCTTTCTTCAGGAATTCATTACCACGAACTGTGCATAAATGTCCATAATATCTTAATTAAACACAAAGAATCCTGAAACTATGTGGATTTCAGGCCACACACACATACACGTGTCAATTCAAATCCAACAAAGCTACAGACACCTGACAAAAATCCACAACAATTTGGCATAGGATCTGGGGGGGCTTAATTTACCCCCTCCCAAAAAATAGACCTTTACATTTAAATAATGAAATGTAATAAATAATAATAATAATAATAAATAATAAATATCAAACTTTCTCCCACACTCTTGATGAAAATAAAAATAATAATAATAATAATAATAATAATAATAATGAGGGTTGTGCTCAGATTTCTAACTAAACACCTGACTCATAGTTCATTATACAAAATAATAAATTATATACCATACATGGTTTCAAAAACACAGACATGCATGTTAAGTAGGAAACGGATCCCCAAAGGCTTCTCCAATAAACAAACAAAAACAACATAAATAAAACAGCAGACGGGACACAAGCAGTGGTCACTAGGAAACAACAGAAATATGCCTAGCTAGAGTTATTGCTATTTTGTTATTTACAGACCGGCTGCAGTATCATGTTATATCCTCAGATAACTTTTCACATGCTATATATAGGGCACCGTTTGAATGGAAGCTAGATCCAACCAGATGTGGTGTCTCTGTTTAGGCACCCAGGGCTGGGTTTCCTTGGCAGGGCTAAAACTACTGCACAGCCGTGTCTTTCTGTACACGCCGTGGAACACGTGCAGGCACCTTTTCGGTAATAAAATAGAATTTCCCGAAACCGCGGGCCAGGCGAAGTGCGACTTAAATGCCATCCATGCGGTAACCTCGCAACATGGATCTGAAAACATTAAAAGAGTTTAGAGAAAGATTAAAATTTGCTGTGACTTATTTTCTTCGTTTGTTTACGCTTTTACCCGTGGTCGTTTACTGTAAATCTACCGGGCAGATACCGTGAAACGCTCCCGGTGCGCGTTGACCGGAGCCGGCTCGACACGCGTAGCCGGCAGCCTGCGAGCTTTCCGCAGGCGGGACTCCGCGGCTTCTGTTGTGTTTTCTTGTTGCTATGGGGTGGAGCGAAACAGACCTTTTTTTCGCCCTTCGTTTCTGTACAGACGCTCGGCCGTATTTTTACATCCCTGCTTACGTCTGTCTAGAGAGAGAGAGAGAGAGAGAGAGAGAGAGAGAGAAAAAGTTCCGCATTCCCAAACCCTCCCAGTTAGAAATCTGTATAAAAACGGGCTGATGCAACGGCGTTTTAGTCTCAAAATCTACGGCCGACCTTCAGCTGACCTGAAAATAGGAATTATACGTCGGATTTACAGCCGGATTCAGGTAAACGCGGGGCGAAGCGGAACTTTTCTTACGGCTCGTTTCGCTGGTGCGCTGTGGAGTTTAGCAACTTTTAAGACATTTTTGACTCTTTGCGGGAGCGATGGATCGATAAGGCGGCGGGGTCCCGGAGGAGACCGAGTGCGGGCGTTGCACGGACGCTCTCTCGCTCTCACCCGTGCATTAGTTTTAATGCATCTGCATGGTTTTCTTATCCCGTTGCTGCGGGGTACATTGCATTTTCTGCTGGCCCGCCCGCTGCCAGTCACCTGTGCGCCGACCGGCCGCGAATCACACGGGCAGCCTGTCACTTTGCAAACTCGGACCCCCGGCAGCGTGTGCTTAACCGGGACGCGGAGGCGATGCGGCGCGGGCGAGTGGCCGTGACGGATTTCGGGTGAAAGCGGGGGGGGGAGACTGGGGGTGTCGGGGATCGGTGGTCGTGGTGATTTTATCAGAGGGGGCGGTGGGCTTCGCGCGTTCCGTGCAGTTAACCGGCACGTGAACCTTCCAGCTCCGGGCCGATCTCCTAATGAACTTCCGCGACTAGACGGGATCGTCCGGTTTGCGTTTGCGGTGGAAGCCCGCCGGAGTGGCTGCACGCCGCGGTAGTGCCGGGCTCTCGAACGGCGTGTTCCGGCGCCGCGGCGGGCCCGGCGCAGCCCGTCCCCGGGCACGGCGTTCGGGGGGCCGCTGCTTTCCTGTAGCTTCCTGGCAGCCGCCGGGAATAACCTGCGCCGGCAGGGCTGTGAAATGAATGCGGTGGTGACCTTAATGTGGAAGGACAAACGAAGGCGATACTATGGAAGGCGTTGAAGTGTTTGATTAAATCGACTGAGATTTTGTAAAATACATTTACGATTGTATGCATGAATGTATGTGTGTGTGTGTGTGTGTGTGTGTGTGTCTGACATAATCTCACACACACACACGTTGTGCTTCGATCCTCGGATATTTACTGCTTTGGTTTAATTTCGTTTCCCTAGTTTTGGTTTGGTATGGGAGCGCATACGAGAGCAGTTCAGTTGGATAGCCTTTTGCAAATATAGCTACGTTTTTCTTTAGTTTCTTAGCTGTAGCTTTAACCATATGTTTGGGTTTAGGTCACGGTTTGCGTTATTAAATGTTACACCGATTTAACTTATTCCAGACACACGCATGCATACATATTGACTGTAACAAATTATTAGTATTTTAAAGTATTGTGGCTGTATCAGCAAAAGCTGTCTCTAGAGATCAATTGTAGTTAAATTAATTTAGAATAATAACTATGTGGCAGTTTCACTGATTAGGCACTTTAACAATTTTCTGCTATTTGTATTACTGTGGGCATCCAGATTTGGGCGTAGTATTGTTAATTTTAATATGTTGCTGTTTTTGATTCTCAGTCACCATACCTAGGCCTTGACAACCTAAATAGCATCCATGAGATCACAATGAAGTTGTGAACAGCAAAGTGAATTGATGCTGGTGTATTTAAGGAAATGGCCTTTACGCTGCACTACAGGTGCAGTGGGGTCACCCCCCATTGCTAATTGCTAATCTTAAATGTGAGTATTTATTATCCATGTTGTCTGAGGAAATGATGCGTCGTGCATCATGCCAGCTGCCATTGTTGGTGAAATGTTCTCATTGTACTTCTCTTGTTGTTGATGGTCTGTGATCTTCTGCCACGTCTGCATTAATGCCCCTCGAATACCCGCGGGAAAGCAGATCGGAGCAGCATTAACGGACGCGTTGTCGCCTTCCCCGCCTGGATTCTCTCGCAGCATAGTTTCCACATAGATGGGATGGCACTGCAGATTAATGGGGAAGGCAATGGAGGCCTAGCAGTCATGGAGAGCTGGCTGGGGGGGTGCAGGGGAGGTGGTTGGAGGTGTATTTTAAGCAGAGATGCCTTGCAGAGATGTGGATCAGCCCTCTGGAGACTGAGCAGAGCGTATCCACTACCGCCAGATGTCGCGGTAACGACGCGGTCCTGTCAGCTCCGCACTGGAGCAGGGGTGCCTGGGATTGTCTCTGTGGTGGCATTCCCCGACACGGCCCGCATGGCGGAGCAGCAGGGCTGTTACACAGAAGCTTTTTTTTTCTTGTATTATTTCCAGATCTTGCTCATTTAGAGGAACTTTGGAGCAGATCTTGTGAGGAAGTACCCCCCCCCCCTGCTTTGCTTAGACTTTCTCTATCTGATATTATGGAAATGCCAAAATGTGTAACACCCCTCACTGAGGCAGATGGTCAGAAGCCGTGCAGAAAGGGCCGTCTGCGGTTTCTGTTGTGGGGTGATGAAGAAACACTGAAATGTATCGTATTTCAGCCTGAGACCGTTAAGGCCAAGTCTGCCTGGGAACCAGCCAGGGATTACCTTGCTGGAAAACCTTTCAATGGCTAATGTTTTCTATAAAACAAACTGGGTGGAATTCGTTTGTGCAGGCCAATTAACTGATGAATTAATGCAAAGGGTGAGTTAACCAATTTTGCTTTATGATGTTTCCAGTCTGAAAGGAATTGACAATTGGGAACCCTGGAATGGTACGTATGTGTTTCTGAGCATTTTGTCACGGCTCTGACAAATGGATTTTCCAATGATTAAGTTGTGGTGGAATAGATTAGATTTACTTTCATCCTGTACCACAATGTCCCATTTTGTCAGGTTATAAAAATCTGCTGCTGGAATGGACATGGCCGTAAGGGCCGGTTTCTGTGGAAAGATTGTGGGCGGCACATGCACTTTGTGACGTCTTGGCCCCAGCAGTTCCGACACACTGGCTTGGATTTGCTGCTGAGCGTCGAGCCACATGGAGGCGCTGAGCTTTCCCCCCCGAAAGCTGCTCCAATCCTCCCTGTGCTCAGCGCAAGCTCGTTTGCTTTGCGGCTGATTACTGTTGGCTTCATAAAGGGGAAACTGCTTCAGACTAGAAATGCAAAAAAGAAACCTGCTGCAAGGGTGTAAGGACCAATGGATCTGTCCGCGTTATAAATACGTTCGGTGTTGGACCTTGAAACGGGCTGCAGGATGGTAGTGTTGGCTTTTGTGCTCAGCTGTGTCTTAGGGACACAGGACTGGGTCTGTGAATTCCTTTACAGCATGATGCAAGCAGCCCACCTGACTTCAAGAAGCTTCGGTTTGAAAACGGAGGTGGGTTGTGTTAAATGGAACTGAATCGTCCCCCGCAGCAAAGCGGGGGCTGGCTGGGAGCCATCGCCTCCTATCGTGTGTGTGGTGCGAGTTATTTCAGCACAGCTGAGTGGTATGAATGCATGGGGCAATGCTATAATCCATCGAACTCTGAGCAAACCGTGCAGCTGTAACCCTGGTAACACCATTTACCCTGTGAGTAATCCAGGAATTATCGTCAGGTATTTTCTTTTCGCAAAGATAATGACTGGATAATGGGATCGGCTCCTGCAGTAAGAGATGGCCTTTTCCACCGTCCCGCAATAGGAGATGCCCCCCCCCCCTACAATCCGTCCTTCCACATTCTCATTAAGGTTCCTGCAGCTTTTTCGACCATTAGGTTGTTGGCTGCTGGGGGCCTGGGAACCTAGACTGGTAGCACCTGTGCCGCGGAGCTGAAGGTGGCCCTGAGGCGCCAGAGAGCCGTGCAGCTTCGTGCTCATGCAGCACAGCGGTGCTGAAGGTAGTCTTGGCAAAGCAAGTGCTCTTGTGTGTGACCGAGCCTTTCTGTGTGATGCAGGTGATGCAGGGGCTTTACTGCCAGCCCCTCTTATGAAACGGCATTCTAGCCCTCTGGCATACATCCCCTTCCCCCCGGGGCTGCAGTGCATGACCAGGGAGAGTTAGGTTTAGGGTCAGCGAGTGCCTTGGCCAGGTTTGCCTTTGTACCCCTGGTCACATGGCAGCTGTGTCTGTCTTTTTTTGGTCTGTGTGTGCCCGTGCTCATACACACGAGACAGACGGAGACACATGCATGCATGCATGCATGCGCACGCGAACATCCATGGGTGGGCTGATATTGGGACCCTGTCAGCTGGTCTGCTGCAGGCCCTTCATCACTAGCACAGGCTGCATCTGGACCTGCTTGATGCAGGGGAGGCCTGGCTGCCTTCAGCCAGATCGACGCCCAGGGCACTCTGCCGCTGTGTTCCTGCTTTCCTCGCAGGCTGGATCTTGTGTGCTGCCTCTCTCTGTTCTGTCTGCTGGTGCCTCATGAGGGAGGTTGACTGGACTCTCGAATTCTCTGTCTATCAGCAGACATTTTCAGGATACGGCCTGTTTGACACTTGAGCTGTGACCAGGCTCCTTGGCGGGTATCATGGTGGATTTATGCAGTTTTCCTTTTTCAGTCGGATCTCTCTCTGGTTGTCACTCGGCCGACAGCTCGTCTCCGGGGCACCGGTGCCTGACAGGACCTCTTTGAAGGCAGAGGCACTCTGTACACATTCGTTTTTCATTTGGCCCAGCTGAGCTTCCTGCCTCCCGCTTTCTCTTCTCTGCTGTCACCTCCTTGGTTTTTCTGCCCCAGCTGTAGCTCCCCCCCCCCCCAGGGGGCATTGGTACTGGCTGTGGCGCACACTGTCTAGCTGAATTGCTCAGATAAGCGGGTGGTTTGCGCTTACAAAATGTAGCAAGAAACCATATAGTCAAAAACTTAGACATTTGGTTTTTGGTCTCTGGGCAGGTTTATTAATGTATGTGTGTCCTCTGTCCCCCACAGGTCAGACATGATGCCCGGACAGATCCCTGACCCCTCACTGGCCCCTGGTGCCATCCCCAGCCTGGGGCCGCTGGCCGGGGTCCCCGGGGCCACGCTGACAGAGCAGCTGCGGCTGGCTGACCTGCACACCCTAGGGGCCATGATCTCTCCCCTGCACTTCCTGAGCAGGCTGGGGAAGAGACCTGCAGCCCTGAAAGAGGAGGTGAGTGGGGTGGGGTCTGCTGAGGGCAGAGTCTGCTTGGGGGTGGAGTCTGCTGGGGGCGGAGTCTGCTTGGGGGTATACAAGCTTAGGTTATCATGATGACATGTGTGATCAACTTATGACTGTTGACATCTGTTCATATGCAGACAGTGATGTTTATTTGGCTTTTCTTGAATACACAGCATAGGTGTTTGAGGGGCATTACCTGACTCAGTGATGGGGAGGGAGGGAGGGACTGCCAAATGACTAATGGCTTTCATGTAAAAACAGAGGGCTGATGAATGGCTCTTGTTTTTTTTTAATCATCATTGGGCTGAGCTGAACACCATGGCAGTATTACAGAGAGGGATTAAGGGAAAGGAGAAGGACGGGAGGTCTGATAGGATCAAAGGTCCCTTGCTTGGCGATGTGATGAAAAGGTTCTGAATGCTTGGCTTGCCATTGCAGATGAATGAGGATGAAGAGAGGAGGAAGCGGAGGAGAGAGAAGAACAAGGTGGCAGCAGCACGGTGCCGGAATAAGAAGAAAGAGCGGACAGACTTCCTGCAGAAGGTGGGCGAGTCGCTTAGCACAACATGCAGCCCTTAGAACATCTCTGCCTTCCAGTTATAATCAGAATCAGCAGCAGTCTTTGCTGCCTCTTTGTTGGTGGTGTCGGGCAGCAGTTATCATAATGCCTGCTTTTCTTAATTCTGGATGATTTTGGTTCAAGCCTTGAACCAAGGCTTCACATTTTGGCAAGAAACGCATTAAAGGATCAAGTGGGCAAGTGGGAGAATTCCTCCAGATGGGTGTAGTGAGAAGTGAACTCCTCCATTAGAGCGTGCTATCTTTGCTTCTCCAGCTCACAGTTGGCCATGTTAATGGGTTGAATGACTGATCTGTGCAGCCCTCCCCCAGCAGAAGCTAATAACTGTGTCCTCTTCTCTTCCCAGGAGTCGGAGCGCCTGGAGCTGGTGAATTCTGAGCTGAAGGCCCAGATCGAGGAGCTGAAACAGGAGCGGCAGCAGCTCATCGTCATGCTGAACCGGCACCGGCCCACCTGCATTGTGCGGACTGACAGCATCAAAACCCCTGAGACGGAGGCCAACCCCCTTCTGGAGCAGCTGGAGGCCAAATAAACAGCGACTGCCGTCACGCGATCGTTTACAGCCGCAGTGAGCAGCCCCGTTAGTCTGGCCTCTGTCAGCAGGGACAGGCCTGGGGGGTGGCCGGCTTCTCAGCCGGGGTTTCTCCGTCCCGTTTATAGCGTGACTGGTTCCTGGCATTGTCGACATGTAGCATCCTGAGATTAGCACCGGCATCGTCGTTACCAAGGAAAAGCAGCGGAAACGAACCACGGCAAACTGTTGAATGACACTAAGTAAACCCGGCCAGTCTGCTGCAGGTTTTTCCAAGAAAATGCACATCATCCTTTTGTTGTGCTTCTATATATCCTGGCTGGATTCAAGTGTAACAGTATTTGAAAAATGCTGATGTTGCGTCCTGCCCCAGAGGGTGGCAAAGTTCGGTTGACCCGAATTCTTTTTTTTTTTTTGGGTGATGCAGGCATCACAAGAGCACATCTTTATGTTTACAGTCACTTGATTTTTGTTACTATATTTGTTACATGGTAATTTGCTTTGTATTTGGATTTTTATATACTGCTATATATAATATGAAATCACTAGATGTGATACATTGTACATAACCTTTTGTATTCTGCATATGTTGCTTTTTCCCTGATTAGTACTGTGTTTCCATTCCTGGCAGAGTGGTTTTGTACCAGTAATATGTATGTCTTCATACCAATAAAACCTATTGTGAAATACTAAAGGACTTTTATATTGTCTATTAAATATGTTCTAATGGCCTTGATAACATCCAGTAAATCTGTCGTTTTATGAAGGTGACTGTGGTTTCCAAATAGGAAACTTAAGTCGATTGTTGCAAAATGTTGGCACGCTCGAGGTTGGTCAATACCGCGCGACCTGCTTTTAGCCGCCTGCGCTGTGCAGGATGACGCAAGAGCTGTATTTGTTGTGCGGTATTTGACGCCATCTAGTGGCAACCAGTTTTAACGTCGCTATAACGGTTGCTGACGCCACGATCGCGTAGGCTTGAAGTACTTCCAATGCGCCACATCATTCCGCCTGTAGTCCCAGTTAACAATTAGAGACTGAGGCTGGCGAATCGCGCGAAATCGATAGCTCTTTCTCGTAGCGAGCTATGCTGATTCGGTGTCGGCACTAAACTTAATTGTATAGATATAGTGCTGGCGGGAGAGCAAGGCACGCACAGGATGGAGCAGGTCAAAGTACTGCGATCGCGTCAGTGAATAGATGCTGCAGTGCGGCAACCAGTCTTTAACGCATTAGAGGAAGGTAAATAGTTTTCTATTTGATCGCAAGTAATATACAGAAATCAACGCGCAATGAAATGAGAAACCGATCGAGGAATTAGTCTCACCAAGAATAGCCCAGTACAGTCATTCCTCTGATGTGAGCGTCAGCAGTCCGGTGTTCTCGTAAGTCGGTTGTACTCTTGGCAATGCCTGGAGTGAAGCGCATTCAGGACTCCTCCCTTGTCACGAATAATATTACGGGGGACACCCCGGTCGCTTGTTATTCATAACGCAGTTGTATAGGGGGTTCTTGGTTCTGATATACTTTCATTGGTAGTTTAAGAAAAGTTGAAAACCCCTGTAGCATATGTGCCCTCAGAAGGGTGGTTCCCCCACCACTGGTGAAAATAAATGTATATATTCCAAAAACCAGTAGAGGTCGCTGTCAGGAAAAAAAACTCCCACAAAACAGCTAAATCTTTCTCACACTAAGGGGCATAGCATGTAATATTGAACAATTATTTTATTCATCCCTCTCCTCTCAATTAACAATAACCAAGATTCCTTAGTCACATTTGTCAGTTTAATCTAATCTAGTTATGACAAAACTGACAAGACAGATGGAAAGAAAGAAAAAGAAAATGCGATGTACAAGTAAAAAATATCAGATAAGTAAAAGTATTTGAAATAACTACACTATATGTACTCAGTATTCATGGATGTAAATGTCAAAGGTAGTGTGATTTTGGATTACGAATTTTCAATATGCAAATAGGCCTATGCAAATGGAACGAAGACGATGAAATACAGTATGTAAGAGGGTTTTTTTCCACAGAAATAAATACTGACATATATGTAAAAATGAGCCTGTAGTTTAGAACTAATCAGCAGTACAGTCATGCGTCGTTAGGTGATTTCCTTGTAGTGCGAACATCATAGAGAATTACACAAACCTAGATGGTGTAGCCTGCATATACACCTAGGCTACAGTAAATTTTTACAAGTACATAAGAACATACAAACGAGAGGAGGCCATTCGGCCCATCAAGCTCGCTTGGGGAGAACTTAACTAATAGCTCAGAGTTGTTAAA
>JAODKM010000038.1:101277-112706 GCA_026780845.1 Petrocephalus sullivani
CTGTCTGAATGAGAGGTGACCTCTGTCTGAATGCGGGGTGACCTCTGCCTCAATGTGAGGTGACCTCTGTCTGAATGAGAGGTGACCTCTGTCTGAATGCGGGATGACCTCTGTCTGAATGCGGGGTGACCTCTGTCTGAATGAGAGGTGACCTCTGTCTGAATGCGAGGTGACCTCTGTCTGAATGTGGGGTGACCTCTGTCTGAATGAGAGGTGACCTCTGTCTGAATGTGGGGTGACCTCTGTCTGAATGCGAGGTGACCTCTGCTTCAATGTGAGGTGATCTCTGTCTGAATGCGGGATGACCTCTGTCTGAATGCGGGGTGACCTCTGTCTGAATGCGGGATGACCTCTGTCTGAATGCGGGGTGACATCTGTCTGAATGAGAGGTGACCTCTGCCTGAATGCGAGGTGACCTCTGCCTCAATGCGTGGTGACCTCTGTCTGAATGAGAGGTGATCTCTGTCTGAATGCTGGGTGACCTCGGTCTGAATGCGAGGTGACCTCTGCTGCAATAGGAGGTGAACTAAGAATGTGGGCTACAATACTTAAGATCCCACCTCTAGCATCCCTACAACCATGCTGGCCTCCCCTAAAATACAGCCAGTGGCTTAATACAGGCTTCTTGGACCCACAGCGCCACCCCTCAGCTCACACCAATTCTCTTCCAAAAACACCTCCAAAAATACATTTCTTACAAAAATAATTACTACAAACTAAACAAAACTAAAAACCCACAATATCATTTTTTGTAGTCAAATCAAATCAAATCAAATCAAAAAACTTTATTTGTCCCCGAGGGGCAATTTGAGGCACGTAGAGCAGTGTTACACGGACACAGAACCAGACATTAAAGACATAGGAAAATAAAATAAGATATTAATAAGCTATTTCAAAGCCAATTTTTTGCAAGTCTGAGTTTCCCCCCTATAGAAATGGGTCGTTCCCAAAGTGCCCGAAAACCCCCCGTTTTAAATAGACCCAATGGTTTTTCCCTTCCGGATTCGCAGT
Source organism: Petrocephalus sullivani (assembly GCA_026780845.1). NCBI lineage: Eukaryota > Metazoa > Chordata > Actinopteri > Osteoglossiformes > Mormyridae > Petrocephalus > Petrocephalus sullivani. Next base: position 102,289 of record JAODKM010000038.1, read on the forward strand.
CTGAACCAAACCCAGGGAGGAAATGCACTTGGACGGTGAGTGTACAACAATCGCAGAAATGTACTGGTAAAACTTGAATAAATGCAAATATTGTAAACAGTCACTGATGCGTTGTTATGTTTTCTGAAATGTATTGTACCAGTCCATTGTAGATGCCAGTAGGCCTTTCCCGGCATCCCCAACCTAGCACCTAGATAAAGTTAATTATGATATCGATCCCTAACGAAATTAGTTATTCCTGACTAAATGTAACTTGGATGAAAAGTGAGGGGCACAATGGCAGAAAAATTCAGTGTCTTTATTTTGTTTTTTACCCCGTCAGTGTTCAGTCCGTGACAGATAGAGTAAGGCATGACTCTCTGTTTCACTTCAGTTTTATATCATTTTAGATAATTTTCTTACCCACTGTCTATCTTTTATCTTGCTTTTGGCAACCATAACAAATAGGGATGATCCAGCATGTGCTGAGACGCACGTCCAGGAACACCATCCTACAACCGGCAGTCTGCTTTGAGCTGGGGTTCTCTGCAGTTGTTTGGGTCATGAAAACTCCCTCCACTGGAAATCCCCTGCACTTGGCTTTATATACAATTGGCACACCTTGTGCAAAATGCAGAGCTGCAATGAACTATTCCTTTTACTCAGATCTTTCTTGTTATGTTAAAACTTTAAATGGCTTATTCTGAGGAAGGGTTAGTAAACCACTACATATTATTATTGTTAACTATCACCGAGATTAATCAAATTGGTTGCTAGTTTACATTCCAAGAGGCTGTCTTCTGTTGGACGTTTCACTTGAAATGCAGTACAAATGATCACTGCATATTGGTCACGGCACCTTGCATTAAGACCTCCGTGACCTCTGTCTTATTTATGCTTACAACATTAACGTATATTTTTATATTTTGTATATTTTATTTTATATTTTTATATTTAAATAGCAATTCAAGTGAACTGTTCAACAGGAGACAGCCTCTTGGAACATAAACCAGGATTTGGTCACCTCTGTGGTACTCCCTGCTTATTTCTGCTAGTTAATCTTTTTTGTATGTACTCTGTATGGGCACCATTAAGACATAGATATGTACTGTATGAGAAGAATTGTTACTGGTACTGAAACCAGTAAAACTTCTAAAAGTCAACCATTATCCAAACAGCTGAACTCCCCTTGGTCCCTGAAATGGAATGTACAAATGTCATTCAGCACGTTGCACAATTATCCTAGACCTCAGGAAGGAGATGATGTCATTGTGCACTGAAATAAGATACAGCATTTTCAGCCTGAGATTCAGATTCCTTGTAGAAACAGCAGAGCTGCCAGGGAGCTGGAGACTTCCATGGATCAGCCTTCACTGTATCCTGTGGGATTTGAGCAGCTCTTTGTTAAAAATTGAACTCTCTAAATGAAAACCAAGGGGTTGTGTGTGTATGTATGGCTAACCGTGGCCTTCAGATATTTTGAAGAGTTTATCTTGATGTTCGGTTACAGTAGGTTTAAGCCATGGGTGGTTGTTGAGGTGATGAGTAGTAGCCTAGAATCAACAGCATGCCCATAATTCTTTTATTTGAAGCTAGCTCCAAGCACGGCATCCACAAAGCCAGGCCTTGACAGCCAAGACACATCTGCCCTTCCTCGCAGTTGGGTGCCAAATGGCAGCCCAAAATGCCCTTTCACTGAGGGCACAGCGTGCCACTGATAAAATGAAACCTATAAAAGTAACTCGAGCAGGTTTTAAAATAGCTGGACTGCCCGACGACATGGTGGGAGAAAAGTCTATATTTCACTGAATATGCAGGCGGATATCAGATTCAGGCTAGAGCTTTGCAGCTTCATGCCAAGCGACTAAATGTGATGGATATCAGCCTATGGATATCAGGTGGATATCAACCCTGTGTTTCTGCTGCTAACTGCACTGACTGGTGGTGAGCACTTAAGGCTGGGCTCCCAGCTGGGAATTATGGATTCAGCATTCTGTCATTTCTGCCAGGTTTCAGTTGAGTATCTGTCAAACCAGGTTCAACTGCTTGACCATCGATACTGCATAACCATCTTAATGATCATAACTCCACTTACCTAAATCACGTCTAAAATTACACTTGGTAGATTCAAAATACTTTGTTGTGGATTCATAAGAAGTTGATTCTTGTAAGTTCATTGAAAGCAGTGCACATAATACAAGTCATTTTAATTGTCTATTTATGTACTCATATAATTGCTCCTATAACTGGATGCAAACATGTCGTCCCTAACGTCAGTCATGTTAATTAAGTGTGAACACCATAAACCTGACAGTGTGCTTTACTCCACTTCCATGTTGTACTCACATGTTATTTGGAGTGTCTGCTTTTATTGCTTAACTCTTTTTCTAAACGTATTGCTTAGCTTGGGTTAGTCAAAATTTCTTAATCATTCAGCTGAAGTAGGTGAAATTAGAGCTGGTTTGTAAATGTCTTGTTTGCTTCCTACTAGAATTACTGCTTTTATGTCAAGTTACGATGGTACCTGAGTGATATACAATGTTTCTTTGTGGATACGTTACATTAGCAATTTTTTTCTCTTATTAATACGTTCATGCTCCATTACTGATGAGCTCCAAATGCATATAGCACAACATCTTTCCATTTTTTGACCGCTTTTTCTGTGTGGTGTAATGCTGCGTTCGTTTATCCCGAAGTCGCAAATTCCGAGGTGCGAGACGTCACAACTGACCGTTTCCTGTTCGAGCTGCACAACTTGGGACAAACATGGCTGCCTCCATGTACACGCTGTTATAGTCCAGATCTGGGCACAAAAGTTAATGAAAGACATTTATTACTTCACGTAAAAGACCACGTGAGATTACATTCATAACTAGTAATACATTTCATAAAATAAATATTTTGAAATATTTATAAAAATACAGAAACACAGTGAAACACTTATTGACTGTGTAAGCTGCCATCTTGAAATTACGTCATATGGGCAACTCGGACAAAAAAATTCTGTTCGACTTCAAATTTGCAAAAGGGGCATACTAGGATTACTATTTATATTCTCACCGACTTGCAGCAGGGAAAATACTGTGGACTTCACCAAGGACCCACAGGTCAGTCAGGTCTGGTTAGGGAGCATGCATGGGTACACATGACGAAATGACAGGGGCTACCCCCTGAGTATAGCAGCCATCAGAGTGACCGGACCAATAACAGGTACACCCACCTACAGAGATCTGGCCTCTCCCCAGCCTGCGTACCTTAGAGAGAGCAGCCACTGAAATGCAGAGCATATGAAGCAAAGTAATGGTCATCATGCCAGAGAGACATTCCATGCACCGGATAAGCCACCTCAGATTATGACCTGAGAGCTACTGTGCAGTGAGTGACACCTCAGTACCACACCAGTTCCGATCCCCAGCAGGCCTGACCCCACTGGTTCTCCGAGAGACCTGTCTGCTTTGTCGGAGCTGTTTGAGGTTTTTATGCTGGCTGAAGTCCCACTCCCATTCTGCTACCAACCACCAAATTTTTCCTTGCAGGGCCGGATGACGTGTAACGGACCATATTGATAAAACAATATGGATTATCACTTTGTATGATTGTAAATCCAGTGGAAACCCAAATAGACCATGAAAATCAATATACCTGAAGCTGATATCGCGAACAGACCAATACAGGTAAATCTTTTATTGTTTGCCATCAAAAAAAGATAAAGATAAAAGTTTGACCACTAGATGGGGGAAAAACATTTCTTTCCCCGACTTGCTAACCTATACTGTATATCTCTTTAAGTACCCCATTAGGTTCAACATTTTAGCCATCACCTCGGGGAGACTCTGTTGTGAAAGGCACTATATAAATGTGAATTGAATAAGTGAAGAATATTTTTCCAGTTATTGTTGCAGCTAATTTGCTTCATTTGTGTTCATTGGCTGATACTAAATCTAGCAATAGCAAAACAGAAAAAAAACCATTTAATTCCTCCATATTAGCATGATGTTAGCAGTGGGTAATGACTACCCATCAGCTTCTGCTACATTGTCTCAAACTGCTTTACATTATTCCCGCCCAAAGCCCCCGAGATCAAATCAAAAGTCGATCGTGGCAAGGAAAAACACTCTAGTAGGAAGAAACCTTGGGAGGAGCCAGAAAAATGGGGCCCTTCATGGTCTGGCAGAGGAAGTCCAAAGTAGCAAGGTCACAGTTTATAAAGTAAAATTGTGCATAGGCCAGGTATAAATGTGGAAGGTCCAGTGGAGTTATGGAAGCTGATCTCAGCACGATGGCCAGTGGTGGGGTACAGGCAGTTGGGACATTACTGGCGAGGGGGACATTACTGGCAAAGGGGTAAATAGGCTTTAATGACAGGAGGACGGGCAGGGGAAACATCACTGGCAGGAGGGTGGCTAAGAAAGGTGTCACTGGCAGGTGGGAGGGAAGAAGAGACGTCACTGGCAGGAGGGAGGGCAGGGGAGACATCACTGGCAGGAGAGTGGCTAAGAAAGGTGTCACTGGCAGGTGGGAGGGAAGAAGAGACATCACTGGCAGGAGGGAGGGCAGGGGAGACATCATTGGCAGGAGGGAGGGCAGGAGAGACATCACTGGCAGGAGGGTAGCCAGGAAAGGTGTCACAGGCAGGAGGGGTGGCAGGAGAGACATTGCTGGCAGGAGGGAGGGCAGGAGAGATGTCACAGGCAGGAGGAGAGGCAGCAGAGACATCACAGACATGATGGTGGGCAGGAGAAATGTCACTGGCAAGAGGGGAGGGAGAAAAGACACCACTGCCAAGAGAGCAGGCAGGAGAGACGTTACTGGCAGGAGGGAGGGCAGGGGAGACATCATTGGCAGGAGGGAGGGCAGGAGAGACATCACTGGCAGGAGAGTAGCCAGAAAAGGTGTCACAGGCAGGAGGGGTGGCAGGAGAGACATTGCTGGCAGGAGGGAGGGCAGGAGAGATGTCACTGGCAATAGGGCAGGCGGGATAACCAACTGGGGTACATTTTGGTATTTCAGTATTTTGGAGTGGGACTTCAAAACCTTCTCTGTTGATTGGTTATCGTCACCCGTCCCGCCCTGCATGTGTTTCCCTCAGGCGTTTTTGCACATCCCATCTAGCTCTCCATGAGAGGGTCCTTGGTTTGGATTCCCCTCATAAGCAAAGAAGATGCTACAGGAGCTTCTCCAGGAAATAGCCAGCTTTCCAAATGATTTATGTTTTGTGTAATCGTGCTGTGTTAGGAAACTGGCCAGCCCTGGATGAAAACTTGCCAGTACATATAATAATCTTCTGCTTAAGGTCATGACATTACAACCTGTGACGCCACTGCCAGGAAAGCCTGAAATGCCAGAGAGGTGCCTGCATGAAGATACTATCGGGCCTGCCCATCAGACAGCATCGCCTTTCAAATGGGAGCTGGCGACGCTCAAATCGCGCTCCACATCCCTGGCACCAAGCTGTCATCACCAAGAAATGTGAGGGGAATGTTGATCTGCCAGTGGAGGTTGGCACCGTGGGTCTGTGACGGCTGAGTCTCTGACATAGAGGAGGTTTGGGGAGTGAAGCTGATGATGCCCCCTGGGGGCTAAGGTGCTCATCGCCAGAAAGGCCAGTAAAATCCCTCTATAGCTCTGGAAATAATTAGGAGCTCATTTCTTAATTTCTTAATTCATGAATATGCATTTATGAAACCCAAGCAGGTCATGCCTCAAGACTGAACACATGACCTGTCTGTAACTGGGCTACACTAAGATGTTTCACTCTGCCATTCAAACAGCTATGGTACTTAACAGGTTTACGTGTGGTTGCATGTGAGTATGCCCATCTGTGGTTGCATGTGAGTATGCCCATCAGTGGTCGCATGTGAGTATGCCCATCTGTGGTCGCATGTGAGTATGCCCATCTGTGGTCGCATGTGAGTATGCCCATCTGTGGTTGCATGTGAGTATGCCCATATGTGGTTGAATGTGCATGTGCGCATCCTTGTTTCTTGTGTGTATTCACGTCCATGGTTACATGTGTGTACGTGTGGGCAAGTCTGGCTATCTTGAGCAGAGTCATTCTGCTGCCTTGAAGAAGTCCAATAAAAAACAGACATGGTGAGGATGTCTCCCTATGAACAACCGCACTTTTATGGCTTGTAAAAAGTGGTGAGAGCCAACACTTGTAGTTTACATCCTTTCCCTGTTGTTGAGTGCTGGTGATTGGGATCAGCCCCCCCTAATCACAGTAAAGTGGAACAATCCCACAAATATATCTTGTAGATAACATATTTCTATATGATTTATGCCTTTATGGTGACACATTTAGAGAAAACTCCTAGTAATTAACAAGAACAAAACAAACACAAGAAGAAAGATACAGTCTGGATCAGCCTGTCTCCCTGTAGGGATTGTGCCAAACTGGGATGGTGAAGATGAGTGCACACCCCTACTGCTTGCCTCCCATTGCAGGCGTTTGCTGTTGAGTGCTTTACAAATGGTGATGATCACTTCTAAAGATGGAAGGATGAGCAGGAGGAGAGCCCTGCCGCGTAAACCAGCTGTGAAGGCCTCAGAGATCTGGCATGGTGGCACAGGGGCGGACCCGGGGTCCTCAGTGGAGGAAGCAGCATCTGTTTCTATGCTTGAGCAGGGTTGATGCCGCAGGACTTCTACGCTTTGTTAAGAGACAAAGAAACTCAGCTTTGCTGCCACTTTTTGTTTGTTTGTGAGACTTCAGCTGGTCATTAATTCTGTTCAGTGGCAATGACACATTCCTACAAAGATAGTGTATTCTGTACACTGTGTGTGTGTCTGTGAATGTGAATACCAAACTATGCACACGGACACACCGCATTGGGAGAAAGGTGGAAAGAGTGGCTAGATGTGGAGCTCCATTATGACGCCCACCCCCGCAAAGCCACCCCCTTCCAAGGAAAACAAGTCATGGTCTCAGCGGGCTGGGAGAGACGTCGCCCTAGGTTCAATCACAGTTTATCTCTTGTGCCCCCCCCCCCGCACCAGTCGGTGGCCTCGGAACCACAGAACAAAAGGGGATGCCGATGTGGCTCTTCCGGCAGCTTCCGCATGCGCCCTCTGCGCAGAACGGCTTGCCAGCATGAGCTCATAGCTGCGGGTCTCAGCCTCGGAGCCCGGCTGCCTGCTAACTCCCTGGCCAGATCGGGCCTGTTCTGTGGCACGGCGCAGACGTGGACGGGACTGACAGCTTTCGGCCGTTTCGCCCGTGAGTTTAACGGGAGTTCCTTTCGTTCCCCTCAGATGGTTTGTTTAGGAATATAAAGCAGTGACCACCTGCACTCAAAGGCAGCCAGCTGGATTGCCATCCGGCCCATTGTGTCAGTCGGATAGAATTGCTCTCTCAAAGAACGACAAATTTTAGTGACCGCATAGCTTGGACTTTTTAGAAGTTGATTTCTTTTAGCCATGCCTGCTCCCTGCGGAAGGCCCCTGCGACTGAGTGCGAGTGCGGGGTGGGCAGCCAGCAGACGATACGCTGCGACTCCTGCTGCGTCTGGCCCTGTTCCTTCAGGCCTCAGGAGGCTCAGGTCTTTCTCTCTGTCCCCAGAACATGCCACAGTCTGCTGCAGGAACACACCCCACGCCTTCTTCTATGGTGAAACCTTTACATCATTTAGGGAAGACCAGGGACCCCTTACCATGGTTTTACTATGGTTTCTTGGGTAACCATGAGTTTATGACTGTAGTTTTATTAAGTTGTTAGTAACAACACTAATCACTCCTGATAAGCAGACGAGGCTAACACTGGGAAAGGGACAGGAGCAGACATACGAGCAGAGACCCACACATAAGAACGAAAGCAAAGACAGAGGAACACCAAACCAGGAATAAACTGAAATAAAATTACAGGTGAGGCTGACCTTGAGTCCATAACAAAAGAGCTTCCAACCTCCAAGCCAAAAGTCTGCTAAGCACAGGAAAAGGTTCCATTTAGTACAGTTCAGTACAGACAAGGAAACCTCTCATTCCTGTCTATGGCGTAAATGCACAAAAGCCTTTGATTTTTTACCTTTTTATGTTGATGCTAATGTTGAATGAGGTGTTTCTGTAGCCTTTTGGGTTGAAATGGACAAACTGTGAATAACTGGAGTCTCCCCTTTTATGGGAATATGGGTAAATGACTCTTTTATATTTACAACATTATGGTTTGTTTGTTTGTGCATTGACTGGAAAATACTTCACACACTGACTAGGCAAGCCAAAAATATGAAAAATTTACTATTGTTTGAGTATTTAAATTAAGTTCTTTAAATGTGTCTGCCTGACAGCCTGAGGCAAAATTGTGAGATTACTTTGAAAAATGTATATGACTGGAAATAAACTAGCCCATGGTAGATTTATGATGCAATGTTACAGAACGTAAAAATTTCAGAACGTAAAAAGGGAGGAGCGTCAGGAATTGTGGAGGTTGAGTGCATATTTCAAGTTGCATAAGGTGAAACTGGAACTTGGATCAACCAATCCTGTGGGATCAGTTTTGACAAGGTGGGCAGAGTTTCCTGTATATCGCCAACTTAGCCATATGCTCTGCGGCAACCGGGTTTCCCCTGCTGTCATCCTTATATCTTCTGTTTTCTGTAAAACCTGTATTTTCTTAAGACCAGTAAAAAATCCCACTGCTATTACCACTCTGTTTTGCGATGTGAATGCCTTATGACACCCTAAGGTTGTGGAGGAAAGTTTAGATGTGCGCACACCTATGCCCACCCATAGGAAGCCTTTGTTAAGCACACCAGATTAGAGGGTGAGGGCCAGCCCATGTATGTTTTGGACGGTTAATCTAACCTTTGGGGAAAGGGAGGGCACATTGATAAGTAGCGTAGGTTTTATTTTGTTCATTTCTTTGGTACTGTGTAGCCTCCCATCCTTAGTGGTTGGTATCACAATCATCGCTGGGTTAGTAGGACTATCTTGTTCTTTTAATAAAACTCTGTGTGTGATTTTTGAGTCCCTGTGTGTGTTTTTCGCGGTATACAGTACAACTTACAAGAGAACTTACATCATATCACCTGTTCACCCCTGACTTAGACCAGCGGGTTGTAACATACAGGACAAACAATGCTTGCCTGGTCATCAGGAAACCAACTGTCATAATCTGCATAGTGATGGTCTGATTCTGATTAAACTGTTCTTGTCATCAAAAATGTGATTCAGCTTGTGATGTCTTCATTTTATTCTGCTTATTTCAAAACTTTTTGATTCTGTCACATTCTGTCATTCTGTTTTGACTTTTTTTTGACTGTTTTGAGGTCTCTCCATAGCCCGTGTAAGTCTGAGAGAATTTATTGTCTTGAATGACAACATTATGCTTGGCTAATGTTGCTGAAAGACGGCATATTCGACAAAGAAATATGAGTCTCATAAATGAAATACCAGAAGGCAAAAACAGAAAAAAGAAAATAAAAGTTAAAAAAAGCACAACAAAGGCTGAAAGGTCTGAATTTTTGGGACTACACTCATTGGAAGGCAGCCAGTGACAGAGGAATTGTCTTGGAACCAGTAGCTGGGAAGCCAGATTCTGTGTCTGATTCTGGGGAATAAGGAACAGAAGTGCCAGTGGAGATCTGTTACTCCCCACCCCACACAAACAAAATGGTTTAATTGCCATGGGGGGTGGAGTTGTAAATATTTTTCCACAGCAACGACAGTGCTTTCTGTCAAGATACAAATCTGATACTGGCAGGGAACAAGAAGAGAGAGAAAATAATATGGGAGCAAATGAAGGCTAGTGCTGGATATCAGGGGGTAATGTGCCTTCTTTCCCTGTAGGGTGAGGTTAGAGTTGGGCATCATGAGGTAATGTGCCTTCTCTACCTGTGGGGGGTGGAGTTGGATGTTGCTGCTTGGTAATACAGGGTAATATGCTGTCTCTCCCAGTAGTGTGGGTATCATGGGGTAATGTGCCTTCTCTTCCTGTTCGAGGTTGGGTATGAGGGGGTAATGTGCCTTCTCTCTCTGTGGGAGGGTGGAGTTGAATAGTGAAGGGATGGGAACCAGTCACACATGCTGCCGCTTGGTAATACAGGGTAATATGCTTTCTCTCTCAGTAGTGTGGGGATCATGGGGTAACGTGCCTTCTCTTCCTGTTCGAGGTTGGGTATGAGGGGGTAATGTGCCTTCTCTCCCTGTAGGGGAGGTAGAAGTTGGGTATCATGGGATAATGTGCCTTCACTCCCTTTAGTGAGGGTTAGAGTTGGGTATGAGGGGGTAATGTGCCTTCTCTCTCTGTCCTGTGGAATTAAAGTTGGATATCATGAGGTAATGTACCTTTTCTACCTGCAGTGTGGTACTGGAGTTGGGCTCAGGGGGTAATGTACCTTCTCTCCCTCTCTTGGGGGGGGGGGGGGGGGGTGGGGGTTCGTTTTCAGTTTGGGCACAAGGGGTTTTTGGGGTTTTAAAGGCAAGGGGGTAAGGACACATTGCAA